>CM076572.1:1460404333-1460765776 GCA_034641835.2 Pinus albicaulis | reverse complement strand
AGATTCCTCTTTAATTAAGGAGCGTTAGATGCTCCTGCATCATTATCATATATATATAGGTCACTGATATATAGGGTTAATATCATCATCACTATCCATGGAAACCGAATGGTTACAAAATCTGTGATTGTGGTTGGCTCATTTATAATTATTACCCATTTACAGTAGAGCACAGAAACACTAAATATGGCCCAAGCAAAGCCTTTACAACAGGCAATGGAATTGCAGCTGCTTCATCAATAACCAATAGCTCCACTTGAGAAAAATTTTCATAATATTGGGGCTGGATATACTGCAGAGCAAACAATTGTAGTTATCATTCGTGCTCCAATATATTAATATACTTTTTACATTGAACTGAAGAAAGGGAAACAAGCAAATGCTAGCCATCATACAATGCTTTGACATAAGATTTTTGAGTGACATACTTGAAAAAAAGAACTCATCCACCGATATTTATAATCATTTGAGTTATTCAAGTTAAACACAATGTCAAGAATCAAGATTCAATACCCTCTATTATCTTCATCACCTAATACAAGATTTAAATTTTTCCCAAAGAAACGCTTATTAATTTGGCAGCCATTATTTCTCCCTACTTTAAAAACCCTACATTTAAATGAAAACAAGCATTGCATTTCAACTAAAAAAATCTATTAGTGTTCAAATGTACATGTGTGCATCACTTGTGTAGGGTATTCCTTTTCCACTTTCACATTATCCAAGAATGTGTGCGGTATAGTTCATATTTTTTGTGATTTAGATTATCTTGAAAAAGGAAAGGTAAATTATTTCCCATGGAAAAAGAAGGTTTTCCCTTTTTACTACTGGAAATGGTACAACAAAGTTCCATTTCTACCCGAAACTCCTATGAAACTGGAACCAAATAAAGGCCATGTCCTCAATGGACATCATTTGGCTTTGAAAATGGCCATTGCACCATGTTGTTTCTTATATTACATCACGATAGTTTCTTAGGCCATTTCTTGTTTCTTGAGATGAAAAACAACCAAAGAAATTGTGAAGATCCTTTCAAGAAATAAATGACCATTTCTCGATCATATCTCAACTATTTTTTATTTTATTCAGTGGTTGCTTACTTTGAGAGAAATTTGACACTTTTATAAGGAATATAACATAAAAACACAAAATGGGAAGGAATTGATGAGGTAGATGACCTTTAGTTGTTGTCAATTAAGAATTGATAATACACGATGCATGTTCTGTACTACAAACTAGATTCCTTCCTCGTGTTAGGACACAAAGTATTGAATCAAAGTTGTAGTTTCTAACTTCTTGTATTGGTTCATCAATCTTGAAATTCAGACATTGCATGTCTTCATTGCTTCATGTTTGAATAATTTGCATTATATCTTACAATAGGAAATTAGTAATTATGATTATTATTACTTTATGGATCTGTTAAGTTACTTTTAAGTTTGCATGGTTTAGTGTGAAATTATTCTTGTGTGCCCCTAAGGAATGCAAAGGACTGAAAACCATATTTTTTAAATGGTATTGTTTCTTATACCCAAAAACCCCTCAACATCACTTCTTATTAGTTCTTAACAATAGTGTTGTAAACAATTTGAGAATTGATATAGCAAAATCTCACACTTCTCAAGATAAATTCCTAAAGCTAAAGTGTGATACCATGTGTAATTCAATAGCCCCATTGTCACCTCACCAACCTCTTTTCACTTCGGGCTAGCTCTCCTCCAACTCAAGGGGGGTTCTCTCTAGTAGATGTTAGGGATATAATGGCCCAAACAAACCAAGTCAAGAGCCCCCTAACTCTCTATGTTTACTACTATCAATCAAAATATTGAACAATAGGGTCAGACATGCATCTTGAAGATAAAATTGCCAGGGTATTTTTGGGTAATTTCAAAGGGAAAGTCCCCAAACACATATAATCAAGGAATTATAACGTGATTCCAAACATTAAATATCAACAAAATCGTTTAAAGGATATTGAAAGGAAAAAGGTGATGGAAGATAGAAAGTGCCTTACTTAAATGCTCTAAGGATTTTTCAATAGTTGCTCCAAAAGCTTCACTTCAAGGCCCTTCAAGATCGTCTCCAACAATGCTATACCATCAGCTTCAACAATGTTGCTCCAAAAATGTCCTCAAGGTCTTCACAACAAGTTTACTAGAAGTTGCTCCAACAATTATTCAATAAGGTATTCATTGTCAACTCGTCTCTTGTTTGGGTGCATTAATGTGCAATGACATGTTTCCAGGACTGAATTCAATGCAAGGCATATTTGAAACTCTAATTCTGTCTTCCGGTGTCTTATTAGAAATTATTTCAGTTTTCATTTTGTGTTTTCAAGTTAGATATTGTTTTCAAGTTTTTACATTTATAATTTTATTGCAATGTGGCAGACTGATCAGGGCAGTACAGGAACAACCCCAAGACGGGATGATCACGGAAAGAGGCCAGCGGAAGAACATGTAAAGTGCCAGCATTGCTCTATCTTCAGGTATTTTAGTTATTTACATAATTGAAATAATATTAATTTTGTTCAAATATGCAGACACCTAGCCATGGTACACCTGATGATTCCCTCTATGAGGAAGAGCTTTCTTCATCCCTATCTCCAGCGCTCTTGTTGCGAAAAAAGACACGAGATGTAAGGTTGGAATTTAATACTTTGATATACGCGCCTCAAACACCTGTAACAGAAGAGAGGATAAAACAACTTATGAGCCATCTAGAAACATATCAGGTAATAATAAAAATTCAAAAGGATATTTTTTTTGTTCTGCATGAGATGAATTGTGATAGTTTAATTTTTAATTTTTACATTGACTAAACTAACAAAAAGTTCTTTTGTGTGTAGCATTTTCTGGCACTTTCTAAACCCGGTGTTGGTGGTAGTAGGAGACAAGGGCAAGAGATTGCCCAACAACCCTCTTGTACACCTTCTAATCCTTTAGGTGCCAGCGAAGAAACACACCCTGCCCAAGTAGACACCCAACCAACCGCTGAATGTGTTGGCAGTGATGAGGCTGATATGGCCAACTACATTATTCCGTTTCCTGGAGCTACACATGTCAACTCCACAAGGACCATTAATGGCACGTTGTTGGTGAACGATGAAGGTGTCCCTATAAAGTACGTACAACTCCCAGGTAAATTTTAATATTTTAACTATTTCATGTACTCTATCTAAAACATATTTATCATGACTTTTATTTTTAAATTAATGATAATATCTTTTTTGTTCTGTGTAGGAAACAATGAGTTCTACAGGTTTTTGGAGAGCCATGCGTTGGTAATTTTTGGCCCAACCATATGCACAAGGTGGAATTCCCAGAATTCCAACCTGAAAAAAGAACTTCTAGATTATCTAGAAGCCCTTTTTGGGGTCGACACATTTGACAGAACAACGATGGCTCGGGTAGCCGGCAAATATTTGAAATATACCAGGGACACCTATAGAACGCAATTTCAATTTAACCCTAGATACGAGCGTCCTCTCACAGTTCCAGAGAGTGAGTGGAGAGCACTCATCCATGACGGAAAAAAGAAAAGGGCAAAGAAAGAAGAAAAAATGCCAACTGGACCCGTAAGGTAAATTACAACTTTAATTCAATACCTTTAATTTTCTCCATGTCTAAAATAAAAGTGTGCTACGTCATATCTGACTTCAATCTTTTGATGCTAGGTTGCCTGACACCTCGAAGGTAACTAAAGCTAGGATTGAAAAAAAGGGCCATCACAAGCTAGGCCAGGGCGGCTACTTGAAATTAGCCGCAAGAATTGTAATTAAGTAGCTAAACATCTTATAATTAATTGTATTGCCTTCCAACGTTTTTGTAATCATATCAAATATGATTAAAAATACACAATCATATGTAATGTAGGGTGATGACTTTGGAACATAAACTACAGAGGAAGATAAAAATATCGCTTTCCATTTCGGCTATCAAGCCGTAGTTGAACATCGCAGAAGCTTGGGGCAGGTCTCAAGATCCAGAATGCCTGATAAGGTAAGACATTAACCTTTCAATATGTTTGTTTTGGTCCATAAATTTAATTTCTAACAAATTTGTTTAAATCAAGGGAGCAGCACTACCGACGAGGCAAATAACCCAGTTTTAGAGCCAAATGTAGATGATCCTCACATGCAACCTGATCATTGTAGTGGGGACCAGACCGACAATGCTACTATCAGTGAGGGCCGTGACAGTAATTAATTTCCACTTATAATTTTTTCTAATTATACCTTGATGGTTGTCCTTATAACGATTTTTTTTTAAATGACAGAGAATGTTTCCCTTGAGGATCTTACCCCCAGAGAGGAAGACAGGGAAACAGCCCCAACGACGACAACTGGTGCACCAGGTAAATAATCTCATTGCAATTGTTTTTATTAATATTACCGAACTAGTTCAATGATATTTAAAAATTGACAATTAAAAGTTAATATTATCTGTTTTTGTAGGCGATGCCCCGTCACTGGATGAGACCAGGCATCGTGACTACGTAACTAGGTCAGCAGTGCGGGTCGAAAGGCACGAAACAGGAGCAGAGCATGATGATATTGATGATGTAATTAGGAGCTTTAGAAATAGGAAGAAGAAAAAGAAAATTTGATAATGTAAAATATTGTATTATTATAAGACAAACGTTACCATACTTGGAACGTTTTTTGTGTTATATAAAAAACTCATTTATCATACTATTTTTATGTCAAGCATTAATTGCAATGTTTCTTTGCGTACTTTTTGTTGAATTGTTTTTTTATTAGTTATTGAATATTTTTTTTTATGCTCATGAAAGTAAAAAATGAAATATAGATTGGGTATTGGGGAATTGAGAGTGATGTGAGTGGGGGGGGGGGGAGGGCCCATAAGAGCTTCCACCTTCACGTGGTTGGCCCTGTTTAGTAGAGAATAATTTATTGGAGCGATTTAATCTTGGAGCAAACCTCCCTCGATCCAGCGTAGCAACAAAAAGTCATTGTTGACTTAGTTGCTACTCTTTCAGATCGTGGGAGGCTTGTTCCAAGTTCATGCGACTCCAATAAATTGTTCTTGAAACGAAGAGGAGCTTATTCGGGTATGTTTTGACATTTTCAACATATGTTCTAACATTATCATAAGAATGCATCTTAGAGTAAAAAATACTACATCAATTACTTGTATTTATTGTACAGATAATGATGGATTTTGATTGACTTGGCAGTGCAGGTACAAATCCTCTTGCATCATGAGCAATACAACTTGTCAACCAGGGTCATGTCCAGGATATTTTTGCTTGTGCGCTTGACCAGGTTCGTAATGTCACATTTTGTAAGTTCCTTTACAGTTCATAATTCAACATTAAGCTTGTTCATGATTATTATCTAGGTTTTTTGTATGTGTTTTTTCATCTATTTGATTGTAAGCAACTCTGCATGTTTTCTGTTGTTCACTATGATTTCTCCCATTACCACTCCCAGGATGAATCCGATTTTATTGTTACATAGGTTACTTTATTGTTACTATGATTTCTCCATTTACGATTTCATAGGTTACATCATGTAAAGTTGTCAATCTCAAGTTGGTGATGAGCTTTAGTTCTCCAGATTTGGGGCTTTTCTGATATTTTCTCCCTCATGTCATTCCTGCATCACCTCGTTGTTTGAGCATGCCAATTATCTACCACTTGTACCAATTGGCACATGTCAATCTCTGAGTGGTGCCACATTTCACCTATTTTCGGCCCACTTGACCACCTGAAAAACTCAAATCCACACACCATGTGTCTTTATCATGGAGTGCCACATGTCCTAGATATTTAGGCCGATAAGACTTCTGTTATGAAAGAGATCAAATTTTTTTCGTCAACACTTCTTATCTAGGCACGACACCTGTTACTTGTTTAATCTGACGGTCACAGTCTCTCGGGTTACCTTCTAGGTTTGACATACCAATGGTTTCTGGTATATTTCCATGGAATCAGTTTGAAAATACCAGCAACAATCCACACACCTGCAACCGTCGACAGACCTGTCGTTTTAGTAGCTGCATTTCCGCAACTGCCAATACACCTGTCGTTTTAGTTGCTGCATTTCAGCAATTGCCAATACACCTGCCTTTTATTCTCCTGGACTTTGTGTATGCATATTTTTCATATAATTTTATCACGAAGTTGGCTGCAGTGCTTTGACATGCCTTTGAATATTTTTGCACGTTAGAAGACATTTCAGGCCAGAGCTATTGACTAGACTTGATGAGATAGTTGTATTTGATCCTCTTTCTCGTGATGAACTCAGAAAATTTGCTAGACTACATATGAAAGATGTAGCGATTCGTCTTGCAGAGAGAGGTGTTGCTTTAGGGGTTACAGATGCTGCTCTGGATCTTGTTATTAAGGAAGCCTATGATCCTGTAAGTAATCACTTTGTTTTGATTTCTTTCTTATTCAGAGTCTATCTTGCCAGGGGATGTGCCCGTTATGGTTTGTTATGAGACCGTTGTCAATTTCATCACCGTCCCTCATAATATGTTTGATTGTGTTTTTAAATAATAAACAATTATTACACCAAACAATAAACAATTAACTGTACTATGAGTAATATGATATCTTGAAATAATTCTCATTATAATTTCATAACCTCTGCTCTCACTTGGTGGTGTCTATATCACTAAGTGTGTCTTCTTTAAAATTATAGTTACAACAGACAATGAACAATCAACTGCACTGTGAGTGATATTTTGTAATAATTCTTATTCTAATTTCCTAACCTATACTCTCACTAGGTGTCTATATCACTAGGTGTATCTATTTTAAAATTATAGTTTCAATGGTAGATAAATTGTTATCTTAAAATTATAGCTTTGATGGTGATACCTTGTGATTGATAATGCAGTTTGAAGCATCTTTGGCTTTGACTAATATAGTATCAGGAACCTCTGAGAATACAAATGTTGTGATTGATTACGGGGCACTGCCTATATTTGTGGAACTTCTTACCTCTGGGAATGATAATGTTTGAGAACAGGTAGCACGTTTATTTTAGAGACATAAAATTATTCTTCCCAACTATCTTTATATGTCTGTAATTTTGGAATTTGATTTAAAAAACTAGTACCCAACTTTGAGTTCAACTGGTGTTCGTGTAAGGCTGTTTGGGCTTTGGGAAATATTGTTGGAGACTCTGCAACATTTAGGGATCTTTCCCTCAGTCATGGAGCTCTGAGGCAGGTGCTTGCCCAGTTGAATGATACTGCCAAAATTTCAATGATAAGAAATGCTACATGGGCTCTGTCAAATTTTTTCCGTGGTAAACCCCAACCACTATTCGAACAGGTAAGCAGAATACATTTTTTGCCTCTTCTTCTTAGTTCGCAGATACTGTGGATTTTTTTTATAGATCTTGGTGCTTGGTAGATTTGGGCGTAATATGGACCTAGGCGCTTGTTCATTACAATGACTCCGTCATCAGGTTTTAGAAAATGCTCAGAAATTTGGGTTTCACAAGGGGATTACCCTTGCTTGCAATTATCGATTATCAATCACATTCAAAAAAAGTCTTTCGTAGCATTGTTGAGCTCTTTGTAGGTGAATTTCCGAGCCAATTTCACAATATCTAAACTAAATTTGTCTGTCCTTTTCAATACTCTGTGCTTGTAACAGAACCAGACAAACAATCTAGTGGCCAATGCAACAAAAACAACACCTCATGTTGCAATGCCTGCAATTCACCCTCTCTGCACACATGAATGACTATGGCACCCTATTTTGTGAACAGGTACTGGAGCTGAAGGCATTGGTTTCGATTAGGATCATGGAATTCAACATCCAAAATAGTATCAAATTCCACTACAATAATATTCCCCAGCGAGGGCAATAGTTCATTGAGACCTATTGGACTCATCACCCCCAAATAGCCTCCAGGGCTACCCAGAGTGTGATCATCTTTGTTGCTGAGTATATTTTTATTTTTTCAGTGAGAGTTTAGGGTTTCTCTAACATAGCTTCAGAAATCTGATTCAGTACCTGCTTGAATATCGTCACATAATACTCATGGTTTGGATTGATGAGCATGCTCTGAATGGTTGGTTGATTCATAAGAACCACCCATATAGTCATCTTGAGATATTTCAGAAGTTTTCTCGGGTTTCCTTTTTCACCGTTTCTAGTAGGTGGGATGGTGTGGGGTGTTCCATCAATACTGGTGCTCTTGTAGTAGGGAATTTGTTGTTGGGGATATAAAGGAGCATTTGATGTAGATATCCCATTGGATGCATTCATAGATGGGCACGAGAGGTCAAGAATTTAAATTAAAAATATGCAACCTCTAGCATGGCAACCTAAAGGCCGCGAGAGACACTGGTTAAATATTGTTTTGTGTTGGCCTTAATATAGTCGTTATTTCTTTCTATTATCTTAATGAAAATATATAGTCCGGTCTCATTAAAATGAGGATTGTGGTTGTATTTCTCTTTGGTTGTTTCTCTCTTAATGCTCCAGAAGTTGCCAAAAGTTGTGATAGTTGTTTAGTTTGCTTGTTACAACTTAAAAGTGGTTTTTAGCAATGGGAGTCATGTTTTTTAAGGTTCATACTAATATGAATATCTTGTAATTATATATTCAGGATAAGAGAAGATGGCCTCTGCTTTGGGCAGTATGACAACAATTGCCACATATACCTCATTGGGTAACAATGGAAACGGGAAGAAGTTGGGTGCAATGTTTGATAATTATGGCAAACAATTGTCTTCTCTTTCAGTTTTTTCACCCATTTCCTTCAATCGCTCAAGTAGAAGAGGGAATTTGAGATTACGCGACAGAGAGAAGGTAGTTAATACAAGAGCTATGGAAAAGGAGTTGTACTTCAACAAGGATGGCTCAGTGACAAAAAAATTGCAGGTCAGAGAAAAAATTATGTTTAAAGGAAGGTCACCTGCACGTGAAACTTCACTGCGGTGGATCTTTCCTTGTCCACTTATATTCAATTTTAATGTGCTATTTTAATTTTTCATGGAGAGTTGTTTTGGCATATGGTCTGGCATTCAATTGCACACTTACTAAAAGCATTGTCAATTTTTCTTGCAGGCGGTGTGAACAAACTTGCTGATCTTGTTGGAGTCACCCTTGGGGTGAAGGGAAAAATGTTGTCTTGGAGAGCAAGCATGGTTCTTCGAAAATAGTTAATGATGGTGTGACAGTAGCTAAGGAGGTAATTTGTAGATGTGTGCTCTGGTTTTCTTTTTAACGTTGTATTAGTTCCCCCTCTTAAATGTCTTAGATTTGGTAGGCATAATTTGAAAACTCAAAGGTGAATGGAAACATATTTGTTATCCAGTGGTCTACTTGGCCTATGGACTAGCCACATTAGAGTAGTGCATAAATCTTTTCACAACAATAAAAGGAAAGGGTTATGGCTGAGTCAAATTTTATTGTTATTGACAGTGTAATGAAATGTATCTCAATGCTATGGTTTTGGCCTTTTTATTGGCTGAATTAGAGGACCCAGTTGAAAATATTGGGGCCAAGTTGGTAAGGCAAGCTGCGACAAAGACAAATGATTTAGCTGGGGATGGAACCACAACATCTGTTGTTCTTGCACAGGGTTTAATAAGTGAGGGTGTAAAGGTAACTTTTTGTCGATAGTACTGGATTAAGATCATCTATTCATTTTTGTAGGGTCTTATGGTGTTTGGTTTTTTAGTTTTGGGTTGGGCTTATTGAGTCTAAGATAGTTTTGAGTGAAAAAATTGCTATCAGTTATTAAAAAAATTTGGTTCTTTTGTCAAAATTTATGAGCTTGTTAGGAAATACAAAACTGACAATGGTTGTATCTTAAATTTGTGGAAAATAATTTGAAATGAAACCTTTTTTTTAAGGTTGTTGCAGCAGGTGCAAACCCCGTTCAAATTACTAGGGGCATTGACAAGACAATAAAGGCCCTTGTTTCAGAACTTAAAATTTTGTCAAAGGAGGTAAACGCTTACCTTTCGAGTCGGCTGATTTTCCTTTTTGCTGATGGCTTGGTGTATCTAATTGAATTAGTTGCCTAAGGTATTTTTGGTTGCAAACTCCTTTTCATTTTTGCTGATGGAATACATTTGATTGTGTGGTCTTGTTAGATCTACAACATTTATAGTTGTTTAGTCTTATGGCCGAGGTGCACTTTTATTATGGAAATAGTTGATGCAATATTGTCATTTAATCCTTACTGCAGGGTAGCATGTTGAGAAGTTTCTTGTGAAACATTTGGTATTCAAAATGACACTTGATCCTCTACAGCATCATGCACTTGACTTCAAAATTCATATTCAAAGTGTGCCAGACTCTTGCAAAATTTCAAATATTTATGTTGTTTTAAACCATTATCTTTTTCATGTATTGGATGCTGAAAATGAGAAAAAGACTTTGGTATGAAACCAATTGGTGAATAATTTCCAGCAAAACAACCACTTCCAAGACATGATTTAGAAGTAGAACATATGTACTTATGAAGCATAGAAAGATATCCGTGATGCATTGTCAATGTTTGGATAGGGTTATTTTTGGAGAAAATAACTCCTTATTCCTAGAATAGTGATCTTCAATACAAGTAAATACCAGAGAAGAGAGATCATCGTGTGACATAAACCTATTAACAAAAGTGAATAGGGAATGATTGTTAATTATGGCATACTAAGTTGTCAGTGATTTTGACTATTTGTCTTTAACATGTAAAAATGTTAAATTCCAAACTTACATCATCATGGTTTGGCATCATGAGCTTGACTAATTGTCCACCATGCTCATAATTTCATTGTTGTCTTCATATCTATAAACAACGTTTCAAATAATAATAAAAAATTTCTATAAGAAAAATCCATACCTCCATGCTGCTGCTCCTTGTGAGACAAAGTCAAAATTGCATTACACAATCTGACACATAAGAATCTCCTATATCCCGGTGGTATGTATCCAAATTCTTATAATAGTGTCTTCAAGACTTATGTTGACATTACCAATGAGATATTTAAGCAATGAAAGATGGAGCCTTCTTCATTGTTGTATATGTAACAGTCTTTTATTAATATAAAGATTGATGGTTTTGTCTTTCTGAAAATGAAATGTAAAAATAATTTATTGTGGTCAATTGAAAAGTATTTTTTTTAAAGCTTTTCATTATGGAAGGGCGACATAGATATATGCCCTTCTAATTGAAATTCGGACCTGCCCTTCAAATTTTATCATTGTGTGGGACCTTGACAAACAATAAAAATATTCCGCCGCGTGTTATATAAAACATATAACAAAACCTTTATCAAAACTTCAAACGAACCCTTTAGCCGTGGAGCCCGCCGGACTTCAAACGGCAATAAACCATAATTCAAACCAAATTCGCGTTCCAAAATAGGCTGCTGACGTCGGCCAAATTTATGACGTGAAAACCAAATGAATTCCACCCTAATATTTTTCGGGTCTGAAGTTGGGCTGGCGTACGGAGGGAGAGTTGTGACGTGAATTTCTTATCAAATTTGCCCTAATATTTTTCGGGTCCGGATTTTCACTGTGCAAGCGGCCCAAACAAAGTTCTGCTCCAATCAATTTCTGCAACGTGTCCTCAATCAAAAGTTTCCCTGTTCCCAGATGCGGGTGCATTTGATGGCATTTAAGGCGATGGGACATGGATGTGGCAATTTCATAACAATCGCATTAAGTTTTAACGCTGTTCAATCAGCCGATATTTAAGTTCCAAATTTTTCACATTAAATCGCATTAAGTTTTAATGGTGTTCAAGATTGGACCTCCACTCCTGTTAGCGATTCCGCATGCTCCAATATGCTCCGGCCTTCGGCTCTCATCAATGAGAGATTTATGACAGGCGTTCTTCGATGCCATTGCAGTCGGGTCGATAAAATGGCGTTTCAATATGGTTTTTCAGACGAGCCGCAACCTTTGAATTGCAGATGCTCTCTGGTTGCTGGGTTACACTGCCTCCTCACTGCGACAAGAAGGAGAAGCCAGCTGAACTGTTGCTTAGACCTTGGTGCAAATATGCATTTCTCTCGATCTGGTCTGTATCTGTCTTCCTCAGTTTCTTGGAATCTTGCTTCTCCGTCTCGTCTTGTGCCCACTGCTGAGACTGCACCCATGCCTCACCCGTGTCAAAGGATGCATTGCCGCAGGGGGAGCACTAGAGGTCAACCCCTGCGCACTCCCTCTAGCCCCTCAACCGAGTCGTCTTCCCAGTCCAATGATTATTACGCAAGTTGCTATCCAGACACTAGAAGTGGGCGGGGTCAGTTTCTAGGATCTGGCCACCGTATGGGCTCCCTTGCTCCTCATTTCCCCACCACTTGACCTTCTCCCACGACACGCACTGTGCTTTTTTCCTTTAATTTCTCTCTGAACCGCCCACGAATCACAGCTTCAATCACTATGGTTTTCCATGAGGAGGCCCAAGTGGAGGAACAATGCACCCGTCCGGTGGGTCTGAGCTCAGAAAAACCTGGCCAACATTCGGGCCTTTAGGAGGGGAGCGGTGGCGTGAATGTGGAGATAGCACCTAGTGATCTTGGACCTTCCGAAGGATGGTGCTGAATCGTCGAAGAAACACCGGAGGAGTAGCTGCTTCTCTTTGGTTAATTTGGTTTTCTTGCTTCGTGGCCCATTTAATTGGGCATGCTTTTACTTATATTACTGTGCTGGACCTCTGTAATATTTTTGAATTCTGTAAACGTTCAAGACTGGTTTCCCCATATGAGGGCAGTCTTCTTTTTTTATTTTTTGATGACAAATTTTCCATAAGTCTGGGCAATGTTTTTGACTTCGGTCATGCTATAATTTTATTCCCACTGTTAATAGATTAACTTTACTTAGAAAAAAAAAATGTTGCCCTGTTTCTATTTTAAACCTGTTTTTTGAAATACAGAGCCATGTTTATATGATTGTTTAGAGTCGAAGCGCTGCGGGGTGGTTTATTATATTAATATTTCACGGTTGAATTATGTTCATAACAATTGGAAAAAAAAATGTTGCCCTGTTTCTATTTTAAACCTGTTTTTTGAAATACAGAGCCATGTTTATATGATTGTTTATAGTCGAAGCGCTGTGGGGTGGTTTATTATATTAATATTTCACGGTCGAATTATGTTCATAACAATTGGAAAACAAAAATGTTGCCCTGTTTCTATTTTAAACCTGTTTTTTGAAATACAGAGCCATGTTTATATGGTCTACGTATTATACTCTTTCTCTATATATCTACAGGAACCTTTTTGCTATGAACAGGGTGGATGCTGTAGAGGGCTACTAATGGAAACAAGCGAGCTTGAACCTTACATCTCGGATGAAACAACTGGTTACCAATTTTAAAATCAAGCGAGCCTGATCTTACAAGCGAGCCTGGGTTTCTGCAGATGGTTTTTATTTCCGGGAACAAGCGAGCCAGAACATACAATCGACCCTAGGTTTATACGTATTTTTGCTCTATCATGGATGATTTTTGTGTGAGGTGTATATCAACAGTACATGTCTCTGCACATTTCCTGTATCCGCTTTATGATACTATTTTATGTGTTGACATGTTATCACTCTGCCTTCAAAACTAGCGATGCTGGTCTATGTTGCTGGTTTATTGATATGGTCTGATGGTCTTTTATATTTTGGACATATCACACTCCTCACATGATTAGCATTTTTCTCTGTTTAAGGATTTTGGGTACTTTAATTTGTATTTGGAACAATGGACATCGGTACTCTATCTGTTGCTTTACTATTCTACACACTGCTATTTCACTTTCTTATAGATGCCTCAGGCATATTTGGATGCTTTCTCAGATTGTCGATAATCTCCATGTGGACCGTTACTGGGTTTTATATCATGTCCCTGTATGTGACATGGGGTATTTTTCTATCATTTTCTGCGGTGGGAATTCCACTTTTTTGGATGGATATTTGGGTTCCAATCTTCAGATGTGAAAATGTAATGACTTCATGGATTGTTTTTCTTCATATAATATATTCAAAACAACGTTTTTTCTCTTGTGAAAAAAAAATGATTGTTTATAGTCGAAGCGCTGCGGGGTGGTTTATTATATTAATATTTCACGGTCGAATTATGTTCATAACAATTGGAAAAAAAAAATGTTGCCCTGTTTCTATTTTAAACCTATTTTTTGAAATACAGAGCCATGTTTATATGATTCTTTATAGTCGAAGCGCTGCGGGGTGGTTTATTATATTAGTATTTCACGGTCATTGGAACGCCCACAATTCATAACAAATATTGGAGATTTACTGCCCTGTTTTAAAGTTTCATTTTTTTTTTTTTTTAAATTGAACCCACCGTTGATATACCAACGCTTTGTAAGCATCAGTCTTCCGACGTCTTGAACTATTTCCATTTTCATCAATCTTGTGACGTCCGTCGATATTGCGACACTTTTGGAATGCGTCGGTATTGCGACACTTCTGGGATGCGTCGGTCTTGCGACACTTTTGCAATGCGTCGGTCTTGCGACACTTTTGTACGACGTCGAAATTGCGACAACTTAGAAACGTCGGAAGAGCGATAGTATAAAAACGTCGGAAGAGCGATGTTCAAAACGTCAGACCACATTTCATCAGAATTGCGAAAGTTTACAAACGTCGGAAGAGCGACGTTCAAAACGTCGGACCACATTTCGTCGGAATTGCGACAGTGTACAAACGTCGGAAGAGCGACGCTTGTTTGGAAGCAACGGAAAAAGTGTCGGTAGTGCGACACTTTGTCAGTGCGTCGGAATTGCGATGTAATTGCAAACCACATTTTTCCCATCCTTGAAATGTCGCTCTTGCGACGACTGTGTGTCAGAATAGCGACAAAGTGGCCGTCGGAAATTGGGCCAAATTTTCTAGTGTTAGGAGGGCTGCATGAAAGTAGCCTCAATTTTGGATCTAACAGAGTGAACTACTTTGTCCATGATTTTCCATTTGGTGGGGTCGACTTCCTCCCATAGAGTATCAGGGACACAAATAGCGGTCTTTCAGCAGTTGCAAGTGGGCCACTTCTTTGATTTGGTTCGACTTGTCTATAGGGGTATGATGTCCCCGCTCACGCAGGTGAAGCAGGGGGAACATTTTTATGCTATGTAAGTATCTTATGTAGGATTATGCTCTGAACCTTTCTATAAGTGCTAGCTGGGCCTCCTAGGGACCCGCAGATACGACGATGGGAGACGGTTATGCCACGAGCCAGTGGTGGAGCTGCGAGGTGTTACTAGAATGGGATAGTGGAGGGTTTTTTTAACTCCAACCCTCAACTAATTTTGGAGTTTCCATACCATGGTGTGGACTTCCAAGGGGATCGAGACATGGGTCTGCCTCCTGGTGATGCATGGGGACCGACAGGTATGATATTTGTGTTTTATACATTTCATTATTTTTACATGTATATACGTATGTGTTTTATATGACGACATTGATACTGTTGAAAATATGTAACTAGGTCGGTCTTCTTGTTGACTATGTAATTATGAAAAGGAAAATGTAATTAAGGGTCATGTAAATGGAAGAATATCCTCCAAGACAATGCGGAAGAATGGCCTTCAAGACTGCCCATATTCAACGTTGAGGATAAGCCTAATTTCTACAAGGAAGTTGCCCTACAAAAATGTGTGGAAGTCAGCCTACAAAATTGTGTTGAAGTCGGCTTACATGTCGGCTTAATATCTAGCAGGAACAACTATTTATACTCCTGCATATGCTACGGTAAAGAACAGAAAATTATGGATCTGTCTGATGTATTACTGCAGTTAAAATATGCAAATTTAAGGATAGTGTTTAGTGAAGATTAAGGAGTATAAATTGCGGATAAAATATGAGATGAACAACGTTGAAAAAGGATAAGAAAATGCAGATTAATCTGAAGTAGAAATGACTGAAAGTATGATGACTAAAGGTACGATGACTGAAGGTACAATGACTGAAGGTGCAATGACTGAAGGTGCAAGAAGGGTAAAGTAAGAACATCACTGAGTTTAAAGCATCTGAGGAAAGAATTTTTCAAAGTCAAGACAGTGATCTAAAGGTGGTAGAAAGTGAGGAAGGTAAATCAGAGATTTACCTTCCTAACTACATTTCAAGATGTTCAGTTACAAGTGAAAATTACTCTCTCTACATTTGACTAAGTACTTTGATAATTGACTTGATGAAAGATTAACTAAGTGAAATAAGAGAATAAATAATCAAGCTCTCAAGTAATTATCAAGAAGAGAATTTGAGTTAATCACTAGCCCTACAAATTCTCAACAGATACCATGGTTGTTTACTTGAATATGTGGGGCCTCTGGGATGACCATTGGACTATGTGGTAGGAAAAAACCCTAGATGGATGGGTCTCACAGGAAAGACACTTGTTCCTAAGAGACAACGAGATGATAGGACTCATCCTAGGCCTACGCGATCAGTGCCAAAGCATCGGTTAGAGATTGTTGGACCCTACCAGGAGGGTGGCAGTGCAGTAGTAGTTGGGGACGTTGAGCGATGGCGTGAGCATGCTGAGGCAACAGACGCTTAATTGGCAGCGGTGGAGGCCTAGTTGCGTGACTACCGTGATACATGGGACAGGGTGGAGTCCGTGACTAGAGGTATGCCCATTTGGGGCTACGATGATTTGGTGGAGCTCGTTGTGGAGACGGTGATGACATGTGTGTGGGTGCATCATCCAACGTTGTGCCACATAGCTTTAGCGGTGGCCACAACTGGCCCCATTTTGGATCCTGGTGTTGATGTCGGTCCATGAGACTGAGAGGGAAGGGGCTCAACCCTATACTTGGTTTTTATGTATGTACCAGGGCAAGCACCCATTATGAGGATGCTCGCCTATCTTTTTTGACGACATATTTTTTTCCTGGCTATAAGCTAATGGAATAATTTTTTGTATACTGGGATACACACAGACACACACACATATATTTTAACGGCTCTCATGATGTGTACATGTATAATTTTATGGTGTTTCTCATGGATATTTTTTATGTATATGATGGATATTTATGCTTTTATGGTCGATGGTATACATGTGATGCATTCCAGTCTAGGATTTGGTTAGTTATGTGATCAACTATATGATTTTGATCTCTTGGTATATGTGTAAATGTAATGTGATCAAAATTAAGGCTAATATTTGTGCATGTAGGTATTTCCTAAAGAGGCGTGGATCACGCACTTGAAAGGTTTGGTTTACCTATGATACAACCAGCTGGGAATCAAGTAAGACACGCAGATGGCAGATGCCTTAGAGAGGCATCGGCTAAAATTCCTATGAAAACGTCATAGTTGGGTTGATTGTTGGTGGCTGGCCCGATACAAAGTCTATTAGCGAGGCACTGTGACTGGTTAAGAGAGTATATGGCCTAGACAACAACAATGAGGTTTTGAGACCATCGAGAGGCGCCATCAAAAAATTCGTAATGATAGATTGGAAGACGATCCATCTGTGACACAGGATTAGAGAGCATTTTTTAGAGTAAGTCCATGATGTGGTGATAATTGTAAAAAAAATTATGGTGCATACATATTATTCTAGGGCATTGAGGACCTTCTTTATGGGTGAATTTTTTTAAGGTAGAGTCCATTGATGGGATTTTTTAGGCATGTCCCATCGGGCTCTGAGGATGAAGTGTTTGACAATATATGGATCCTTCCATAATGTATCGAACTTCACAGGTCCTAAATATTCTTGGGCGACATCATAGCATAGGGTGAATTCTCCCTCGGTAAATGATCGAGGGGTGATGTTGCGGTCAAATGATGCTTTGAACCTTTTCTTGTGGGCTTTGTTGTGTTGGAGAGGCTCCCATCGACTTTCATTGAGTAGTTATAACTATACCAACCTTTTCTCTAGGGGTTTAGTATTGGTGAGAAGTTCAATTGTCAAGTGAAGGGTGGGGATTTCATGTTCAATGGGAAGCATGGCCTCCACCTTGTAGACTAATTGGAAGGGTGTAAACCTTGTTGATGCTTTGACCACTATGTGGTACACCCGTAGGGTTGATAACACCATGTGGTGCCAATTGGTTTTGTGATTTTTCACCATGCACTGCAACATTGGTTTAATGACTTTTTTGATGACTTCTACCTAACCATTAGATGGGGGTAGTATGGTGATGCAAATTCATGAGAAAAACCAAGGTGTTGGGATAATTCTTGGAATATTTCATCTTCAAAATGTTTCCCATGATCTTATACCAATTCCTTGGGGACATTGAACCGTGTGATAACATGGTTGAAGAAAAATTGTGCGGCAGTTTCTGCAGTGTTGTTGTACGTAGGCATGGCCTCTTTCGAGTGGGTAAAATAATCAAAAGCCACAACCATGTATTTGTAGTTCCAATATTATGGGGGGTTTCATGTCATGAAGTCTATGCCCCATTTGCAAAAGGGGCTTATTACGATGACGGGGGGGAGGTGTAGGGGAGTTGGAGGGGCTCGCGCCTTATGAGTGTAGCTTTGGCATCGCTCGCATCTCTTGAATACTTGGATGTAGTTGTGAAAGAGGGTGGGCCAGAAGTAACCGATTCATAGAACTTTTTGAGCGGTGTTCGTTCTCGAGAGGTGGCCACCGCAAGCCCTGTTGTGAAAATTGTTCAGGACTTGCTCGACTTCGTCGTGAGTGAGGCATCTATGGAGGATGGTGTTTAAGCCTCGTCGATAAAGGACATCCCATAAAAGAAGGTATCGGGGGGCCTTCGGTCGTCAAGAGTGAGCTGAGGTTTGAAATTTTGAGTTCACAAGAAGAGTAGGATATCACCGTACCAAGGGTCATCCGTTGACACTAAGAAAATATGTTCATCTGGTACTGCATCATTCATGGGAGATCCTTGGGTCTCTGTTGGGAGATCTGTGATGAATTCGACAAGTATGAGTGAATTTTTTATTTTATGGGAACTAAACTGTAGATCAAATTCTTGCAGCATAACTAACCACCAAGCATATTTTTTATTCATCATACAATGAGTGAGAAAATATCGCATGGGGTTGATAGATGCTATGATAGTGGTGGTTCGAAGGATGATATAGTGGCAAAGCTTTTGTACTACATGTACTAGGGCTAAGGTTGTTTTTTCTTCTTTCTCATACTTTAGTGCAGGCCCAAATAAGTTCTTGCTTATGTAATAAATTTCGTGCTCCCTATTGTTTGGTTTGTCCTGAACTAGCACTCTAATAATGGATACCTTTGATGCAAATACGTATATGGTGTAGTCTTTATTGTGATCGGGTGGGATAATCAAATAAGTTTAAGATAATGTGTATTTTAAAGTTTCGAATTATTTTTTAGCATGTTCATCCCATTGGAAAGGGATGTCTTTAGGAAGGAGACGCAAGAAGCCCTACGTGCAAGTAGCGTAGTCGGGGACAAAGCATCGTAAGAATTTGGACTTACCCTGCAAGATTTGTAAATGATTCAATGTTTTGGAGGTGGTACTTATTTGATAACCCAGACTTTGAAATGGTTGACTCTAATGCCTTGTTGAGAGATGACAAATCCTAATAATCTTCCGACGTTAATGCAGAAAACACACTTGAAAGGGTTCAAGCATAGGTTATATTGTCGATGTTGGAAATATTGGGAAGGGGGGGGGGTAAATCAATATTTCTTTTCAATTATCACTTTTAAATCCTTTCATAGCATTAGTTAATATTTAATTATTCTTGATTTTTATCTAGTAACAATAGTAAACAATAGAACACAATAGGCACACGAATTTTAGGTGGAAAACCCCCTCCGGGTCAAAAAATACCAAACAATTTTCTAATAAATTCTTTAATATTTAGCTCCAACTGAAATGAAAGGTACAACTTCCTAGAATTATAGAAAATAATTCTTTTCCATCTCCCACTAGAAGGACGCCCCAATTCCCTGGTTTCTTCAGCAGTCAACTGAATGGATGCCCCGACATCCTAGACTGGCCTACCACCTTGAAGTGTTCACAAGCTCCAACCTGTAGGTGACTTCATGCACCAACCTAGCACCTCCCTGCCACCCTATTATGATAAAAAATAAGACAAGAGAGTGGAATCCCATACCAGGGAAAATGATCCACAATACAATATGATTCACAATGATTTTCTTGAACTAGACCAATCACACATTCACACTATGACTTGCAACCCAACCATAACATTATCCAGAAATGACACTTATACCTCCCAACGATGCCTCTACAAATCTAGGCAGATTGACTCTTTTACAATAATGACTCTTTTACAATTTTACAATGATTATTTTTACAATATTGACTTTTGACGCGACCTGATACTTGACTTGACACTGCTTCTTTGAACACTAGCAGTTGCTGAGGTATTGTTGTGCTTACTTCAAGTAATGGTACTTTGGCATTGCATTGTCCTTCTAGTATGTGTTTGAGTTGTCCTATTGTTTCCTCCTTCCTTCACATGCATTAATGAACAAAACCCAAACCAATATACAAAAAAATACTTACACTGTCCCGCAAACCATATTTCAGAGAAATATTCAAAATTCAAATGTAAATACATTCAACATTTATGAAAAAAACCCAATCAAACATACATACAAAATACTTACACTGTCCTAAAAAAACAAATGTTAGAGATGATATTCAAATTAAAATTCAAACACTAATCATTTACCTTGTTGTAGCATACTTACCCTTGACTGTTGACGTGTTGTCCTTACTGCAATGATCCTTGAATGCATATTTTTTTTGCCTTCTAGAAGCTCGATATTGCATCTGTTGTATCTATGTAATTTCAGATCTCCAAGGTATGAAATTACACCCTGTGGTAGCCCTTTGAGTCCTCTTTCCAATCACGCAGGTCTGATCAATATTGGATTCTTCAAGAAATAATTATTCCCAATCTCCTACGATGACCTGATTATAGACTGGTTCAATAGAGTGAACTTGTACGAAGTGCCACATGTCACTGTTTCAACCTTCGGTCTTGAAAATGATATCCAAAAAACTAAAGTCCTTCCTCTTTCTGTCACATTTTATGAAATTTGAATCAAATGCTTAGAGATAAACTTATAACTATTTTCTCAGGGTGAGGTGTTTGAGATGAAATATGGGAGCCTACAAAAACCCTAACTTCCTCAGATCATATCTCCGAAAATATAGCAAACCAATATCTGAAATTTGGTCACACGCTTCATCAGGATTTTGGCTCAAATGGGTTTTTTTTTCAGCATTTGAAGCTTCAAAGAAAATTTTTTATAGTGATAATTCAACGATGACCTGTTTTAAGTAGCGAAATACTTGCGTCCGGAGGATATGAGGGTCACAATTTTTATAAATGCTTAGGTTGAGAGGGTCTTCAACAAGTGAATGTTGGAGGGATTTTATGAGTTTAAAATAATTACTAACTATTGACTATTCAATGACCACAAACAATGATTAGTGTCATGCCACAACCCCATGGGTTTTTAGGCCACTAATTGGGGTTACTAACTTCAAACACGAATATCTCTTAAACCATGAAGAATTGCGTGGCGTTTCTATATCAACGGAAACATCACGATAAGTAGAAACCATCCAAAATATCCTTGAATCAGAATAGAGTAATTTGTCAACTAAAAATTCTCATGCAATATCGGGGCACCCCTAGTGCTTCTTGGGTTGACATCAATGACAACCACTGATCAATAATTTTGGTCTGTCCTAGACTAGCACTCCAACAATGGATACCTTTGTTGCAGATAGGTATAGGCTGTAGTATTTATTTTGGTCAGGTGGGATAATCAAAGAAGCTTAATATTATTTGTATTTTAAAGTTTCGAATGATTTTTGAGCATGTTAATGCCATTGGAAAGGGATGTCTTGACGAAGGAGATGTAGGAAGCCCTGTGCACAAGTAGCATAGTCGGGGACAAAGCATCGTAAGAAGTTGGCCTTACCCTGCAGGCTTTGCAAATGCTTCAATGTTTTGGAGGTGGTACTTCTTTGATATCCTAGAATTTGAGATGTTTGAATCTAATACCTTGTTGAGAGACGATGAATCCCAAAAATATTCCGACGTTAATGCAAAAAACACACTTGAGAGGGTTCAAGCATAGGTTATATTGTCAACATTGCTGAAAAATAGGCAGAGGTCTTTCAAATGGTCAACACGCGTTTTGGATCGTATGGTGAGGTTTTCCAAATAGGCAAGGATGAGATGAAACAAGTAGTGAAAGATGTAGTTCATGGCCTGTTGGAAGATGACGCCAATGTTTTTTAGGTCGAATGGGATAACCTGGTATGAGACGGTACCCCAAGGGGTAGTACATGAAGTTTCGTATCGATCTGTGTGGTGAATCTGAATATGATTGTACCCAGAGAATCCATCCATAAAGGATAGGTCCTCATGACTGGTGTTAGCGTAAGAAGTCACTCCTTGACTGGTTAAGGAGTAAGCCTTACACTGACATAGTTCATTTAAAATTTTAAAGGGGTTGTTTGAGTGGTGGGATGGCTTTCTCAAAGATTTTGAAATTATTTTATGTTCTTTAACACTTTCATGAATTTGGAAAGCTGCGACAAGTATAAATTGTGTGGGTAAAAGGTAGTATAGGGATCAGAGTACACAAGTGGAATAAGATGAATATCTGGTACCTATTTCAAGAAATATTCCTATCCTAAATTAGTCACATAGCTATGATGATGACCTTTAACACAAACTATGTTTATTTTAAGAAAAAAACACTTAGAAAATAGATTGGATGTATAAAGCATTCCACATTTCCTTTATGAAATATTCACTAACATGTTCTATTACACACATATAAGTTGCAGAAAAATGAAAGCATATAATTTACTGCTAAATCCTTTAACAACTTATCACTCACACCTTACTAGTTGCTGCAATTCATATTTTAGAAGAAATTAACAAAGGAAATATATACACCACACATTAGATGTTCCTTGAGTCACAAAATCCTCTAGCATGAAGCAAAAAGGTTTTTTATTATATTCAGTCTTCACGTAGACTAACATCCAACTTGCAAATATTATTTACAAGTGCTATATATAGCAAGAGAGGAACCAAATCCATCTCTTCTAAAAATAAGGAAACATTAATTCTAACATAACATATGTGTCAACAGACATTATATCCGTATCTCCTCGAAATCTAATAGAAAGGACATATGGAGAAAGAAGAAGAGAAGAATTATGGGTTGGAATGCTGAGTGTGCTGTCATGCTGCCTCTCTTTCTTCTGAATTATCTCCTTGTGTCTTGGGTATTTAACAACTATGTAGCTCCATTTAATAAGACCTCCAACAACCTCATAAATACCTCTCACCATCACTCGTATTATCCATTTTATTATGGGTTATTATCCATCATTAACTGGCTCAAAAAAACTTGCTGACATGTGTCAAAATTGAGTTAAAACAGGTGTTGCCGGAAATTCCGGTAAAAATCTATAACTGCGCAAAATCTGGAATGCTACCAGAAATTTCAGTAGTGCACTATTTCTTTTTCAAAATACACAGAAAAATGCTGAAAATTATGTGCTGACTTGTATTCCATGACAACTAGGCCGCTGTTCAAAATTTTTAACTAATAAGAAAAAAAGGATTAGTACCAAAAACCTTTTTACCTTTCCTCTATGTGTGTTGCAGCTTCAGCCAGTTTATCTAAATAAGTTTTGTTGTCAACATCTGATGTTCTGGATCTGGTTGCTCTTTTAGTTGCCTCCTTGACATGGTATTTGTCTTCCTTAGAACCCTTTTGTGTTTTTCTTCTTTTTTAGGGCTCTGAGTGTTGTTCTGAAGGGGTTGGGTTCTTTCTTTTCTTCATGGATTTCTCGGATTTATTTATCTTTGAACCTTCAGGTTTCCCTTCAATGTCAATGAATTCTATCATTAGGCTTGACTTGAGTAGAGCTTTAGACTTAAGCGTAAACTTATTAATATCTCTTGTATGTCTCTTTTTGGTGCCAGCAATAGGTTTAGCTTCTTCCTTTTTCTTCTTGCTGCTAATTTCATATCCAACATCCTTGAGGAGTTCTTCTTATGATGGTGTAGCTTGATACTCCTTCTCCAACGTTTTATGTATATGTGCTTCCAAAATTTCTAGCAACACCTGCACTTTTGACTTATCTGTTGTTGCAAACCTTCCTCTTTTGGCTCTAGTGTCAACATTTGGTAATGTAGGAACATGGGGTACTATATTCATGGATTTGGGTTTGCTTGCTGAGGATCTCTCTCCTTTTTCCACCTTTCTTTTAGTTTTTCATGTAGAAGCTTTCTCTTTCTTACCTTTGGCCTTCTTATGAATGTTTTCTTTCTGGGCCTTTCTTTTTGTTCTTCTCTTTGTAGGTTGAGGGTTTGAATATTGAACTGGAGGTGTAGGTGCAGGTTGGCCCGCCCTATAGAATAAAAAGTGGTCCCAAGTCTGGTTTCTCTTCCTCAACTCTTCTTCAACCAGAATTTTGATCAAAGCTTGATGGTACAATATATACTCAGAAACATCATTATGGGTTTGAACACTTGCTGACATCTTGGTCAGGATTTTCAAAAATAAAAATGGCAGATTCAATGTCTTCATCCTTGCAATATGAAAAAAAAACCTCACGTGATAGAGGGATACCATTGTATACCTCCTTTCACATGTGAGGTATATCTTGATAAGCTTAATTTCCTTTGCCCAATCATTCTTAAGGTAGCTGCTTGGGATTCCTTTTTCCCAATTTGGATCTTTGTGAGCATCCTTGAGGAGGCTGTTGAGATCACCTCCTGTAATAACTTGTCACTTGAACCACCTTTCTCCTTCTTGGGGAAGGTTAAAGGCTTCAGAAATGGAGTCTTCAGAAAGCTGCAAAGTGAGGCCATAAACTATAGCCTCCTATCCATTAAAAGAGTTAGAAAACTCTTGAGAAACTCCTAAATGAGAGCTCCCCAACCTGGTATAAAGAGGATACCATCCTGACTACATAAACAAAGTTCTTACCCTTGAATTAACATCAACCAAATATTCACCCTGTGGCTCTATTTGATTTATCTTACCACCTGTTTTAGTCATCTTCAGAAAAATAAATGACTGTCTCCTGCAAATTATAGGTGGCAGAATAGGAATAGTTTACCTTACAGGTGTGGCATGTATTCTTCTCTGGAATCTTGTTTTAAATCCAGACTTATTATCCAACTATAACTCTTAGCAAATTCGAATCCAACAGCTCAAACTTCAAATGATAGCATTCTTGTTTTTTAGGTGGTTTTTAAAACTAAATCTTCGTTCACCACCCATGAAAATCACCTCCATCATTAAAAATATTCATGATCATGATGTGCACCATGTGACACACCATCACCACCTTCAATTAGTTTCTTTTTCTGTATGGGAGCTCCAGATGGCTTATGGCAAGTGTTTTTATGACTTGCAGTCACCTCCTCAAACTGTGTTGTTGATTGGCCGAAATTTCCGGTAGCACTGCTGTGCAGCCAGTCAAATGGTTATGGTGTTGTGGTGTGATCACCATGATTCCTCTAATTCAGAAAAAAATGTACCTTAACATATGGATTACTGACTTGGCGTAGTCAGGTATGATAGGCAACGGTTCAGTCATTAACTGCGGACAACACATGTGACTCAACATATACAACGACTTGACCTTATCTAACTGACTGTAATACGACACCTATCATTAGATCCTAAAGGATTAAAAAAAGATTTGATGCGTATTAACCCTACGAGACGTGGTATAACTAAGGCGAATGCGCTTTTTAATTTTATTTTAGAAAGAGAGTATGCTTCCAAAAATTCCAGTAGCATCGGAAAATAAAAATAAAAAGACAGAAACAAGAAATAACAGACTGTCCGAAAGGCTTAAAAAATTGGTGCTTATGGAAATTCCGGTAGCGCCCAAATACATACATACATACATACATACATACATACATACATACATACATACATACATATATATATATATATATATATATATATATATATTTTTTTTTTTTTTTTAATTTTGAAAATTTTGAACTTTAATCCTAAAACAAAACTATGGAATGGACTCATGACTTAGCAAAGAACTGCGCTAACATTGGTTCCACAGGGGATAGAGCTCTACCCGCGAGGCTCTAAGAGTCTTTTGTAGTTTCAATGACTTATCATTGGGCTATGGAGTCTTATTATGAAATACACCTGTATTTACAGTGAACTTAGGCTACCAACAACCTTAGTAAAAGAATTTTTTGAGAAAGCGCCCATTGAATGGGCCTCCAAATAGCTCTTCTCCATCAAGATGTTGCAACTCAAAAGTATTGTTCTACAAAATGTTTGAGATTCTGAAAGGACCAAGTCACAAAGCATCAAACTTGGAATGCTTACCTAGATCTTGATGCTGTGCATCCCACTTCAACACTAGATCTCCAATTTGGAAATAGTGAACTTAGGCTACCAACAACCTTAGTAAAATATTTTTTTGAGAAAGCACCCATTGAATGGGCCTCCAAATAGCTCTGCTCCATCAAGATGTTGCAACTCAAAATTATTGTTCTATAGAATGTTTGAGATTCTGAAAGGACCAAGCCACAAAGAATCAAGCTTGGAATGCTTACCTAGATCTTGATGTTGTGCATCCCACTTCAACACTAGATCTCCAATTTGAAAATCTTCTTTTTTAGTTCCTTTATCAAAAACTTGATTTACAACTTGCTGATA
This sequence comes from Pinus albicaulis, assembly GCA_034641835.2. Taxonomy (NCBI): domain Eukaryota; kingdom Viridiplantae; phylum Streptophyta; class Pinopsida; order Pinales; family Pinaceae; genus Pinus; species Pinus albicaulis. The sequence goes on along the minus strand of CM076572.1, from coordinate 1,460,739,156 downwards.
TTTTCTTACCAAATCATATAGTTGTTCTCGCTTTTGTTGCACTTATATGATTTGATAAACTCTCCTGGTCATATCATCTGGTTCAAATTATTTATCTTGCAGAAATTTAGCTACAGGAATGGCTAATTGTACTGGAAAAACAATATCAGTTCCATAAACCATTTGAAAAGGTGATGTATTAATAGACTTTTTGATTGTCACCCTGTCTACCCATAAAGAAAACTTCAGTTTTGAATCCCAGGCTTTCTTGTTTTCTCCAACAATTTGGTGATGATTCTTACCAAAATTTTGTTTGATAATTCAGCTAAACCATTCCCTTGGGGATAGTAAGTTGAGATTGAGTGAGATGAATGCCATAATATTGAAATAAATTTACTAATGGAGTGGCTTTAAAAGTAGCTGCATTATCTGCTACTAACCTTGATGGAAATACAAATCTAGTTATGATTCCCTCGAGAAAATTAATTATAACTTTATGAGTAGCATTCCTGATAGGTACTGCTTCAATCCATTTGGTGAAGTAATCAGTTGCAACAAGAATCCAATGATGTTATCCACTTGATGGTGGATGAATTTCTCTAATGAAATCTAAGCCCCATTGCTGAAAAGGTGTAGAAACAATTATGGGCTTGAGAGGCAAAGACTTCAAATGTTTCTTGCCGGTGGAATTTTGACATTTTTCACATGCTCTCACCTCAGCACACACATCAGAAAACAAGCTAGGCCAAAAATAGCCAGCTCTCAATATTTTGTATGCAGTAGTTCTCCAATAGTGATGTAATCCACATACACTACTATGCATATTAAAGATAACTTTCTTGGACTCATATGGATCAATGCATCTCAAAAAAATTCCTATAGGATATTTCCAATATAAACGATTATCTTTAATGCAAAATTTAGCAGTTTTCAGCTTCAAAGATCTTACACTAATTTTTTTTTTTTTACATTGTGGTTCATGAATCCAATGTGCCCGCACACATATGTACTCACTACGTCCACGGGAAAATCTCGGTAGACCCTCCCGAAGGGATCTAACTGTCGGCCTTACACGTGGCCTAACCCCAAGAGCGTCAAGGAGATTTGATCCTGTGACCTCCCAACTAGAAAATTACTTAACAACGAGGACTCAAACATTTGAGCTAACTCTTGGGGCTTACTCTGATTTTATCATAATTTGGAGGAGGTTTGAAATGCTACAAAAAATAGATGATGTCCTTGTACCAGCTGCATTTAGAAAGCTTTGTATCCACTGCCATGTTGTTTATAGGTTCATAAATATGCCCTTCAAAGTTGTCATCCATGAAATTCAAGCCCAAAAATTTACAATTTTCTTCAGCTAGTAGTTTGGCTAATCCTGCAGAAAAGAAGGAATTCAAAGAGAACTCATAGCGCCTCATAACCCACAGCAGAATGGGGTCACGGAGAGGAAGAATAGAACGATCGTGGGTGCAGCACGAGCGATGTTGCATGATCAGGGCCTACCAATTCACTTGTGGGCGGAAGCATGAAACACTGCAGTTTATGTGCAGAACCGTTGTCCTCATAGAGTACTTGATATGAGTACACTTGAAGAATCTTTCACTGGTAAGAAACCGAATGTTTCACAGTTTAATACTTTTGGCTCATTTGTTTATGTGCATGTGACCAAGGATGCTAGGAATAAGCTACAGCCGACTGCTGAAGTCGGTATTTTGTGGGATACATAGAAACACCCCATAATTATCATGTGTATTTTCCAAACAATAGAATGACTATTGTGAGATGGAATATAAAATTTGATGAGGGAAAAGCCATGTGGTTGTCGCTTGAGAGGGAGCTGGAATTGCATGTGGAGGAGGAACTGCTGGTTCCGAAAGATGAGTCTCAAGGTGTGGATCAACCACATGAGGAGGTTCACGGATTGGAGGAAGCCACTCATGGAGAGCCATCCATCATAAATGGAAAAATGCGCACCACGAAAGCTGGTAGGCTGAGACTTGATGCTGCACAAAATGTAGGTGTTAGTATGAATCTTTCGTCGTAAAAGATCACTTTAGCTACGCATAGAAAATAGCCCTAACATCAATTATGGTTGCAAAATATCTTTAAATATGAAGTTAGGTGATCTAAATAATGCTGCACAAATACAGATTTGAAAGATATTAAGCAGATAAAGTAAAATATGGCTCCATGCATCCAATAGATAAGACAAGAATAATGTATTTGAAAGAATTTTTATATTATATTAAAAAGGGGCACCTGAGAGGAAAAAAAGAAAGGTGTTTTCCAGTTCTCCTCAATGGGATGGGTTCTTGAAAGTCCTCAGTGTTTTAGATCTAAAGTTCCTCTCTCTTGTTGATGTGGAAAACCCAAACAAACATAGAACTCAATGGGAGCTCACAAAGTAAAAATGAAAAAGGTGACCAAGAGTAGATCCAGAGTGATCTAATGCAATGGAGGTGACTGATGAATGGGGAAAACCCTCCTATTTATAACAAAATATTAGGGTTATCTAGAACTTGGTGTATGAATAAAATATTATTAATCAAATTCTAGAACCACCCTTTAGGAATATTTTATTATATTTGTTGAAGGGAAAAGGTCTTTTGACTTGGGTCAATTCCTTTATTTATAAACAATAAAATAAATGATTTATTTATTATTTTAGGGAGATGGTGGGAATATAATTAAATAAATAATGATTTATTTAATTGTTTAAAAATTATTTAGTCAAATTTAACTAGGAATATTATTTAAATAATGATTTAAATAACTTATTCCTAGGAAATAATTAAATAAATAATGATTTATTTAATTAATTTCCTTGTTTTGGGTTAAATATGACTGGGAAATATAGACAAATGTTATTTCACATGGTGAAAGCAATTTTACTTAGGGTAAAATTGGTCTTACATGGTGTACTTGGGTTCATCTAATGATAATAGGTTAGATGACCAAAAAAATGGTGTAACAGTAGGAGCCCCTACTTCACAGCGCAGACAAAGGCGGTCTCCTAACCGATTTACTGGATACATGGCTCTCATGAGAAAATTTATTGTGACTGAACCATCTTCCTTTCAGGAAGCAGTGCAACAACCTACTTGGGTTGATGCAATGGTGGAGGAGTATGAATCTATTGTCAAAAAAAATGCATGGGAAATTGTCCCAAGACCGGTTGATAAATTAGTGGTAGGTTCGAGATGGATATACAAGGTAAAGCAAGTTGCTGATGGGAGTGTGGAGAAATAAAAGGCCAAATTTGTGGCCCGGGGCTTCTCACAAATCGAGGGGATATATTATGATGAGACCTTTTCACCTGTCGCAAGGTACTCTTCCATAAGGACCATCCTTGCACTCTTAGCACAGATGGGCTGGCGCATTCATCAGATGGATGTAAAAATTATGTTTCTTAGTGGGATCATTGAGGAAGAGGTGTACATAGAGCAACCTGAAAGTTTTGAGATCTTCAACAATGAGTCTCATGTGTGTAGACTCAAAATAACGTTGTATGGGCTGAAGCAAGCACCCCTTGCTTGGTACACTTGGATAGATAGCAATTTCACTACACTGGGCTTCACCAAAAGTGAAGCAGATGAAAAACTGTACTAGATTGTGGTTGAGGGTAAGATATTGATCATTGTTCTTTATGTTGATGATTTAATTTTGACTGGAGATAAGCATTTGATACACTCATGCAAGGACGATCTTGCAAGGGAGTTCGAAATGAAGGATATGGGCCTCCTTCATTATTTCCTTGGATTGGAAATATGGAAGCAAGATGGTTAAATTTTTATGTCTCAAGGAAAGTATGCAAAGGAGATAGTGGGTAAGTTTATCATGGAGAGATACAAACCCATGGATACTTCTCTTCCAGGAAACTAGAGGAAAGAGGATGCTACTTCTGGAGAGGTAATGGATCCTATTGTCTATCGACAGTTAGTGGGTTCTCTAATGTATCTAGTGAACACGAGACCGGACATTTGCTATGCGGTTAACCAACTGAGTCAAGCTATGGTTAAGCCTACCAAGCTCTTTTGGAAGGCAGGGAAGCATGTCCTGAGATACCCAAGGGGCACATCACAGTATGGTCTATGGTACAGACAGATGGATGGAGTGAAGTTGCATGGCTTCACAGATGCAGATTGGGTTGGCAGTCCATCAAAAAGAAAGATCACATCAGGGGGGATCTTTAGCATTGGATCTACAACTGTTTCTTGGCATAGCATGAAGCAAATATCCGTGGCACTTAGTTCAGTGGAAGCAGACTACATTGCAGCAAGTCAAGCTGCATGTGACGATATCTGGATGAGAAAGATCTTGGTTGGTTTGTTTGGTTCTCAGATGGATTCGATAGTGATTCATTGTGATAATTAGAGTTGCATTAAACTCTCAATCAAGCTTATGTTTCATGATAGATCCAAGCATATAGATATCTGGTACCATCATCTCAAATATTGTGTATAGAGGAGAATTATGTTACTTCAGTACATTCCCATGGAAGATCGAGATGCAGATATTCTGACGAAGGTGCTCACTAGGAGCAAATTCGAATACCATAGAGACATGATCGAGGTGAAGGATAATCCCTTTCTTGTTGAGAGGGAGTGTTGAGATTCAACAAGAAATTTTTTTGGCACCCATGATCCTAGTGAAAATTAAGAACCTACACTAGGGTGGGGCCCACATGCTATTTTTAGGTGCATGTCTATTTTCATTATCCCTTAATTTAGATGGACATTGAACTATAATATATTCTCAATGAGAACTTGAAAATAGTTAACTAAAGTGGAAAATCAGTTAGCTAAGTGAATTTCGAGTTAGAGGTTGGTTGGTGGGACATGCAAAATAATTCTAGTTGTAACTGAGTGATTCTAGTTGTAACAGAGTTGGAAGTGCAGTGATGCATGAGTTTGTGCAAGTTGTAAATAGTTTAGCTTAGTTAAGTCAGTTAAACTCAGTTGTGCTAGTTGTAATTGAATATACACTAGTGAGAGATCATGTGAATTAAATATTAATTAATTCACATGGAGTGATCTCACATGCAACTGAATATTTACTAATATTAACTACATGCATGTCAGATCCAGTGGAGACCTAGTTTAGTTTTAGGTGAAAGGGAAGATAACTATCAGTTGTGACATTATCCGCTTGCACACATGCAAGCACACACATTGGATGTGACCACGATACTTGCGCAGTCAAGGAAGGCATGATTGCATCAATTCAGGGATTGTATTTAGTAGGGATTGGGAAGTGAAGGTAGGCTGTCTGGCGATAGTAAATTGGCTAATGGATTTTCCAATTTTTGTATGACAATGTGAGACAATTAGATAATGTACTGAGGGCACTTGTGAGAATAGTTTTGTATGTAATTGTTTCATGATCCATGATATAATATACAATAGAAGATAGTGGGGTTTTAACTGTAATATTTCCCCGGGAAATTATCTGTGTTGTGTGATTGATCTTTCTTCATGTTAATGTGATCGGCAATTGTGTTTTTAATTCCGCAAAGATTTTTAGAAGCGATTCTGTATTTAACTTTAGCATATTGTTAGATCGGGTGAATCCAAGATATACATGCATATTGTATAATTTCTACACTTACTACTAATACAAATTCCCATTCCATTGACCATTCTTCTCTATTTATTTCCAATTGTGCAATTGCATGCTAATGCATGATGGGTATGAGTCACATCCCTTTTTATTTAATGTACATCAGGGTGGCAAGCTCGTCTCACCATACCCTTTCTTGATTATCATGCACACACATCAAGGATTCTATAGTTTCACTTTAATAAAAAAAAACTAAACTTTTAGCTCTATTACCTTTAAGGAAGTTTGAAACATGTCCCTTCAAGCTGTTGTTGTTGTTGGAGTTGAATTTTTGATTTTGTTGCTTGAATCTTGGAGAAACTAAATGAATGCTGAAAACTATCTAGCTACAAAAAAATGGCCTGATGCAAACATTTTGCTAAATTGAAGTTTTTATGTATGATGCAGGGGCATTAGGCAAAAGCAAATTCCATATGTTTTATTAGACTTAGGGGTTTTTGAGTTTTCAATAGAGTTAGACTTATGTAATGAATTGAGTGAGTTTTAATTAATTTGGATTAAATGTATAGAGAGTTGTAACTGCGCTCGAATGATTAGAGGACAGGAGAAGTGATTAGTTGGGCATGTGAAGAGATTAGAGATTCGAAAGGATTGCAGAATAGGAATGAGTTGGAGTCAGTTTCAGTTATTTTAGGGATTGAGTCTAAATTTAGGATGTTGAGAATTGTAAGAGGTTGGTGAGATGTTAGGGAACCTGAATCGATTCAGGTCATCATTTTGTATAATTGTAAGCCTATGGCAGATAGAGGGGGATGTTTGTAGAGACAGGGTAGTGTAGCAGAAGGCCATCGAATTGAAGATCTGGCCAAGTCAGGAAGTTTGTAAGTAGTTTCATTATACATATGAATGAAGGAATTGTTCTTGAATGTATGTGTTTAATTGATTAATTTTTGTGTGAGAATGTCTTGAATCTCTGTGAACTATGTACGAATGAGACTCGGTAGTTGGGGTCTTGTATATGCTGTGGAGAAATAACTTGAATTATTTTCTTTTTAGAAATTCCAAAGGAGGCCGAAGGGAGATACTCTGTTAATTGAGAATAGCAATGGAAAAACTCTGTTTGTATTAACTCTGTATAAACTCTGTGGAGAGGATACCATAAGTGGTGTCGAGAGTTAAATTGAGACTATCGGAATGAATGGATCGATACTACTGTGTGAAACGCTGTTTCCATATATAGTAAGTAGAAAAGGGCTTCATTACACAGCTTGCAACCGTGAAGGGGGGATCGAGCCAGAAATAACTGTGTTTAATTAGAGACAGAAAGCCGAATCAATTGAATGCTGTAACATTTAGATTTGAATTCGGGTTTATTGTGTAATTGAAATGCCATAGCGAAGAATTGAATGCGTAGTGCTAATTAAGAGATGGTCGTGGAAGAATTAAAGTTGAATGTGAAATTAGAGGAAGGCGAAACCATGAGGAGGGAACCGTGAAGCATAAACAGTAGAAGTGGGTTTGAAATCTAGGAGTGGGTTTCGCATAAATTAAAAGTGGTAAGCTGTTTTGGAAAAAAAAACGCGACATCGGTCTTCATACAACACGTGGTGAAGAGTGGTAATGTAGAACCACTTTTATCGCGTTTTTTTTTAGTGTTAAAGGTCGGTGGAAAAAAAATGTGATTCTCGTTCGATCGGGTGACATTGAAGATCAACGGCGTTCGCACAGATAAGTTGCGAAGGTGTTTACCGCTGGGACCCAGTTCATCGCATAGTTTTTGAGGACTAACCCTCACGCACCTTCATAGCGCGATACCTGTCGGGTGAGCACTTAGTTGGGTTTTGGAGCGCGACGAAGGCTAGGCCATCGGATCCAGTCGACATTTAATGGAAAGTGACATGCTGTGGGCCCAATTGTTATTTTATGTTGGCGTTGGTATTTTGCGTGGAGATTTCATATAACTTTTATTGATGTCGGGATGCATAAAATAAATATGCATCGGCATTAAACTTACCAAGTCCGAGCTTTTATACTATAATAGGCTAGTGGTTGGTTATTAAACCAAGGCCGAAGTTATGTGGATGAATCATTATATGGGCACGTATTCGAAGGTTGTCAAGGGGTAAGTTCCGAATATGCTCAATACTCATTTACATTGGGATGTTCGATTGTTGATTCGGGTTCCATTAAATTAGGTCTTATCCAAAGTTTATAAATAGGGGGATGTGGATATATGTAAATGAGCGCATATGAATATTGCTCAAATATGAGTTGTTAAGGGTGACCATTGCATAATGGGGATACTTGGGTTTAAAACAAGCGGAATATTCATTCAATGAGTTCATGAGGTGCGATTTGACTATGGTTTATAACCATAGAACAATAGAAAGGTAAAACTTCCCCATATTTAAGAATTGCTGGATTGGAAGTTAAAGTGTAGAGTTTGCCCAGATTTAAATTTATTTGGGTCAATGTTGGAATGCAGTTATATACACAAGAGTGTGAATGTGGGTTAAATAAGGAGGCATGCCATCATGTGGTATCAGAGCTGGAATAGCTCTTTTGAAGATTAATTTTGAAATGCATGCATTATAGAGGCAGTGAGGAAAATTTGAAGTTCTAAATTTGTTTAAGAGTGACTGCAGATATGACGAGGTGTGCAGTGAAGGTACACAGAGTTGCAGTAAATAGAGAGTTGCAGAAGAACAAGATCATGCAGGGATCTTGCAGGTAAAATAGCTTTAAATTGATTTGAGATTTATGATTGCGGAGTTATGGTTGCAGAAAGTACAGACAGAGTTTGATGGTGATGGAAGTGAACCTGGTATTCAACTAAAGATTGGATAGGGAGAAGATTGCAGCATACAGAGATGCAGTGCAGTGAAAGAAGAAGCAAGATTATATAGAATATTGTAGGTGAGTTGATGAGCATTATTTAACTCTGGTTTGAAGTATTGTTTGCAGAATTTAGATTGTAGGCAATTGAAGAAATCTCAGCAAAATAAAATCACAGCTTTGAGAGGAGTGATGAAAGAGTCCAGCAAGGGATTCTAAAGTGAAGAAGAAAGTGTGGTAGAACCTAGAGAATTCCCAACAAAGGTTGGAGGAAATAAGAGTAGATGTGTTCTTGAGAAGTTGCAGAGTGAAGCCTAGAGAGAGTAGAAGAGAGTGCTCAAAAGGTTCCAGCAGATAGGGGACTAGTACTTTCCAAAAGCCCAGATCCGGAGGAAAGGATTAGTGAGGTAAGTGGCAGTAGGAGAGCCTGCTATTGCAGAGGCCTAGTGAAACTTATGAGTGAGGAAATCATGAAGGAGAAGATGACTACTGTTAGTCATAGCGGAGATTGCAGAGGTTCTGAGAGAGGCCATAGAAACAAAGAGCAAGAAGTGCCAGGACAAATGGCATGAGGAAGAAATTGACTGATGCAGAGTATTGGAAAGAGGTAGCTGAGATCACAGAACAGGTTGAAAAACTGGAAAATATGATAGAGGAAAGCCAGAGAGTTGCTTGGCTCATGAAGAAGAAATTAAAGTGGCACATGCTACAGATGAAGAGAGAGAAAATGATAAATGCTCAGCTGAAGGAGGAAATACTCAGAGTGATTGAGTATTTGGAGAAAGACTTGAAGACTGAAAATTCAAGTGAGACCAAGGGGTCAAATGAATTTACTTTTGATGATTCTTGTATGTTTACAGAAAAGCTGAGAAAGATTGAGCAGAGGATGGATGTACAGTTGGAATGTGCAGAACTCAGAGCAGCTGAGTTGAGAAGAGAGGTTTCTATTTGTGAAGCAGAACAGATTACAGATGAAGAATGGAGATCTGCAAAAGATCTTGTGGAGCATGGTGGAGGTTTGAGACATCAAGAAGATTGTCTTGTTGAAGAGGATATTACTGATGATTTCCTGGGTTATTGGAAAAGTCCAGATCAGTTGGATGATGTAGAACCTTATATTTTTGTGACTGACAATTGTGAGGTGATTGCAGGTTTTACAAAGGAGGACGAGCAATATTGTGAAGATGTCACAAGTATGAAGAAGTATCTGTCAGAAGATGAATACTTTGAAGGAGAATGCGATGTTTGAGAATGTCTCTTAACTGAAGGAGGCAATGATACATTTATGAGGGAAAATGTTGCAGCACAGGAAGAATTTCTTGTGGATGAAGAAGGAGAGGATCAGTTTGAACAACTGATATGTGAAACACCAAATGAGGCTGTTGGAGCTCTTGGTTTACAAACTGAAAATTTGTGTATGAATGCAGGGATAGTAAGTGATGATGAAGTTATTAAAGAATGTCAAAGAGAAATTACATTGTTGGAATACTTGTTGGAGAATTCAGAGTATGAAAGAGAAATTGCAGAAGGTAGAGTTCACCACAGTGAACAGGAAAACATCATGGAGGCAGATGGTGTGAATGAAAGACTTGTTGGCAGTCTTGGGAATTCTTCAGAGAATTCTTTGGAAAATTTTAATCAACATACTGATGTGCTGGTTGAGAAGGAAGGAATTTTAGGACAGCATACTGAAATGATGGCAGAGGAAGGAAAGGCACTGAGGCCTTATGATTCTTGTTTTAACAATTTTTTTGTGAATGCAGATTTTGTTGGTGATAGAGAAAAATTGACACCACTGGACAGTCAAACAAAGGAGGAGGAGAATTCTGTGGAAAATTTTAATCCATGGAATGAAGAAATTGGATTGCTGGGGATTCTGTGGAATAAACAGGATTCAATGCAAGAAGGAGGACCTCAATTTCAAAATTTGAGATTGCAGAATGTGAGGATACAAGGGAATGAAGACAATGAAGACTTTCTGGGTCCTAGAAAGGATTTGGAATAGTAGAAAGAAGATTTGATGATTGAATCACCAAATGAGACCATGGGGTCTTATGATTTTAAAATTGACAAGTTGTGTGTGAATGTAGGTATTGAAGAAGACAGTTCATGTGATGAAACTGTATTCAATGAAGCTGAATGTTTCCAAGTAAAATATGATGATGATTATCTTTCAGAGGAAGATCATATTGAATTACTGCAGCAGAAGGAATTCATAAATTCCTTGTTTGGTGAAAAGGATTGTTTCAATGGAGATATGACAGCTATGTTTGAAGATGAATTTGTTAATGATAATGAAAAGGAGAAGCTGATTTGTTTGATGGACAAAGAGAAGACTGGAGGACAGATTTTTGGGACTGCTATAACAGTGGAGAATCAGAATTTTACTCTGATAGAAGATGAAGACCTAGTACTTGAAGAACTTGAATTGATTTCCAAAATAAATCAAGAAGAAGGAAGACAATTACTGAAGATTGTCAAGGAAGAAGAAGAAGATGCTGAATTCAATTTGCAACATACTGATGATGTGAGACAAGTACAAAATGAGTGGCTGGATTGTTTGCTGAAAACATTCAGAGAAGAGAATGAAATGGCAGAACAATAGATTGAAGTGTTGCCAGAGGAAATGTTAGAGCAACAATTTGAAGTGTTGCCAGAGGAGGAAGAAACACATAATTTGTAGCTTTGATGTTTTTTTTATGATTGCAGGTATTGAAGGAAGGACTAAAGGAGGTTTGGTCCAGGAGAAGAAAAGGGATGATGACAGAGACTGGAAATTTAAATACCAGTCCAAAGAATTGCTGAAGTCAGAGAGTGAAGGAATTGTCATGGATGACAATCAAGAAGAGTTTTACTGTTGCAAAAAACAAGAGAGTACGGATGATTGGGTGGGAGTAACACTAGGAGCTAGGGCTCAGCAATTAAGGGCAAGAGCCAGAGAAAAAGCAGTGGTAAGAGTTCAGCAAATAGGAACTCAACAAGCAGAAGCAGAGGTAAGAATTCATCAATCAAGAGGAAGCAGTATCCAGCAGTCAGAAGACACATTAGACAGAGAAATTGAATTTATGAGGAAGCTAATGATGAAAGTGTCTCAGAGGAAGGTAGTAGCAGGAAAGAGAAGCAGAAGTAGCAGTAGCAAAGGAAAGGCAGAAGGAGAGTGTAAAAGTGCAGCTGGTGGAGCCAGATAGAATAAGATATGGAAGTTTGGAGAAGTGCAGAAGAAGAATATTACAACACATGATCAGTTGCAGAACAAAGTGTGGGATCCAGGAGGACAAGACTGAAAGCACATGATCAGGAGATCATGATTAAATTTAACCTGGGGAGTCTGATGCAGGGACATTAGGCAAAAATAAATTCCATATGTTTTATTAGACTTAGGGGTTTTTGGGTTTTCAAGAGAGTTAGACTTATGTAATGAATTGAGTGAGTTTTAATTAATTTGGATTAAATGTAGAGAGAGTTGTAACTGCCCTCGAATGATTAGAGGACAGGAGAAGTGATTAGTTGGGCATGTGAAGAGATTAGAGATCCAAAAGGATTGCAGAATAGGAATGAGTTGGAGTCAGTTTCAGTTATTTTAGGGATTGAGTCTAAATTTAGGATGTTGAGAATTGTAAGAGGTTGGTGAGCTGTTAGGGAACCTGAATCAATTCAGGTCATCATTTTGTTGTTAGATGATCCAAAAATAATTTTTATCATAGGTTATAGTATTTGAATAAAATAATTATTAATTTGAGATATTAAATTGATAATTATTATTCTAGAATATTTAATATATTTGTGAGATATTTAGAATTAGAAATTTGTTAATAAAAATTAGGACTCTAGAAAAGAGTCGTTTCCTAGGATCTAAGTTAGGAGTGAAGTTAGTATTTTGGTTAGAAGCTCATTTATTGTACATGGACACTTGTTTATTTCCCAAGTGATCCATAACTTGATTAAGTTAGAGCATAGTGCATATAAATAGGTTAGTTTCCTATTTTGAATGTAATGTGTAATGAGAGAATGAGAGTGTGAGTTTACGTGTGTAAACTCCTCTAATTTGCCCTGTAATATTTTTTCTTGATCAATAAAGTTGTGTGTCTGAGGACACTTCTGCTCTTTCATGTGGTATCAGAGACACGGTGATGCAGTGAGGAGGAGATTCCAGCTCTATCAGGTCGTGGAAAACTCAACTCCGTTGAAGTGATCAGCAAAAGATTGGTATGAAATTTGCAATTTTTTTTTTGATTTTAGATCTGCAAATTCTAAAATCATTTTTTTTAAAGCAGCAAATGCAAATCTGTGTGATTTTTTTTTAAATTGTTTGAGTGAACAAAAGGCGCAATAAATTTGCATATTGGTGTGAATATTGCTGCAATAAAAAAAAAACAAATGCTTCCCCTCCAAACATTCAATCGATTTTGGCAAATTGACTCTGCATTTTCATTCAAATTGATTCAAATCGATTCTGCAAATTCCCTGCGTTGAGCATTCTGGCATCGATTGGTTTGGATACATTCTGATCTGGCAATAGATTGGTTTGGTTTTGATACATTCTGTTCTCGCAAATCATTCAAATGGTTTCATAACGGTTTCATTCAATCGATTCTGGCAAATCATTCATAAGGTTTCATTCAAACATTCAATCGATTCTGGAAAATTAATTCTGGCAAATCGATTTTGCATTTTCATTCAAATCGATTCTGCAATTTATTCAAAACAGCGTGCCAATGATTCTGCACTTGTAAGTGGATTCTGCATTACGTTTTCTGCATGTTGAAACCAGCCATTCAACTAGCGTTCTGCAATCTGAAATCTGCAATTGAAAGAAGAGCGATTTGCAATCTGCATTTGAAATCTGCAATTGGTAAGGAGATCGATTTTAAACAATCGATTCATATCAATTCTGCACTTTGTATTTGGGATCGAACTGAAACAACGTTCTGCACTTTGAACGCTGCCCAATGCACCATCAATCAACGTTTTTTTTTTGTGGCATCAAATTTGATTAAACCTGCGTTCAAACAACATTTTATATTCAGCCCATAACCAACGTTCAATAGCCAGCGTTCTGCCCAAGATCGATTCATCAAGTCTGAAATCTGCAACGTTTTGAACAGATAACCAGTGTTCTGCATTTTTTGAACTGGATTATGCATTCCGGCATCAACAACGTTTTAAAGACCTCTGCTACAGCGTTTTTAAAAAGTGTTTGAAAGGTGTTCATTTCAGCATGTTGGAACAACGTTTGCATTTTAATTGGCATCGATTTTCATTGTTGGAATTTTAAATTGAGCCAACAACATTCAACAAGTTTTTAATTGCCATCAACAACGTGAATTAAGAACATTGCTTATTTTTTTTTTTTGTAATTGGAATGTTTTTTAAATTTGTAATTGTGCTTTGCAATTAAAAGCATATTTATTTGGAGGAATAAGTTGAATAAGTAGAAATATTTTTTTGAAGCATTGTAATTGGAGTAATAAGGGTGTTGTAATTTTTTGGAGTAATAAGGAGATTTGTGTTTTGTAAATTTGCTTATGGAGTGAAAGTGTGACTCAAAGTAATTTTACTTTGAGGGGGGGTAATTTTTTTTACCAAATTGTGCAAAAGCACCATTGTAAAAAGTCAAATTTTGAAAGTTGCCTTGTAAAAACTTGAGAAATTGACTAGAGCCAAGTGCAAAGCTCAGTCAATTTTCTCCTTTTTTGACGACTATTCGAGGGTCAAGGCCAAGCCCCGATAGTTCATTTTTTTTGCGTCGTGTGTTGCTGTTGTGTTGCGCATCTTGATTTATTTTTGGAGCTTGATTCGTGGTGTGAAGTCTTAACAATACAATGTCTAATTTTATTAATTTCTTTTCTGATTCCGACAAACTTGAAGGCTCAAAATCTTACAAAACATGGCAACGCCTCATCGAAAGTACTCTTGTTTATAATGAACTATGGCATGATATTTGTGATGGAGATGTAAAGCCAAATAAACCTATGGATGTAGCTGCGCTAGCAAAATGGGAAGTTAAAAACGCCAAAGCATTAGCTCTCATTAAATCCCCTGTCAATGATGAAATGTATGTCCATATCGAAAATGCAAAAGATGCTTGGTCTGCTTTGAGAACTTTTAAAGAGTTGTTTGATACTCAGCCTCAATAAAAAAGAGTCGACTTACAATTAAAATTGTTGCATCAAAAATTGACTGAAGAAGGAGATATTCTTGAATACATCTCTAGACTTAAGAATATTAAGCAGGAAATTGTTAATGCTGGTTTTCAAGCAGTTGATGATAGTTTTATGGTCACAATTTTAATTTCTGGGCTTCCTTCTTCCTACACACATTTTTTAGAAACTTTGCAGCTCACTGGAAAGTTAGAAAAGCTAAAGTTTGATGAGCTTTGCGAAATGTTGACTCAACATGATAAAAATTTTGGGAAGAAAAAGAAAGTGGGTGAAGATGTTTTTCTTACAGAAGCCAGTACTAACAACTCCCCAGCTGAAAATTCCAAAAACAAAGGCAAAGGTAATTTTAATCAAGGTCATGGTCGCAGTCAACAAAGAGGAAACAACTCCAACACAGGCTCCAATTCAGGCAGAAACAATTCTCAAGGCAGAGGCAACAATAAAAACAGAGGATCTCAACAAGGCACAGGACAAAATCCAGGAAGAGGACAATCTCAAAATAGAGGAAAAAGCAGAGGTCGAGGACAGTTTCAAGGTAGAGGACAGTCTCAAGGAAGAGGCACTGATTTGAGTCAAGTTGTTTGCAAGCGATGTAACAGAGTTGGTCACTATGCTTCAGATTGTCGCACATCTATCAATACAATTTCTAAGTTTCAACAGCCTTCAACACAGTTTGCCAATGATCAAGATCAAGATGATAATGACTCAGAATATGTCTTCACTTCTTCTCCAGCAATCCAAATTTCTTCTTTTGTTAAGAGTGATTATGAAGATGCTTGGATTTTGGATTCAGGAGCAACTCAACACATGACCTGTAGACGAGATTTCTTTTGAAATTTTCAAGATTGCCATCTTAACTCCATCTTTCTAGAAGATGATACAAAACATATGCCTTATGGAAAAGGTGCAGTCAAAGTTTTTCTCCCTGACATTGGAGAAAAATTGATTTCCAATGTGTGGTATGTTCCCACCTTCAAGAAAAATTTGTTGTCCTTGGTCATGATTCGACAAGCAGGGCATCAAATAATTATGGAAGATGGCTTAGTTAAGATTAATTCAGTCAAACAGAACTTCCAAACGGTGATGAGAGGATATGAAGACGGAAAACTATTAAGGATGAAAGGAACAGTTATTCCAAGGCATTCGGATTTTGCAGGGGCAGTTACTACAGGAATTTCACCTATAAGATTATGGCATGTAATATGGACATTTGAATTTTGATAGTCTTTCTCAATTCTAGAAACAAGGGATGGTTAAAGGACTTCCGACTTTCAACAAAGAAAATGCTAAGTGTGAAGCTCGCATTTATGGAAAACAGAGTCGAGAAAGTTTTCCAACAAGTACATGGTGTGCAAACAGACTGCTGCAACTAGTTCACAGTGATGTGTGTGGTCCACTACAAAGTTCATTAGGTGGTTGCAAATATTTCTTGCTATTTATTGATGATTTCAGTAGAATGAACTGGGTTTATTTTTTGAAAAACAAGTCAGAAGAATTTGAGAAATTTAAAATTTTTCGACAACTTGTTGAAAATGAAGCCAAAGAAAAGATAGGTAGTCTCAAGACAGATAATGGGGGAGAATTAAAATCAAATGAATTCAAAACTTATGCAGTGAAAATGGCATCAGAAGGCATCTTACAAATGTTTACACTCCACAGCAAAATGGAGTCGTAGAAAGGATGAATCACACATTGTTAGGCATGGTGAGATCCATGTTAACTTTCAAAGGGTTAAGTTCAACATATTGGGCAGAAGCAATCCATATAGCTATCTATCTCAAAAACAGATCTCGAATTGCTTCATTAGAAGGAATCACCCCTTATGAAGCTTGGTTTTGTTTCAAACCTAAAGTCAAACATCTTCGAGTTTTTGGATCCATCTGTTATGCCTTAGTTCCCAAAGAAAAGAGAACTAAGCTTGATTCAAGAAGTTTAAAATGCACCATGATTGGCTATTCAGATGAAAAAAAAGGGTATCGTCTTTTGACAAATGGAAAATTTATTGTGAGCAGGGATGTCATTTTTGATGAAACAGAGAGTAAGAGTGCTGAAGAAATCGAAAGTCTTCTTCACAAGTTAGAAACTAAAGGCAATAAAAGGAAAGGAAATATGCAAAGTCAACCAACTTCACCAAATTGGTATGAACTTGATTTTCCTTCCGCTGAAGATGAGTCATCCAGTCCATCTATTTCAACACAATCATCTGGGTCTTCTAGCAGTTCATCAGCGTCTCCAACCAGTAGCAGTTCTTCTGACAGTGATTCTCCAGATTCACCTCATGAACGACCAACATCAGTTTACATTAATCCCCTCTACAATGATGGAGACTTCTCAGAACCTCAAACAAGTGAGCAACAACTTCCAAAATGGGCAGTTCAACTCTTGAAAGATGTAAGGCCTAATGAACAAAACAAAACAGGAACAAGGGGATCAAAAAGAAATGAAGGAAATTTTGCTTTGATAGAAAATGATTTTACTAAACCTTCTTCTTTTCAAGAGGCAGTAAAACATAAAGCATGGAAACAAGCAATGGTTGATGAATATCAGGCAGTTCAAGACAACAACACTTGGCAACTTGTTGATTGTCCTCAGCATGTTAAACCTATTGGATGCAAATGGGTTTATCGAATTAAGTACAAACAAAATGGTGATATTGACAAGTATAAAGCACACCTTGTTACTAAAGGTTTTGCGCAGCAGGAAGGGATCGATTATGAGGAGACCTTTGCTCCCATAGCAAAATGGAACACCATCCGCCTTACACTTGCCTTAGCAGCTCAGAAAGGGTGGAAAGTTCATCAAATGGATGTCAAAAGCACTTTTCTTAACGGGGACTTATAGGAAGATGTATACATGACACAACCACCAGGGTTTGAAGTTAAAGGGAAAGAACATAAAGTCTGCAAATTAATCAAGGCTTTATATGGATTAAAACAAGCTCCCCGCGCCTGGTATGCTAAAATGGATGAATACCTTCGGAAAGTAGGTTTTCATCACAGTGAATCTGATGATACTTTGTATGTGCGCCAACAGGGAAAATATCTGGTCATTCTCATTATGTACGTTGATGATTTGATCATTACAGGCAACAATGTTGATCACATTGAACAGGTAAAAAAGGAGTTGCATGCAGGTTTTAAGATGACAGATTTGGGACTACTTCACTACTATCTTGGAGTTGAAGTAAGCCAACGTCCACATCAGATCTTCATTTCCCAAAGAAAATATGCAGCAAAAATTCTTCAGCGATTTGGAATGCAGGATTGTAAGCCTATCCTTACCCCTATGGAACAAAACTTAAAAAATTCAAAATTTGAAGGGGGGGAAAGAGTGGATAGCACGACTTACAGACAGTTGATTGGCAGCTTGATTTATTTGACAACCACTCGTCCTGATCTATCTTATGCAGTCAGTGTTCTTTCACGTTTTATGCAGGAACCATTAGACAGCCACTGGAATGCAGCCAAAAGAGTTCTTTGATATATCCAAGGAAAAAAATATTTTGGTCTTCTTTACAAAAAGACTAAAAATTTTGTACTTGGTGGATTTTCAAATGCCGACTTTGCTGGCAGTATTGATGACAGGGCATCAACCTCAGGTTACTTAATGAACATGGGGTCAGCTGCAGTTTCCTGGAGTTGCAAGAAGCAAAGTACAGTGGCCACTTCTTCAGCAGAAGCAGAGTATATTTCAGCATGGGAAGCAACATGTGAGATTGTTTGGTTACGTCGAGTTTTACAGGACTTGGGGATTCCTCTAGCAGAAGCTACTTCATTGTTCATCGATAATCAATCAGCAATAAAGCTTGCCAAGAATCCAGTTTTCCATTCAAAGACAAAGCATGTGGACACCAAGTATCATCATATTAGATCTCTCATTGCAAAGGACGTTATCAAGCCAGTGTTTTGCCCTTCAGAAGATCAGACCTCCGACATTTTCACAAAACCTCTTGGTAGAATAAAGTTTACTAAGTTCATGGATGAACTTGGTATCTGTTGTAATGTATCTTTGGATCATAGGGGGGAATGTTAGATGATCCAAAAATATTTTTTATCATAAGTTATAGTATTTGAATAAAATAATTATTAATTTAAGATATTAAATTAATAATTATTATTCTAGAATATTTAATATATTTGTGAGATATTTAGAATTAGAAATTTGTTAATAAAAATTAGGACTCTAGAAAAGAGTCGTTTCCTAGGCTCTAAGTTAGGAGTGAAGTTAGTATTTTGGTTAGAAGCTCATTTATTGTACATGGACACTTGTTTATTTCCCAAGTGATCCATAACTAGATTAAGTTAGAGCATAGTGCATATAAATAGGCTAGTTTCCTATTTTGAATGTAATGTGTAATGAGAGAATGAGAGTGTGAGTTTATGTGTGTAAACTCCTCTATTTTCCCTGTAATATTTTTGCTTGATCAATAAAGTTGTGTGTCTGAGGACAATTCTACTCTTTCATTTGTATAATTGTAAGCCTATGGCAGATAGAGGGGAAGGTCTGTAGAGGCAGGGTAGTGTAGCAGAAGGCCATTGAATTGAAGATCTGGCCAAGTCAGGAAGTTTGTAAGTAGTTTCATTATACATATGAATGAAGGAATTGCTCTTGAATGTATGTGTTTAATTGATTAATTTATGTGTGAGAATATCTTGAATCTCTGTGAACTATGTATGAATGAGACTTGGTAGTTGGGGTCTTGCATATGCTGTGGAGAAATAACTTGAATTATTTTCTGGGTAGAAATTCCAAAGGAGGCCGAACGGAGATACTCTGTTAATTGAGAATAGCAATGGAAAATCTATGTTTGTATTAACTCTATATAAACTCTGTGGAGAGGATACCATAAGTGGTGTCGAGAGTTAAATTGAGACTACTGGAATGAATGGATCGATACTACTGTGTGAAACGATGTTTCCATATACAGTAAGTAGAAAAGGGCTTCATTACACACATTGCAACTGTGAAGGGGGGATCGAGCCAGAAATAACTGCGTTTAATTAGAGACAAAAAGCCGAATCAATTGAATGCTGTAACATTTAGATTTGAATTCGGGTTTATTGTGTAATTGAAATGCCATAGCGAAGAATTGAATGCGTAGTGCTAATTAAGAGATGGTTGTGGAAGAATTAACGCTGAATGTGAAATTAGAGGAAGGCGGAACCATGAGGAGGGAATCGTGAATCATAAACAATAGAAGCGGGTATGAAATCCAGGAGTGGGTTTCACGTAAATTAAAAGTGGTAAGCTGTTTTGGAAAAAAAAAACGCGATATCGGTCTTCATACGACACGTGGCGAAGAGTGGTAATGTAGAACCACTTTTATCACGTTTTTTTTAGTGTTAAAGGTCGTTGGAAAAAAAGCGCGATTCTCGTTCGATCGGGTGACATCGAAGATCAACGGCGTTCGCATAGATAAGTTGCAGAGGTGTTAACTGCTGGGACGTAGTTCATCGCGTAGTTTCTGAGGACTAACCCTCACGCACCTTCATAGCACGATACCCGTCAGGTGAGCACTTAGTTGGGTTTTGGAGCGCGACGAAGGCTGGGCCGTCGGATCCAGTCGACATTTAATGCAAAGTGACATGCTATGGGCTCAATTGTTATTTTATGTTGGCGTTGGTATTTTGCATGGAGATTTCATATAATGTTTATTGATGTCGGGATGCATAAAATAAATATGCATCGGCATTAAAATTACCAAGTCCGAGCTTTTATACTATAATAGGCTGGTGGTTGGTTATTAAACCAAGGTCGAAGTTATGTGGACGAACCATTATATGAGCGCGTATTTGAAGGTTGTCAAGGGGTAAGTTCTGAATATGCTCAATACTCATTTACATTGGGATGTTCGATTGTTGATTCGGTTTCCATTGAATTGGGTCTTATCCAAATTTTATAAATAGGGGGATGTGGATATATGTAAATGAGCGCATATGAATATTGCTCAAATATGAGTTCTTAAGGGTGACCATTGCATAATGGGGATACTCGGGTTTGAAGCAAGAGGAATATTCATTCAATGAGTTCATGAGGTGCGATTTGACTATGGTTTATAACCATAGAACAATAGAAAGGTAAAACTTCCCCATATTTAAGAATTGCCGGATTGGAAGTTAAACTGTAGAGTTTGCCCAAATTTAAATTTATTTGGGTCAATGTTGGAATGCAGTTATATACACAAGAGTGTGAATGTGGGTTAAACAAGGAGGCATGCCATCAATGTAGATCTCTAAAATATAGTCTTCTGATTTTGTTGATAGTAACTTTTCAGATCTTCTACAAAGAGATAATTTCTTCATGTTGGAAATGGAAATTAAAATTTGCAAGAAATTTAAAAGGGTGAATCCTGATTGTCAAAAACTTGGTTTTCAATTAGGATTCTTTGTATAATTATGCCAATATCCTAGTTTTCTTAACTATACTTTTATTTTTTATTTTTATATATTTAATTAATTAATTAATTAGTTAAATTTTTTTGAAAGAGAAGAAAAATTAAATTAAATTTGATGGTAAGGGAGAATGATTTCTTTTTTCCACAAACTCCATTTCTGAATTTTGTTGCAGATTTTGAACGAATTCCTCTCTTGTTAGGGGCTTATGACATAGCTCTAATCTGTTCCCATTAACAAGAAAAGTAACAACACCTTCCTCAATAGTTTTTATTATAACTGATCCATTATATGATTAATATGCAGATCAATTACACCCTTACGAATTATTGGCTAGCTAGAGTAAGAATTCAGCAACAGTAGGTTTATAACCTTCTAAAATATTATGCAACTTTGAAGTGAATAAAGAAAATTTTATTTACAAACAATCCTAGCATACATACATCAAGCAAGAAAATGAAATATTAAATTACATACAAGAATTTAAAAATTGGCAGTAAAATAAAATGTAAGCATGGAAATATGTTATGAAAAAACTTAACAAAGGTCTTGTAAAATTAAATTACTTCCTATGTTTACAGTACACGTCCATATAAAAATAAAGATACAATTTAGATTGCATAGGTTACAACAATGAAGAAGATAACAAATATAAATATTAGGAATAATAGGCAAGATTGAAAAATCAATATGTGATCATTCATTGAATAATTTAAAGAATAATGCTCAGATATAATGAAACAAACGCAACAATTTTAGAAATATGAACTCAAGAACTTAACAAATTACCATGTTTTCGAGACCGTATAGGTCAAATGTTAACAACTATGAACAAAAAATAATCAAATATTGTTGCATCCCACCGAGGAAAAGAGTTTAGGCACTAGTATGCTGCTGCAAAAGGAGTCAATATATCAGTATCGACAAAAGTGCAACAAGTTCTAATCACAAGTGCCTAAAATAAAAGATAAGTTTGGTGCCAAGAAATATTTTTAAGCCTTCATAAATGCTACTAATTAAAATAATCCTGTAAACCAGAATTTGTAATATACAAATATCTAAAAACCAGAAAATAAAATACCGAAGTGAAGAATACAAATCTATAGCATACCAACTTGTGTAGTAATTGAGGAACCTATCTTCCTTAACGTTTGTATCCAAACTGTTCCCATAATAGTTATATAATTGTTTTCCCCACACACATATACAAAGCCAAAAAATGTCCATATTTTTGCATCAAACCATCAAACCAAACTGTGCTTCCCTCATAACGTGTCTGAAAAATATGTCACAATCAAAACTTAACACTGTTCAGAAATTAAAATTACAACCAAACATCGGAATTTATAAGAAAATGCCACTGAATTATTCTTATTTTTTTCCAAGCAATTCTCCAATTAAAAATCAAGTTGCTTCTTTTCCATATGTTCCAGTTCACCTATATATTTGAAAGCAGAAGTTGTGGATATGGCAACTGTCTCAAAGCAGAGTCTTTTCCAAATTTATATGTGCATGATTTGCCAACAAGGGTTCAATATTGGTGGATTTTGTAGCAGAATTGTCAATAAATTTACAGCTTGGGAATTGTTAGTATGATCATAAGAAGTAGCATCTCTGGGATTAAACACATGGTTAAATTTTCCATAAGGAGATGAAGAAACATGAGTAGTAGGGGAGCATGATGAAATGATTTGGGGTCAACTTCTCAATATTGATGGTTAACATTGGATGGTTTTGAGTGAGGGTTCCAACCATCATTAACATCCCATTTGTTATTGTTTGGATGTGGCCCAGGAATCTTATGTATATTAGGGTGTGTCCTGAGAGAATTCACTAGTGCTATTATGGTACACAATGTTGAATTTTTTAGCTATGGTCAGTATTCAAATAGCTTCATTTGCATTTGTAATTATGAATTATATTTGTAAAAGAAATTAATTTGAGGCATGTTATTCATAGTTGCAAGAAAAAGGAAAATATTTATTTATTTTTGTATTCAAAAGAAAAATATTATAAGGCTCATAATGAGCGAGAAAAATTAAATTTTGAATTTTTATTTTACCTCCACAAGTGACCAAGTCGACTCCTCAAATATTAAGTCTTCCTACCCAAGAGACACACCCCTTTGCATGGACGAATCATTATAAATGGATCCTATTAGCTGTCCTCCAAGACACACTCTGTATCACACATATTTTCTTTCCTCTTGGAGATCCTATATATGTGATATATCTATTGAATACAATTCACATTCAAATGCTGATCTTAGTCATAACATAGTGCGAGTTTTGAGGCAGACTTGCAAGGCATTTTTCTTGAACTTGTTGCAGAACTTCTTTGGACAAATTGTGGACGGTTGACATGGTACTTTGTGGTTGGTCATCTTATTGGTTAGTTTACTTTGATGTATCTCTTTTTGCATTGATTCTCTAAGGAAAATGTTTGCTCATTTTTCCCCGCATTGTGGGTTTGCTGAGGGTAAAATATTCTTGTCTCCTTGTGCATTGTGATATCTATTGTTCTATTGTATATTTGGTTGAATTTGTGAAGTATAATTACTTAATGATCACTTTGTTGTGATAGACAACAAATATAACGTTGTAAGTAATTATCATTGTTCATAAATAAAGTACCTGCATCTATTGTACTAAATGCATCTATTGTACTAAAAAATCAACATGGTACCAAAGCACTGGTGAAGGAGAGAGCACTTTGATCACTCCTTGAAAAAACATATCTTGAGATCACTTTGAAGGAACCCTAGATATATAGTGAAGTTTCATTCATGGACTCTATAATGAAATAAAAAATAGGTTAGAAGGGTCTATTAACTTTAGGGCTTGGAAGATAAGAATTGACCTAATCCTTGCAAGAGAATATATTTTGGAAATTGTGCAAGAGAAGGTGACTGAACCTACAGATGACGTAAGAAAGAAGTACAAGAAGGATGACTTCACAACCATGAGTATCATTGTGTGCTTCATCAAGGATCATTTAATTCCATACATCTCAAAGCTTGATAATTTAAAGAAGGTTTTCAAGCTCCTGTGGTTATTGTTTATTGAAGAGATCTCTGGATTTTTCACAGTGTTACAAAACAATGATCGACGTTTTGAATACCAACAGGGATCTATCTTTAGGACAAAATGTTGAATGAAGGAAGAAAGAAGCACCAAGACCAAGGATTATAGTGACACATAAAGAAAGAGCCGACAAGAACTAAATAATTAATATTTTATTTGTTTAATAACTTTTTATCTTAATAAATTTTATTCCTAAGTAATAATTTTATTTCAATATTTTATAGGCTTCATGATCAAGATCAGTCTTTTCTAAAGTTTTTAATGCCAGAAAACAAAGAGAGAGTGTCGCTTCCTTTCTCCTTTGAGATTGAGGAAGAATACATTGTTTTTGAAAATTAGTTTGAACAACAGTTTGATAGCATATAATTGAAATTTTGTGTGGCTAAGCAAAGCATGTTTGGGTGGTCCAAAGTTGCAGAATGTCATGAGAAGCTTCAAACAGATTATGTCTTCTATGATTCTATAGCTGACTACATGGAAAGGTTTTACAGTTCAAATTTCCAGTTATATTTTCATTTTGAAGATCAGATATATTTTATGTTGCCTCGGTCATCTCAATCTCATGTTTATTTTTGGTTCAAGTGCAGTCAAGAGGTTCAAATGTCAGATAAGATAAATGATTAACTTCATTGGAAGTTTCATGTTGCTTGAGTTAAAATGGAGATTGCAACTGATAGGGTAGGTAGGAGTGTGTGAATAAGCTCAAAGGTGAATGAGCATATTTTCAGTAGGTATAAAGTTTGTTTTTTAGTGGTAATCATCAATCTTGAGCCTGAGGTGAAGGCCATTAGAGCTTGAGGAGAAGGCTTGGAAATTTCAAAGTTTTTTTCTGTTTTGGAAAGAAAATGGATAGCAGCACTGGAACTACTGGTTCTTAGTGTACCACATGGGCACACTATCCCAAGTGGAGCCACTGTTATCACCCAAAAATTTCAACACATCATTGTGACAAGGTTACAATGTATCATGGATCAAAATTGGGTTTTAAGAGTCATTTTTGAGTTTGAAAAAGGGAAATTATAATTTTTTTATAGTTTTAGTTTACCCTTAGGTCTAAATACACTCATTTTTAAACTCCAAGTCAAATCATTCATCATTTTCCAATTATTTTCATTTTCCAAAGTTTTTTGTACTGAAAGTGCCAAATAGCCAAAAATCCCTGTTTTCGTAGCGCATTCAGTGTAGAAAAGGCAGAAAGCGCTACGAAACTGCTGAAATTTTCGTAGTGAAATATGAAGAAAAACTATGTTTTCTGGTTTTGAACAGTCAACTTCAAAGGCGGTTTCTGAGCAACTGAAAACGAATTTGGGAAAACGAAAAAGACATTTTTCTTCATAACAGACATAACTACAAAAACCTCTCCCAGGTTCTTAAAATTCATTAGGAGGTGGTATATATGGATAAATTAAAATGCGCTACGAAAATGCTGTTACAAAACTGTCATGTACATGACTGTTTAGAAGTCAACTTCAAGTTTTGTTTATGGCCAAATGAAAAAGTGTTTTGGAGTTATGAAATATTTTTGTCTTCATCACAGCCCTATCTAGAAAAATCTCTCTCAATTTTCTCACAGGTGTTACCACCTGGGAGATACAGGGTTTTTATTGAAGCCCTATTTTCAGAAAACAAAGTTTTCTTGTTTTACACATGTTTTTCAAAGGCAGTTTCTGGACAGCAGGAGATGTGTTTCAAACAACTAATAGAGGTTGTTATTCAAGACATAAGGGCCTACAAATACCTCCTTCAGTTTCTCAAAATAAAGCATGGATTAGGAGATATAGGCTCTGTCCCAAGACCTATTGTTCAGGAAAAAAACAGGAGAAATTCGCAAAGAGGAATGCCTCAAGAAAGCCAAAATTAGGTGGGTTTACAGTTTATATAATTTGTAAATACTGAAGACAGGTCATGTTTTGAGTTTTTGAGGCAAACATGGTTTTAACTTGGCAATTTTTTGACAAAACTGCATACTCAGTAGTTTCGTAGCGCAGTTAATGTAAAAAAGCAGAAAAGCGCTATGAAACTGCTATAACATCTTTTCTGCTCATTTTAGTCATTTTTTAATGGTTGAAAAGTGATTTAAGGACTGGAATTGATATGGGATATGTATTAAGAGGTAAATTAAATGATGCAAGTGGAAAGAATTCATTTTTTGGAGAATTAAGCGTTAAAATGGCAATTTTACAAAGGCGCTACGAAACTGTTGTGTTTTCGTAGCGCATCACATTACAGCTCTTTTGAACAGCTTTGGAGGTGGTTTTGGACAACTAGAGCCTAGGGAGGAGTTTTTGGATGTATTAAATCAACTTCAAACAACTAAGGACCTCGAAATAAAGAGTACATGATGGTTAGAATGTTCAAAGAATGCACAAGACTCTATGCCTATAAAACATGGGACTGTTTCCTATTTTGGTGGAGATCAGCAATATGGTCATGAAAAGTTGAAGCCCATCATCCAGACTCAACCATGTGATGATAAAATTGGCAATGATGTAAATTTTAATAGATAAGGTTGTTATAGATAGCAATAATTAGTTTGAGTCCTTTTTGAAATAGGACTGTTTTAGTGGATTAGGTGTCTTTTTGTAATAAATTCCATGTCTTATGGTTATGCAAGGTGTCAGAAGTTGGAAATTCGATGTATCTAGCCTAGAGGCTGATCATCTCATATTGTAAGATGTTTATTAAAGACCAAGAGGTCGAATTAGTGAATGGTTGGAGATTTTTGGCAAAACTGTGCTTATTGTAATTATCTGGTTTTCAGCTAATGCAAATATTTTCTACTTAACCAACTTGAGATTCAGAAGGAGTTTTAGTGTGTTCCTATTCTATTTTCATCTATTTATCATATTATTGCAGTGGTGTTTATCTATATTACTTAGAATTCATCTTTTATATGATCTGACTTCCTATATAAATGAACTGACTATGTTTTTACAGTTTCATATGTGTTTATCTCTTGACTAAAACTCTGATATGCCTCAACTTCCATGTTAAGTAGATTTGCTGGATTACTAAATAGCTTTGACTCTATAAGGCCAATGTGTACATGCTGATGTGATTCTCAACCTATATCTATCATTTATCTTTTTATTACCTAAATAGAGTTAGCCATCTATATTTTTATCCAAATCATTAACCCTTGAGAGAGCCCTCTCAGGCTGAGGAGGCTAAGCCTCAGTCAAAAGATTAGGTTTGAAATAGTTACATGAAGTTGACTGATCAAGCTGCCTATCAGGTCCAATTTTTTGATCACAAGATTCATTTGCAACAAATATAAGCTATTGGAAATACTGGGAGGGGGGAAAATCAATATTTCTCTTCAATTAGTTAATTTTAACTTCACAGAGAATTAATTATTATTAAGATCATATAAACATAACAATCATCAACACCATTCAACAATGCACAAAAATAAAGACAATACACCAAATATTTTTAGGTGGAAACCCTTCTATGAGAAAAAATACCAAACACTTCTTAATATAGGTATTAAATTTACATCAATTAGGAAGATCCAACTTCTAAGGTTTTCAACAAAAAATGAAGGAGGCTCCAACCCCCTCGTTTACAGGCTCCAACCTGAAGGATTATTCAATTCCATGATTTACCAACTCGAACTGGAAGGCTACTCCAAAACTCTAGTTTACTGGCTCCAACATGAAGGATGCTTCAGTGTCTGATTTACAACTCCAACTAGAAGGATGCTCCAATGCCATGGATTTATTAGCTCTGATTAAAAGGATATTACAACACCCTTCATAGGTTCTAAAATTTCCTACCACCAACTTGTTGCCCTAAAGATTTTTCAAGCTCCAAACCGAAGGAGACTCCAATCTCTTTCCTTGCACCACCCTGCCACCCTGTTCAATAAGCGGACCACATTTCACAATTTTTAGAATGGATCCACCTCTACTCAGTAAAAATACAAAAACATAAAATTTTCTGCAAATACAAACACTGCTCAATAATCAAAATTTATTCTTCTCAAAATCTCCTTAGTGTATTTGCATCAATACAATCTAATTTACCAACTCCAACTAGAAGGATGCTCTAATTCCATGGATTTATTAGCTCTGATTAAAAGGATATTACAACACCCTGCATAGGCTCCAAACTTTCCTAACACCACCTTGCTTCCTTGAAGAGTTTTCGAGCTCCAAACTGAAGGAGACCATGATCTCTTTCCTTGCACCACCTTGCCACCCTATTCAAAAAGCAAACCAAATTTCACAATTTTTAGAATGGATCCACCTCTACTCAGTAAACATACAAAAACACAAAATTTTCTGCAAATACAAACAGTGCTCAATAATCAAATTTTCTTCTGCTCAAAATATCCTCAATGTCTTTGCATCAATATACTGTCAGTCCTGCAATCATGCAATCTGTAACTTGTACTGTACAACTTGAAAACACAACGTGAAACTACAATTACTATCACTATCATTGCAACATGCATAAGTAGCTTTTCTTAAGATATGTATGTTTTTCTACTTGGAATCCTCTGGTTACTCAATATACTCAACAATACATCAAACCACTAACTATGTTCATTACAATAGAATGCTTTGACATAAAAAATTAATAACTTTTATCAACCCGTCAACTTACATTAGAAAATTCTTGTTCACAAGCATATACAAGACTTCTTCACCTCAAATATATCAAACCCTAATTGACCTTTTTTCTAGTAATAGCAATGGGTTAGCAATCAAATCATCAAACCCTAGTTATTTAAATTCATAATGATGATCAATCCCAATAGTATGAAATATAATTATCATTAGGCTACCAAACCCCAGTAGCATAATATGGGCAATCCAGATTCATTGATCAATACAAACAATGTCAACTTGTTCGTTGACATCATTCCAATATACAATATGAGAGAAAAAACATCATATTCATCAAATTCATGAATGTTCGATTAAGAAAAAATTGTGCATTTACTAATAGAAATCAAGTCCAACATCTAAATATGAATTAAGAATTTGATAACTTAGCACAATGGCTTCATATCAGATTAGTGGAACTCAATGGAGATAGATCAAATTGATTCATGAAGTCAAAGGAATAGTGTTGAGGTTTTGTCTCATATATTTCTCAACATCAAAGGATCCGCAATACTACATGAACATGGATCAATCCCTCAAAATTTCTTTGTCATGATAGTTCATATTAGACCCCAAGTTTAGTGCAACATATTCTATCTACATTTGATGCATGGAACCTTCATGCTACATGCCCTCAGATATCCCTTTTCAATAGTAAAAATAACCTCCACGAACAACCTTTTGATCAAGTTCCAAACAAGATACCACATAATTGATACACGGAATGTCGAATACAAGTGTTCTTCAAATATGAACTTTCTTGTGGAGTAATTAAGACATTGACTCAATACTCATTATAAATGATCAAGCCCTTAATCAATTTTTCTAATGGACATAATTAGCTTAAAAATATAATATACTAAACCCTTATAGTTCCTGTAACAAAAATGACACAAATAAATTTGAACCATATTCTCTTTAGAGAGTCGAATAGGTCTCTCAACCAAGGAACTTCAATCAGTACAAATATACTGTTTCATGTGACTATTGTATGCTCCATAAATTTGGATTACTCCACAACAAGTACCCTATCTTTGATTCTTCTGGTCACATATATAGATTCTACTAAGGAGATAAGTTATTTAGCCACTGAATTATTTGTTGCATCTCAGAAACTAGCTAAAGGATTCCACAAATTAGGGCAAAAATCTTCAATAGTTGATGAATAGAGATGCCATATCAATGTCACAAATAATTAGGGCTTGTCACAATGCCCAAAACTCCTAAGAAATTTCATCTCAATTTGCCATGGATCAGTTATCAAGTTCAAATAAATACTTAGTTTATGTTGCTGAAGGAGTCCTCAAGCAGTCTACTGCAAAAAAAATCATTTTACCTTGTCACAATTACTATCATTAGGTCTAAGTTATGGTATAGAGAAGAATTATGAAATTAATTACAGAGTTAATAATTAGGTCCTAAAAAAAACACCTAAAATATTAGCCATAGTAAAGAGCTAATAGGCCTCTGGCATAATATTTGGACCAACCACCAAAATTACCTTTTAATGATCAACACATAGTCCGCGAAAATTCTTCAAAATTACCTTAGGGGCTCGAACATACTCCGAAAATTACCAATATTTTTTTACACCTGTACCTTAATCACATAATATCTGTTTTGAAATTTGGCGAAAATTTTAGGAGGTTAAGTTTTTCATTTTCTTTTTCTTTGGAAAGTTTGAAGAATATATTTACTTGTGTGGTGTAAAAAAATAATATATTTAAGGAAAGACAAATCCTCTATGACTATATTCTCTAAGATCTTTGACCTTGACGTATATTAAATATTTGAAGGGAGGTTGTGTTAAAATTCTTGGGTTATTTTATATGGCTAATTGGTTTCTTTGTCCAGGATTTCTCAGCCTTACATTAGCAATAATTTGTGAAAGTTCTAAGTAAATTTATGTCAAAGGTTGATTGCATTTTTTTGCAGTTTTCACTGATTATTGATGGAATTCAAAACATTAGTAAATTCGACCAGGCTCTTCTATTTCTATTTTGTACAAGTATACTTGTTAAAGGCTTTTGAACCTTCTTATATCTTTAAGGAATTAAGGGAATAACCAATGTATATCACCATATACCTGTAACATTTGGCCTTTAAACTTGATAATTAGTTCTCTGCTACATTTTCGTTATTCCTGGACATGAGACTAGTGTTTTTGAATTTTGTTAACAATCGTAGATTTGTTGCAAGAGACCTAACGTATGATAGTGACAATTGATATGGCTTAACAATGATATGTTGATGTATGGATAGGCTCTTGTTAATGGCACTTGAAAATACTCCTGGTAGCCAAAGTTGTGACAATATTGTGTGAACCCTTATACTTGTAACCCTAGATAGTAACCTAGAGACATAACAATAATGGTTGAATTAACAAGTAATTTCTTGACAGTGACTGATCCATTACAAAAGTGACAATATGATTGAGGGCTTATCACATAATCTCTCATTTCAATTCTGAACCAAAGTCCGATTCCTAACTAACAACATGTATTTTATGTTTATGCTTGATGACTAGAAGAAGTTACACAATTCTCTAGAAATACTAGACAACAACAACTGATATAAATGACAAGTACCATTATGTAACAATGATTTAATGTGTGTGTAGGTAGACACATTTGTTGCAAATATTATTAGTACCCCTATAATATAATGTTAATTATTATGATATGTAGTAAACCTATGGTGCATCAATTATATGATAGTGATTTATCTCCATACCTACATTGTGATAGTGAGAATAACCAATAGAAAGTATACAATAATAAAATTCCTTCCAAAATCTATGAATCTTTGATGGCAACCTTGATTTTTCAAGAAGCCTTTAGACAATGCTTGATATGACAATAGGATGGTCACTGAACAATGACAATTGGTAACTTTGACTTGTAGGGTTTGAGTTGACATTGATGACTGTAACAATAATATGAACTAATGTGGTAGTGCCAGAAACCTAATACACCATACTCTATATGATTGAGACAAGAGTTGACAAGCATTATTGTGATGATGTAATTATGAATGTACCTTGAATACATGACAGTGATTAGGGAAGTTGATATTTTGATGACATATGATCTTTGGTAGGGTTGTAGTGAACTTGTGTGACAATGATCTCTTGTGCGATATGGCGATAAGTGTTAAATTTTTGATGAGCTAGGGTTTTCACTAAATATATCTCTTAATAAGAGTGATGAATTTATTAGTAATGTGACTTGTATCACTTTGTCTTAGCATAAGAAATTCATGACCTAGCATTTACATTGTTCCTAATGACATAACAATGAATTTACATGGAAACAATACCTTGATGAAATTACAGGCATTTCCTATATCTAACCAACTACAAGACATATTATAATAGACCTCCTTGGGAAAAGTTTGAGATAGTTACAAGAAGGCCATAAAACATACCTGCGACATTTAGGATTGAGCCTAAGTACCAACAACATATTGATTGATACCAGAACAACAAAATTGGTTTGGGAAACTGCTCCATGAGCCTTTGAACACATATTCATTTGTGAGCAGTGCAATAAATTGAAATTGACCATTGATACCGAAATCATATTGATTACTTATAATAGTAACATTGACAGTGTGAGCACAACAATATTATCCAATAGTTAGTTTTTGTGGCACATGTGATGCAGGAGAAAATTACAGGGTTTTATATGGAGTTGTGCAGTCACTTGATTTAGTATTTTGATTAAGCATAGGATACTTTGGTGAATAATTTTTGAAGTACAGTGGTCAATTAAAGTAGGTTTGAGTAGTGAGCCCGCTAGGACTTGATATTGAGATCCATACCGAGCAGAGAAACCAAAACTTCATTACAATTTCCTTATATTGATTCAAAGCACACGGGGATTCAGTCTGAAAATTGTGAAATGTGGTTTACTTGTTGATCAAGGTTTCAGGGTGGTGCAAGGGAAATTTTTAGCCTACAAGGCATTGGAGCATCCATCTATTTGTAGTTGGTACACATGGTGTTGGAGCATTTGTTAGGTTAGAGCTTGATATCTAGGGTGTTGGAGCGTCCTCCCAGTTGCATTTTTTAAACAAGGTGTTAGAGAATCCTATAGGTTTGAGCCTCTTTTAGTTGAAGCTATAAACTTGATTTGATTATTTTGAAGTAAAATATTAAGGAGCGTTCGATGGTTTTTGACCCAGAGAGGGTTTTCTACCTAAAAGTATCCATTTTTATCATCTTGCTTATTATGCATTGTTGAATTGTGTTTTTTAATGTTTATGATGATGAAATGTTAAATATAGTTAATGATATGAAAAATTAAAAATAATAATTATAAGAAATATTGATTCACCCCCCTCTAAGAATTTCCAACAATTGATATGTTATGAAACCAGCTCCCAAAATAGAATAAAAGAGAGACCAACACCTTAAAAATCAGCGACTTCGAGGGGCCAACCTCCTTTACATTACATAAATTAACAATTATTGGATGAAACAAATGACAAAAACTCCTTTCTATATATAGGAGTCCATGGGGTCACAATATTATCCTAGCCAACCTAACAACGATAATGCAAGGGCCTACAAAAATAACAATAAGGGGGCTACATTAACAACAATAAGGGACTACATTTTTAATATAGGGCCCTAACATGCCCCACTCCTTCAAAAAAGTGTTGTCCTCAATGCTTGAGTAGTTTTGGATGCTCCTGTATAAAATTCTCATCCTCCCATGTGGAATATTTAGTGGGTAAGTTCTTCCACTTGATGAGTTACTCTGAAATTGATCAATTTCGTAGTTGTCAAGTTCTTGTTTCCATGACTGCTTCAGGTTCCAATATGATTTTTTCCTTCCTCATCAAGTTCTGGGAATATTGTTTGAACTAGAAGTTTGTCACCTATAACCTTATTTAAGCATGAAACATGGAAAATTGGGTTCATTCAGGAAGATGCAGGAAGCTCCAATTTGTATGCCATAGTACCAATATTTTGCAACACCTTGTAAGGACCATAGTACTTTGACGATAATTTATTATCCTTCTTAGATTGCTTTAGGAGTGGTAATTCCTGCCAATGCATTACAGGATATGGCCAGATTCATTTCTTCTTCCTCTAGGGTTGCTTCCTGGTGTATATCCTCTTCTTTTGAAGTTTATTGTTCCTTTTCTTCCTCCTCTTCATAATCTATGTAAAATAATTTCTTCTCAATACACTTATGAACTTTAGTGTATTTGCTATCACAACTATAGCAAATCCCTTTTGCTCTTTTTTATTCCAATTTTTGTGGTGTCAACCTTGTAGGTTTTGGAATTATAGGAGTAGCAACACTTCCATATTTATAGTTGTGAGTGGTATAATTCCTTGTTGCCATAATTTTTCTTTCAATTTTTCTTGCCAACCTGAATGCCTTCTCCAATGTATCAGGTTCCCGAAGGCAAACCTCATGTTGGATGTTATCCCTTAATGTTCCTTTGAAGAAATCAATCCCATGTTCCTTTGAAATATTATTTACCCTTATATTCAATTTTTGGAAGTCCTCAATGTGCTCCATCATTGAACCCTTTTTTTTGAGATTTATCAATTGGCTAAAGAATTTGTTGCTCTTTGTATCCTCATAATGTGCTATCATTTCCTTCATAAAAATTGACCAAGTGACCAGTGGTTTACAAAAACAAAGCCATCGATACCATACAAACTGATTTTTTTCTAAATATAAAGTTGTAATGTGTACCTTTTGTGTGTTTTGAGTATTATGGAGTTAAATGTATTGCTCGATTTGTAGTATCCAAGTTATTGGATCCTTTCCATCAAAATTACAAATATCTATCTTTGGAATATGGTGGGTCTTAAATCCAACATTAGAGTCTATGAAATCACAATTAACATTTCTTTTGTTCTCATCATGAGTTTCCTCTGCTACATTTTTTCCATTAGAAAGCTTTTCATGTAGCAACTTTTCCAAACCTTCCTTCAAACATTTCATGTCTTTCTTCAAATCTTCCATGTTGCTTTATATACCATCCATCTTAGCTTCCATGCCATTATTCAAACCATCCATCTTAGCTTCCATGCCTTTCTTCAAACCATCCATGTTGCCTTCTATACCATCCATCTTAACTTCCACACCATCCATCTTAGCTTCCTTGCCATTCTTCAAACCATCCATCTTAGCTTCCATGCCTTTCTTCAAACGATCCATTTCATTCTTTGTGAGAGAGAAATTTATTGCACTTGGTCTTGTATTTTTTATCTATCATGTTGTACTTCTTCCTCTTCATGAGTCATGGTAAATCCTTCAGAGGGCTTAATGGTGTTGAATTATTTTTAGGAGGCATTTTAGAACCCAATAATGATATCTATGCTTAAATATGCCCTTGGAATCACTTCAAACTGATTTTTCAAACAAGACTTATGCAATTTTTTTTAAATGCACACCTTTTTCTTTCTTTTTAGGAGCTCTATATTGAAACTGATGTATCTATGTAATTTCGGATCCCCAATATTTTATATTCAGTCATTTATTAGCCCTATGAATATTCTTTCCAACTACATAGGTCAGATCTGATTTGGATTCTTCAGGACAAAGTTATGCCCAATCTCCCACAATGACCTAATTATGGACTGGTTCAGTAGATCGAACTTGTACGACATACCACGTATCACTGTTTCCTCCTTCGGCTCTAAAATTGATACACAGGAAACAACAGTCTATTTAATTTCGACCACTTATTACAGAATTCCAATCCGATGCTTAGATAGAGAGTTATGATGATTTTCCCAAGGCAACCTCTTTGAGATGAAATTCAGGAGCCTGCAAAAACCCTAACTTCCACAGATCATATCTCTGAAAATATTGCGAATAAAGATCTGAAAATTTTCCACGAAGTTATTCTAGATTTCGGCGCAAATGGATTTTGTTTGTAGCTTTTGAACCTTCATAGAAAAATTTTTATAGTGAAAATTCCATGATGACCTGTTTGAAGAAGCGAAACCCTAGAATCCAAAGCTCTGATACCAAATATTATGAGACCAACTCCCAAAATAGAAGAAAAGAGAGATCAATCCCTTAGAAATCAACCACTTCGAGGGGGAAACCTCATTTAAATTAAATAAATGAACAATTCTTAGATGACACGAATGAAAAAACCTTCTTTCTATATATAGGAGTCCATGGGGTCACAATATAATCCTAGCCGACCTAATGATAATAATGTAAGGGCATAATAATAACAATATGGGGAATATATGGGTACAAAAATAAAAATAAGGGGTTACACTAACAAGAATAAGGGACTAAATTAGTAATATAGGGCCCTAACATGATATTAGAGCGAAAATTCTTGAGTTCGAAACACACCCAACTCGCATTATTGGGAGATTGTTGGACATCGGGTTTATCGCTCCCTGTGTGTTTCATGAGATGGACTAAATACCTGTTGTGGATACTAAATATGGAGATTGTAGTGAAGACTAATGCCTGCGGGTTTTGGTATAATGACAATCATGTTTCCAATAGACGTGACTACCTATTCATGGTAGTTCACAAGTTCAACAACATGTGTGTTATGATGCCTGTTAGGACTCCACTATGTATCATTTTTGCTATATACTTTGACACCATTTTACTTTTATAACCATGATTAAAAAGGATTCTATTATCATTTTCATCTACTTTATCCCAAGGTATATAAAATCCTCTTCTTTATTATAATGTTTAATCTGTTTACATCTAATTCCATAATACTCTTATATTTTATCATTAATCGAAGTGCATCGTTGCTAACATAAGTCCAAAAGCTCGCAGATAAGTTATATGCTTTGCTAGGAACAAGCGGCCGTTGCTGAAACAGCTGACTTAGTTGCTGAAACAGCTGACTTAGTTGCTGAAACAGCCGTCAAGCACACAAATTCCGTCACTCGTAATTTGCGATTCTGGAAGAGCCTTTTGTGGAACAATAGTAATAGCATGAAGACATGGTTACATGGACCGTTCTGAAGATAGCATTCTTGTTGTCTCTATTGTAACAATATCTTTTTTTGGAAGAACAGAATAGTCCTGTTTTGAGCAAGAGAACAGATTTGGGATAAACGTAGATTTGCTCTCATGTAATTGTAAAAGATGTCTCCTCTTTAAAAAGAGGAGACATCATCATTAGTAGGGAGTTCATTTTTTGTAAAGCTACAGGAGAACATTGTGTGAGAACTGGAGCTAGACTCCATCTGTAGTGTAGCATTTACTTTGACAGATGAATAAATTCCTCTTTTGAGCGCTCCAATTTAATTCTTTCCCCGGGGAATCTTGTGAGAGGGAAAGGGCCCGCCTTCCTCACAAGATTCACCCTTTGGTTCCTGTAATTTGTTTAATTCTTTACGTTGTTTGCACTTTACTTTAATACTGCTGTTGAACACTAATTGCACAGTTTAGTAGTACTCTGTTTCTCTAGCGCTGCATGTATTGAACACATTCACTCTTGGAAGTTGAGAAATCCATTTCTATTAATTGTATGAGTGTATGATGCTGGGAAGCAGGTGCTGAAGATTCCTGTATAAAGGAATAGGGTCCTGCTCCCATTAATTGTCTTCCTTTTCCTGCAGTGTGATTAGAAACAGGAGAACAAGTGCTGAAGGTTCCTGTTCATGGGAATAGGGTCTTGGTCTCTTGAAGCTACCTTTCTTACAGTGTGATTAGTGTCAGGCAACAGGTGCTGAAGTTCCTAATTAAGGAATAGGGTCCTGTTCCTGCTATGGTTGATTGATTTCTTTTCTTGCAGATTGGTTTTCCTTTGTTTGGATTTTAACTGCAACATAAAAATTATTTCTGCTATAACTTAAGTGACTTCAGCTTTGATTAAACAGAGTGTGAATAAGTAGATTTGTGTGATTGATAATTGTGTGGCTTTTTACTACAACATTGTTTCTGCTTTTGAAATTGAGCATATCCAGTGCGTGATTATCTTTGAAATAAAAAGACTTCCTCGGGTTGACAATTTATGTGGAGCTTGAATTGTGAAAGCAATTAAAGCGACCAACATTTTGGCGCCGTTGCTGGGGAAGGTAATTATAGATTTCAAAAGCATTAATCTTTTCTTTTTAAATGTGCAGATTGTATGAGAGGACGAGGAAACCAGAAGAAAACTAACCCCACAGGTGGCAAAGGAAAAGGAAGGGGAGGAAGAAAGACTTTTATTGACGAGATTGTATCAAAAGCTGAATCATCACAGAGATTAAGTTCTCGAAGATCAAAACTTCAGCACTCCCCTCAATCAGATTACAAAACAGAGGAAGTCGTGGGTCCTGAAAATATAGAAGAACCAGCAGTCAGTGCTGGAGAGTCAGAAGAAAGTGTTAGTAAATCAATAGAGCATATTGAGGAAATAATAGAGAGCGTTGGACGACCAGTGGAAAACATTGAAGAGCCAGTAGAAGATCTTGACGATCGAGCAAGTGCAGTAGGAGAGCCAACAATGGAAGGAAACAATGATGGTTTCTTTGGTGGAGGACGTGTAGATCCTGAAGGAGAAAGAAGGGATGAAAACTCCCTCTCTACTTTGGGATTTCCTATCAGTGATCTCCCTGCAGGGATAACTCCTATGAAAAACATTCCATTGTCTGCTTTACCTAACTTTCATGGTTTATCCTCTGAAGATCCGGATGAATTTCTTTTTGAATTTGATATATTATGCAGAAATTATGATTATGTTACTAATGCTCAAAAGTTGAAACTGTTTCCAGCCACCTTAAAAGGGAATGCTTTAAGATGGTTCATGAGCCTTGGAAGTCAGGTGATCACAACATGGGAGCAGATGAAACATAAATTTCTGCTTAAATATCAAGACTACTGCCGGACGAGAGAAAAGAAGGATGAACTATTCAATATGGCACAAAAGCCGGACGAGAATCTGGAGGACTATATAGAAAGGCTGCAGTACAATATACAGAGATCTGATCATCCGAATATAAGGAAATTCGCAAAACAATATTACTTAGAGGTTTAAGGATGATTGTTTAGATATGTTAAACATGCTTGGCAAGGGAGATATATCTAAGGAATCATATGATGAGATTGTTGAACTTTCTAAGAGGTGTTCAAGGGGAGCTGCAAGGAACAGAGTAAGTAATAGAGATCCCACCTATTCAAGAGTGCAGAAATCAGCCAGTGGGGGAGCAACAAGAGCTGAAATAGGTAATTTACTTGAAGAATTTAAAACTGAGATGTTAAGTTCTTTTGCTTCACAAATTGACACTTTGCGGGTTAAGAAGAAGCAGGCTGAAGCAGAAGCAACTCTGGCTGTCTTTTGCCCGAAGTGCAGAGACAAACATCCACTAAGGGAATGCCCAATGGACAAAATACCAATTTGCACCCTTTGTGAGAAAGATCATGAAACAAAACAATGTCCATCTCTACCAGGAATAAAGGCAGCATTACAGCCAACGGAAGAAGAAGCTGAAGCAGTTTACCTGCTAACTCAAAGAAGACAATGGCAACCAAAAGGACAAGGTATGAATTCTAGTATGCCATTTAATCGTTGGAACAATTATTCTGCTTTTGGTCAAAAAAATTACCCTCCCTTTAATAAAATGCAATACCCACCCTTCAATCAAATTAATTTCCCACCCATGCAGCAGTCAAACCCTCCCTTTGTCGATCCTTCAATGTGGACTCCTTGGCCCCCACAGCAGCCATCTTCTTTTAACCCTTGGAATTCAAATTGGAGAAGCCAACAACTTCCGTATCCAAATAAATTGCCTCAATATCAACAACCACTTCCTTTGCCATCAAATGCTCCGCCAAATAACCAAATGAGACCCCAGCTACCTGTGCAACCAAATCCTAACCCCAATAATAAAGTTGTGCAAGTCATTGATATTCAGAATCAGTCTATATTTCCTACTATGCAATGTAACGATATTCATTTGAGGTCTGGGAAAATAGTAGAGCCTATTATTGATGACATAACTTCTTCTGATTCTGATAAAGAGGAAACTGAGAAACATAAAAAAGCACAACCACCTCCTAACAAGAATGTTGAAATAACAGAACCACCATTCCCCGAGTGTTTGGTTTTAACCAGAACAGCTGAAACACCTGCTTTTAATCTTCTAGGGGAATTGCAAAATTTGTATGTTAAAATTCCACTTTTACAAGCATTAAGAGATGTACCAATTTATGCCAGAACACTAAGGGATATTTGTGTTAAGAAACCTGGTAGGAAAACTAAAGACCCCCTTACAGTACATGTGATGGGTGACTTGTCTGCATTAATGTCCGGAAAAGCCCCTCCTGTGAAATATGGTGATCCCGGCCATCCTACAGTGACAGTTCAGATTGGTAAAACAATGATTCCCCAAGTTCTGGTAGATTTAGGTGCTGCAATTAACTTAATGACTCTTGAAACTTCACAATTGTTACAGCTGAATAACACAATCAGAGATACACCCACCATTCTAGAGTTGGCTGATCGTTCTACAATTAAACCTGAAGGAGTTGTTGAGGATCTACTTATTTCAGTTGAATCCTGGAA
Organism: Pinus albicaulis; assembly: GCA_034641835.2. Lineage (NCBI taxonomy): Eukaryota > Viridiplantae > Streptophyta > Pinopsida > Pinales > Pinaceae > Pinus > Pinus albicaulis. The sequence goes on along the minus strand of CM076572.1, from coordinate 1,460,699,023 downwards.
ATACCCAGCTGATTTTGTTGTATTACAGACTAAAACAAAGCTGGGGGGACATCCCTTAATTCTAGGAAGGCCATGGCTGGCCACAGCTGATGCTTTTATCAGTTGCAGATCTGGTTCAATGACAATTTCTAATGTTTATGAAACAAAACAGCTTACTCTTTATCCTCATGCTACACCAATAATTAATAATGAAGATTCTATATGGATGGATTATGATGATAATGTTGTTCAGCCTATTCTAACTATTGGACAGGCTTTAACTCTTAAAGACAATACAGAGGATGAGATAATTAATAATTTTATTTGTGAACCTTCTTCTGTAATTGCTGAAACACACAATCAATTAACTGCAATTTTTGAAACTGACACTCAAGAAAGGATTGAATCTGAAGATTCATCTCAGACATTAACCACCATCTCATCTAAAAGCATAACAGTTGAAATTGAACCTGGCAAGACATTAAACATAAATCCTGATCTAACAGATGCTGAAACACAACAATTAATGAAGTTATTGCATGAATACAAGGAAGCATTTGCATGGGATTACATAGATATGAAAGGTATTTCTTCTGAATTATGTACTCATCGAATTTACAATAAAGAGGGATGCCGACCTGTTTGTCAACCCCAAAGACGAATGAATCCTAATTTACGAGAAATTGTTAAGGAAGAACTTCAAAAATTGCTTAATGCAGGATTCATATACCCTATATCTGACAGTGAATGGGTTTCCCCATTGGTAATTGTCCCTAAGAAAAACGGGAAATGGAGAGTATGTGTTGACTACAGAGCCTTAAACAAAGCTACTCAAAAGGATCACTTTCCTTTACCCTTCATTGATCGGGTGTTGGATAGTCTGGCAGGGAAGAAATTATTTTCTTTTCTAGATGGATTCAGTGGGTATAATCAGATAAGAATTGCACCCCAAGACCAAGACAAGACCACTTTCACCAGCCCTTGGGGAACTTTTGCCTATAGAGTCCTTCCATTTGGGCTATGTAATGCTCCAGCAACTTTTCAAAGAGCTGTTATAGGAATTTTTTCTGATATGCTGAATGATTCTATGGAAATATTTATGGATGATTTTACTCCTTATGGTGTGTCTTTTGAAGATGCATTACAAAACCTTGAGAAAGTACTTAAACGATGTATACAAGCTCACCTCTCCCTAAGTACTGAAAAATGCCATATGATGATGAGTGAGGGAATAGTGCTTGGACATTTTATTTCATCTCAAGGTATTCAGGTAGATCCATCTAAAGTATTGGTCATTCAGAATCTTTCTGTTCCTAAAACTCAAACTGATGTGAGAAGTTTTCTAGGACATGCTGGATACTACAGAAGATTTATTAAAGATTTCTCTAAGATAGCTTCTCCATTATTTGTGTTTCTTATGAAAAATGCTGAATTTAAGTGGACTAATTCTTGTCAGAAAGCTTTTGAAGAACTCAAGCATCAGTTATCTACTGCTCCTATTTTGAGGGGGCCTGATTGGGCCCTCCCTTTTCATATATCTTCTGATGCTTCAGAAACTGCAATTGGAGCTGTCTTGGGACAAGAGGAAAATCATCTTCCTTATGCTATCTACTTTATCAGTAAGAATATGACCCCTGCTGAGCTTAATTATACAGTTACCGAGAAGGAGTTTCTTGCAGTAATCTATGCCATTAATAAATTTCGACACTATATCACTGGTTATTCTACTTTTGTGCACACTGATCATTCATCTATTAAGTATTTAATGAACAAATCTGTCACAAATGCTAGAGTTACCAGATGGCTATTACTATTGCAGGAATTTGATATCACAATTGTAGATCGGCCTGGTAAAGAAAATGTGGTGGCTGATTTCCTTTCACGGTTAAAAACTGATAATGATATTCCAGTAGATGATTCTTTTCCTGATGAGTATTTGTTTGCAGTTTCTGCTCACTCTCCATGGTATGCAGATATTGCTAATTATTTGGTTGCAGGAAAATTACCATCACACCTGTCATACAGAGAAAAGAGAAGAATTGTTCAACAAAGTGCCAGGTATAGCTGGATAAGTGTGTGTCTTTTCTACACTGGGCTTGATCAGGAAATCCGAAGATGCATTAGAGAAGATGAAGTGTATGACATATTGAAAGCTTGTCATGATGGCCCTTGTGGAGGGCATTTTGCTGATAAGAGAACATCACACAAAATTCTGAGGATGGGTTACTATTGGCCCTCATTATTCAAGGATGCAAAGAAATATGTAAGGGCTTCTGACAGCTGCCAAAGAATGGGTCAACCCAATCATAGAGACCAAATGCCATTAAACCCCCAGGTAGTTTCTGAACCATTTGAAAGATGGGCCTTGGATTTCATAGGACCCATTAACCCTCCATCCAATCAAAGAACTTATATATTAGTATGTACAGACTATATGACTAAATGGGTGGAGGCCAAAGCACTTATTAGAGCCAATGAAGAGGCTGTCCTAGCTTTCTTATTTGAAGAAATCTTTACTAGATTTGGAATTCCTAGAGAGCTAGTTACTGATGGAGGACCTCCATTTAATTCTCATGGTTTTAAATCTACCCTTCACAAATATCATATTCAACATAGAATGACTACACCATACCACCCCCATGCCAATGGGCAGGTGGAAAGCACAAATAAAGTTTTAGAAGCCATTCTAACTAAAACAGTGAAGGACAACCGGAAGGATTGGTCCCAAAGGCTCCCTGAGGCATTATGGGCTTACAGAACTACTTGGAGAAACACTATAGGTTTTTCTCCCTATGAATTGGTTTATGGTAAAAATGCTGTTTTTCCTGTGGAATTTGAGATTAAAACTTTAAGAACTGCTTTAGCTGTTAATCTTGATTTGACTGATGTGCAGACAGCTAGGTTGCAGCAGCTTCTGGAGTTGGATGAAAAGAGATTAGATGCCATCCATCAAAAAACCATGATACAACAACAAAGGATGAAGTGGCATGACAAAATTATCAAACACAAGCAGTTCCAAAAAGGTAATTGGGCCCTGTTGTATGACTCTCGGTTTGAAAATTTTCAGGGTAAGCTTCACACACGCTGGCTTGGACCATATGAAGTAGATGCTGTTTTTCCAAATGGAACGGTAAGACTTTTAACAATTGATGATTCTAAAACACCTCTACTAGTCAATGGTCATAGGCTCCGTCTATATCAGCGCCCTGTTTCTAAAGAGGATATCAAGACTGCTTGCATGACTATATTCATTATCTTTTTCTAGGGGAGTCTTCTGCTCCTCACAGCATTTAATTTTCTGCACTGTATTTTTTTTAGTATTAGATTAGATTTAGCACTAATAATCCCCGTCAAGGATTGGCATATTACAATTGAATTTTGCAGATTCTGGAAAAGCTCATTAAGGAGGACAGATTCATCATGAGAAGATCTGAAGCTTCAATCACAGAAGCTTGTTCCCTTCATTTTACCCCATTTCCTAGCAATATCCCTTCATCCTCACTTCTACATTATTGCCCTTTTTCTATCTTTCCCACTCCTACCATTCCTGAAATATCTTCCTTCACCTAGTATTCCCTATCCCTTACTGTTGAAATTATCCCCTATCAAATATTTTCCCCACTTCTTACGGACCCAAGTCATTTATCCCATTTTTCCGATTTTTCCCGTTGCTGAAACACCTGTTTCAGCAACGTATCGTTCATTTTTCCGTTGCTGAAACACCAGTTTCAGCAACCTGTTATCACTAAAACATCATTTCTCTTCACTGTTATATAAGCTTTTCGGTTCTCCACGATTATACTTCAGATCCTTTGGGTGAAAAATTATTCAGCACAGAGCAAGATCCGGTTACACTCCTGTTCTAAATTTCAGAGAAATCTACAGATTCTTCCATGTATACTAAGCCATTCTGAAGCACTCGACACTTCGAATTATTAAACCAAAGGTGAAAATGTAAGGTATGAGGTTTTAATGTAATTCAGTTAAATTATATTAAAGAGAGGATTTCATTCATAATGATTACAAATCTTTACACGCCCAATCATCATTACACCATACGTAGGGGGGGGAATTTCGAAAATTGAACAATCATTTCGCATTAACCAATCCTCTGTCCTTTGTCATATCCACTTCCGCCGTCATTTAGACCTTGCAGCCTCTGTTGCAACAACTAGCGCGATCAGGGTCTGTGTTTACTGTCTTCTGTGCCTCTGCGTATAAATCAAAGCTAGAGCCATGGGAGGGTCGGCCATCAGACACGAGCCCGGCTCCATAAATCTTCTTCAATTGTTTCCCGAAGCCTATCAAATTTTCCAACAAGCGGGATGGACAGTATATTTTGAAAGGTTGGGCGAATTTGACCAGGAACAAGTTTTAGAGTTTGCACAAAACCTTCAAGGGGATTTTTCAGTGGTTCAGGGGGTTCGCATTTCAGTAACAGAGGAGGACATAGTTCAAGTATCAGGGTTGCCAGCTATTGGGACTCGCTGGTTCAGCAGAAAGCAGGTTATTCTGAATGCACAACAAGATTTTCTTCGTCCAGATGAGCCAGGTTAACTCAAAGGCCGCGGTGTCAGTCTGCACTCACTTCCTCAACCATGGCCATCGGTGGCAGAGTTCATCAAGCATTACTTGACGTGTGAAGGGCGTTACCAGGTAGTGTACAATCACGACTTTGTTTTGATGAATCATTTGAGAAATGGCCGAATGATTAATATCCCCTATTATCTGCTTGGTTGTATTAGAAACATGTCTTATTATTGTAGACGGTCTAAATTCCCCATGTTATCCCTCACCCACCATCGTTTATGCCAATTTTTGATTCAGAGGGGTTTTGCTCAGCAAAATTACCCTCTGAATAACCCACTCCCTGTTCCCCAGTTGCCTGAAATTCCTCAGCAGGCTCAAACGTCCCAACAACCCGAAAGTTCCAAAGATACTCCTGAAATTCCTTGTGAAGGACAACGGGACGATATTCCACATTCCCCAGTAACCTCAGCCCCAAGGCCGGTTGACCCAACCCCAAGCTCGTCCCACTTAGTAGAGTCAACCGTCCCCATTATTTATGTCCCTAGTGACGACTCTCTAACACCCCCGTCCCCACCTATTTATAAAAAGAGAAGAACCCCAACAGTCTCAGTCTCCAAACGACGGACAAGGGCTAAATTCAAAATCTTCACTTCTTCTGAAAGCCCTTCCCCCAGAGAACAATCCTCCCCTGCAAAGAAAAGGAAAGACAGTGACTTTTCTGCTTTCCTACCAAAAAGGAAAATGAAGATGACTGTTGAAACAGGACTTACCTCCATTTCCCCTGACCCTGCCACTATTCTGTTAAAACTCCAATCTTCATCCCCATTTCAAATTCCCCAACCCGTCTCGTCCGGTGGCACTGCCACACAAGAACCAGTGCCCCGGGATAATACGACATTGTTTATGGCTCAAACAGTGACTGTCACACAAGAACCAGTCACTTACCCAGAGGCTGAAACACAAGAACCAGCCACTGTGGTACAAAAATACACCAAGCATGATGATAGTGGGAGACCAACAGTAGCTGTCCCACAAGAACCAGCTACGACTGTGCATCAGCAGACTATCCCAGCAGAATCAACCAGCACACAGGGTTTACATACTATGACATCTTTATTGGAGGAGAATGAATTCTTGAAGTCTGAACTGGAAGCCTACAAGAATGAATTAACCTTTGCACGAGAAGCTTTTGATAGAGAACTGAATCTCTATATGTTAGCACACACAGCCTCAACGCAAAATAAGGAGCCATGCAAGGAATACATGTGCCATGAGTGTGGCAATATTTACCAGGAGGCAGGCTACAAACTAGTTAAAATTCAAGTATCTGAGGCATCTACATCAGCTGGAATAAAAGAGGGATGCCCTACTGCTCCACAAGAACCAGTAGGGCTCTCCATAAAGGAAGAAAAAGAAACTAAACCTCAGACATCTCGCCCTGTGCTAGTTAATGCAGCCACTCAGACAGAAGCACCACCGCAGATATCTCGCCCTAAGTTAGTCAGTGTAGCCATTCAAACAACGTCCCAACCCAGTACTTCTGATGCCAGCACACAGACCCTGCCATGGAATCAATTGGAACTGATGAACAAATGGAAGAAACAATATGCTGAAGAACAAGATACAATATTACGCCAGCATAAGTTAGCATGGCAGAGCCACGTGTATGCCAACTGGGACAGTTGGGAACAGATGATGCAACAGCTCAAGGACTCCAAAAAGGAAGTCAAGGAATCTAAGGAAAAGATGGCCTTGATGTTTTCATTAGTACAGAAGTTGATGGCTACCCGCAAACCCTCTGTAAACTACTCTCTCTTTCTTTCTGAACGATTAGTTTATTTTCAATTAAAAGCAATAAAAGATGGTAGACCGCATGAATTACTTACTTCAGAGAAATTTGTTGAGACCTTTAATGAGGCCCCTGAAAGTGACCAGCATTTGCTGTGCGAACTTTACCTTCATAGTGAGGTCATTCCCGACAATAGAAGAGTTAATCTTATTCCAATTGCAGGAGATATAAAAATAAGGGCATTTGTTTCATTTTTGTCTAACCAGCTCACTTGGCAAACTGCGTTCACTGCAAGCAGTCATAATGAGGAGAATAGACTCCTTTGCATTAGACCAGAACCTTTAAGTCCAGCCGTATTTATAGCACAATATCATAAATTCTTACAGAAGCCAGGAATGCATAGGTATATACAACAATTACAGGCTTCAACACTCTTTAAGTGTCAACAGCAAATTAGAGTAAAGGGGACTGCTGCATTGAAGGCCAATACTATGTTTTGGCAGCAGTCATGTAAAGAAAGACAAGATTATCACCCTTTTAACCCTGACAATCTTCAAGCTGCACTTTCCAGGGTTCCTAATTACATTGGATGCATTCGACATTGTGGAGTAAACTGGATCGGGTATCATTTTCATTTTCCAATTTTATGGTTGCCTTCAGAGAAATATCAGTGTCATTACCAATTGGCTGGCAGAGATGAAGCTTTAGCATGGCAGCACTTGCAGAACAATGGAGGATTCCGAGCTCCTACAGATGCCACCTTCTCCAGCTACTGCTTGAGTAATTTGCATGCACAATACCAGTACTCAGACTCTGACTCAGACTAGGGGTTGCCTGAGGACATGCAACATTTTCAGCTGGGGGGGATGTTAGGACTCCACTATGTATCATTTTTGCTATATACTTTGACACCATTTTACTTTTATAACCGTGATTAAAAAGGATTCCATTATCATTTTCATCTACTTTATCCCAAGGTATATAAAATCCTCTTCTTTATTATATGTTTAATCTGTTTACATATAATTCCATAATACTCTTATATTTTATCATTAATCGAAGTGCATCGTTGCTAACATAAGTCCAAAAGCTCGCAGATAAGTTATATGCTTTGCTAGGAACAAGCGGCCGTTGCTGAAACAGCTGACTTAGTTGCTGACAGCCGTCAAGCACGCAAATTCCGTCACTCGTAATTTGCGATTCTGGAAGAGCCTTTTGTGGAACAATAGTAACAGCATGAAGACATGGTTACATGGACCGTTCTGAAGATAGCATTCTTGTTGTCTCTGTTGTAACAATATCTTTTTTTGGAAGAACAGAATAGTCCTGTTTTGAGCAAGAGAACAGATTTGGGATAAATGTAGATTTTCTCTCATGTAATTGTAAAAGATGTCTCCTCTTTAAAAAGAGGAGACATCATCATTAGTAGGGAGTTCATTTTTTGAAAGCTACAGGAGAACATTGTGTGAGAACTGGAGCTAGACTCCATCTGTAATGTATTATTTACTTTGGCAGATGAATAAATTCTTCTTTTGAGCGCTCCAATTTAATTATTTCCCAGGGGAATCTTGTGAGAGGGAAAGGGCCCGCCTTCCTCACAAGATTCACTCTTTGGTTCCTGTAATTTTTTTAATTCTTTACATTGTTTGCACTTTACTTTAATTCTGTTGTTGAACACTAGTTGCACAGTTCTGTAGTACTCTGTTTCTTTAGCGCTGCATGTATTGAATGCATTCACTCTTGGAAGTTGAGAAATCCATTTCTGTTAATTGTATGAATGTATGATGCTGGGAAGCAGGTGCTGAAGCTTCCTGTATAAAGGAATAGGGTTCTGCTCCCATTAATTGTCTTCCTTTTCCTGCAGTATGATTAGAAACAGGAGAACAAGTGCTGAAGTTTCCTGTTCATTTGGTCTCTTGAAGCTACCTTTTTTTACAGTGTGATTAGTGTCAGGCAGCAAGTGCTGAAGTTCCTAATTAAGGAATAGGGTCCTGTTCCTGCTATGGTTGATTGATTTCTTTTCTTGTAGATTGGTTTTCCTTTGTTTGGATTTTAACTGCAATATAGAAATTATTTCTGCTATAACTTAAGTGACTTCAGCTTTGATTTAACAGAGTGTGAATAAGTAGATTTGTGTGATTAATAATTGTGTGGCTTTTTACTACAACATTGTTTCTGCTTTTGAAATTGAGCATATCCAGTGCGTGATTATCTTTGAATTAAAAAGACTTCCTCGGGTTGACAATTTATGTGGAGCTTGAATTGTGAAAGCAATTAAAGCGACCAACAATGCCCTGTAAAAATATCATAAGTGGGAAATAAGCAAAAAAAATGTTCTTTGGACATGTCTGGGTGCACTTTGGGATACGAAGGAGCATCATTTCAAAGAGAGAGACAATATTTATCAATGCATTCTGGACTACATTGTGGGAGAATATGGACATGAATTTGAAAATATCTAAATCATTCCATCCATAGACAGATGGGAAAACATAAGTAGTCAATGGGAATTTGGTGCAGCTTCTGAGGGGATACAATCAGAAGCATCTGAATACTTGTGATGGAAATGTGGTATGTATACAACATTTTTTCAACAAAGCAATCCACACTTATACAAGAAATTCCCCAATTGAAACCTGTTTTGGATATTTTCCACCTTCACCTTTGTATATTGCATATGGGAAGCAAGGAGTGAGGGAATTCTTACAAAAGATGCCTTTATGGTTGAAAATTTTATAGATAAGATCAAGTAGATAAATTTACAGGTAAAAGGATAATGCAGAAGTTTCAGGAGAAGTATAAGGCCAAAAATCATTAGCACAAAATAGAGAAATCGTTCAAGGTGAAAGATAAAGTATGGTTGTAGTTGAACAAGGAGAGGCTAAAGGGGCCTGGTGAGAAAATAAAGGTATTGAGGTATGGTACATTTGAGATATTGTAAAATGTAGGTGATAATTTCTATTGACTCAACTTACCGCCATATATGCACATTTACTTATTTTTGAATCTAGAGAACATAAAAATCTATGAGCCTTCTATGCTAGATCTGAAATAGTAACATGTACTACCTTCTGTGGAGGATTTGGCACTAGATGATTCGAAAGAGTTGATAGAAGTTACAATTTTACAGAAGAGGTATAATAACACAAGATAGGGACAACATGAAATTTGGAATATTGGGTTGAAAGGAAAAATTCCAGGCAAATTTGAATGGTACACCAGAGAGAAGGTTGAGGAAAAATTCCCTCACATCATTCAATAGAAGCTTTTGGGGACTAAAATCCTCCCAAAATGGGTAGGTGTAATTCATATTGGATCATTATATATTTTTTCATCCATATTGATGCTTTCATAGTGGAAACAATGGAGGAATTAGCTCATGAGGCCATTTTTACAGGCGACACCCAGTTTGGAAAAATGAGGTCTGAAACCTTCCGAGAGTATTTTGAGGCATCATAAGAAATTTTTTTGGGGTAAAAATTTGTTGTTTTAGGATATTACCTTTTCATGTTATTCTGCACACAAATATATTTCCAACGGTGCAAGAAATGTGTTAATTGAAATATATATGCGAGAATTATGCCACTCAGAAGTTGACCTTCATGGTTTCACCACCATGGTTCGAGAGGATGCAACATTATCCCCCATTATGCATGAAAAATCATCTAGCCATGCGATTATGGTGTAAAATAATCTAGAAGATTCTATATTGTAACTATGGTTAAGAGTTGAGGTAGTCAAACCTAACCATTAGTGGGCTATCGAGTTGTGTTATAACCTGGCCACTAAGAGGAAAAGGGATTCCATTATTTCGAGTGCATTTTTTACATAGATAAGAAAAAATAGCCAAGAGAGATGGGAGGTAGAGCACACATAGAAAATTTATGCAATTTAGTACCCCACAGGCCACACACCATACTTCTTTGTACTTGCAACCATATTTCCAGATAGAGAAAGAGAGCAGAGCGACCTCACCTTCCAGCTGGGTTTTTCTCATGAAAGGGTTTCCCAAAGAAAATGTTGTGTCTTATGTGTGTGTGATATTTTATTTTTCTGTTCTCTATTTTCTGCATAATTTCCATTCACATGCATGCACTATTTATAGTAAAATGTACACATCTAGAAACTTAATAAATTTGTAATAGTGTAGAATTTCATATTTTAAGCATAATATTATCAGATTTGATGTGAAAAACTATCCAGTGGAATATCGACGGAAATTTATGGATCATATTGGTATTAGAGCAAGTTTCTTTTGGTATTTTTTGAATATTTGCAGGGGATCTAGATCAACGTGGCTGAAAATCATGAAACCCTAATCATGGTTGACAAATCTATGAATGACCCTTGTGATCATGTAGAGGTGAGATTTTTGCCGCTGGAACAACAAGTCACAAATATAAATCATAATGTAAACCTCCTCATGGTGGCCTTGAGAAATAAGCTTGGGATATTTGGAGAAGATGAGGGTCCAAATGTAGAGGACAAATCAGAAGGGGATCAGGAGATTAGGAAGAAATGGAGAACCGACTCAAGAAAAAACTTGGAAAATATCAACCCAATTCGAGAATCATGAATAAATCCCTATCCTATTTAAAATGGAAGAAAAATTTGATATCAAGTATTATCACGATGTTATTGGCACTATGGAGATAAATCACTGGTTGAAAAACATGGAAGTTTATTTTATCATCCATGAAATTGAGGAAGGACAAAAAATTTCATTTGTGTGACTGGAATTAGAGGGCGATCCACTAACTTGGTGGGAGAACCACACGGAGACCCTAAGGTTGAATGGAGAGCCTCTAGTGACTATGTGGGAGGACTTCAAAATCCTCATTAAGTCGCAATTTTACCCTATTGTGTATGTAGAGGACCAATGGATCTGGTGGCACTACTTCAGGAAAAGGTCGGGCCAAAGCATGTAGGATTCCACCATAGAGGTAAAAGATATGGCCATAATGTTGGGTATCTCCTTGAAGAACCCATATTTACTCCTCAAGTATTTTTGGGGTTTGCACCTCCATCTCTGGGAGCAAATGATTTTTTTCGAGCCCAAAGTTGCGTACATGAACAGTACCATAGAACATAGGCCCGAAGAGAGAGAAATCAAGTGGATTGAAGCAGAATGAGTAAGATGATGCTTCTATGGAGGTGAAAAATAAGAAAAAAGGGGTAAAATATAAAAATATGACAACCACATCACACCAGTTCAAAGATCCTAGCAACCACTACAACATTTATGGCCATAGAGAGGGGAAGTGTTGGAAGTTGCATCCAGTGTAGAAATTATGATGTATATTTGCAACTGCTCATGAAATTTTAATCAAAATCACAAGACAAAAACCTACTCAATTTCTCCGTGGAATTAAATTCACAATTTAGAACACCCATCACAAACATGCAATGAGAAATAACATAAATGCACACAATATTTTTCCAAGGAAAAACAATACTCTAAAAACCGCTTTGCATGCTTGCATTAATTTGATGAATAGAGATGTATTACAATTTCTTTGCTGAATTGAGCACGCTCTGCAAGTGAATAAGCTCTCTCTCTATTCACTAAGAATATTTGACCCATAATTTTTCAATTTATACCTCTTCTTGAGCCTCTATTTCCTTACGTAATTCTTGAGATATTAGGCCCCTATTATTTAGCAAATTCCTCCAAAATTCTTGTGCAATTCCCAAGGTTGATTATCTGATTGCATGCAACACTTGTCAACTCAATACTAGTCTACAACTGATGTTACACTGGCTTGGAATCTCCACCACCATTGGGGAACTCGAATTATCTACACACACTAGCTATTTTGGGACGATTGATAAGTTAACCAGATGAAAATTTAGATTGACTGGAGTCCCACTACAAAACCGACCTTCCATTAGTTCCTCCAACAATTAGAACTAGTTTAACTAAAAAAAACTTGAAATAACTTACCTTGATTGCTACAAATAAGAAATCACACATGACTAAATAAACTCTAAATTCTCTAACTCAAATTTACTAAGCTAATTGGGTGAGAAGAGACAATTTCAGACAAGTTAACTACATCCAAGTTGTCAATTGATGTGGAAATTTTTATTTTCTCAATTTAATCAAGGAAAAATCAATTTGATAATTTCTTACTGCATTTTTCAACACTCCCTCTCAACAAGAAATGGATTATTAACCACCCCTATCCTACACCTGTGGAACATATTGCATGCAACACCTCTTGTTGTTGTTATTAATACTTCAACATTTGAAACTAAGAAGCTTAAAAAAAACACTAGATCAACTATGTCTGCAATTGTCTACTGGGAAAAATGTGTTGCTGTTGGCTTTGCCACTGAGCCTCCCGCTCTACTATCAACACTCCTCTGCAGTCTGAAGTATCTGATTAACACTGATACTCATGATATTGAATATTGTGGGCCCCTGTAGAAAGGTAATAATCCATGAGGAGAATGCCTCAATGGACCCCACCCAAATTTCTACAACTCTTAGAATAATGATCTACATCACTCCACCTCACTCTTGGAGGTATATATGCATGTACTCCCTCTACCCACTGGGCTCATATTCTCCCCATACTGGAGGTCTCTAATTTACTAGATGTATCCACCTTTCCTCTCCATTTTTGATTGATCCACAATTTCTTGAGGCTCCTTCTGAGGCTCCATTTTGAGAGGTCTATTCTGCTCCCTCACAACCACCACATCGCTTTCTCCTAATCAAAATTTACATCCGTTCACACAACTGTCATTCTAAGGGATGTAAAGTACACATGGTAGTTGTGAGGATTTTCTAGGTAACCCACAAATACCCTCAATTCTATTGATGACTCAAGCTTCTTCCTTGAATATTTGGAGACATGGAAGTAAAAAAAGGCTCCAAAAAGATTGAAGTGAAACACATCTAACTTTCTACTCAAGAAATCCTCATCTAGTGTAATAATTCCAAAAATACAATGAGGACTCCATTTCTGCAAATATTGTGCTGTGTTGCATGCCTCTTCCCATGAATGCAGTGGTAGGCCTTGGTCATGCAACATCTCCCTTGCTGCTCCCACAATGTTGTGGTTCTTTCTCTCAGCCACCCCATTCTTCTATGGGTTATGGGGTGCTGCCAACTCTTGTCAAATGCCTTCTTTTGCAATTTTTTTTTTTTTTTGAGTTCATTCGACGTGTACTCACCTCCATTATCCATACTGAGAGCCTTCACATTCTTTCCGATTTCTTTCTCAACCAGTGCATGAATTCTATGAACCTAGAGAATGTCTCATCTTTCTTCTACATGAAGAAGATCTAACACTTTCTTTCGAAGTCATTAATAAAAATGACAAAAAATTTGTGTTTGGCACTGAAGGCTGTCGAGAAAGGTCCACAGACATCAAAGTGGATCCTTTACAAGAGTGCATGTGCTTTTTATTCCTGATCATGAATGTGGATTTTTTGTACTTCCCCAAGGCACATCCTTTGTATACATCCTGTTGCTCAAGTACTCCTTTAGGGAGGCTTTATGTGTTGCATAATCTTCAAGGCGACATGATGCAAACAACCATGTCTTCTATGTCAAATTTCATCGACATTGCGACCTTGCACTTTCTCCACCTTAGTGATGAATGTAGCATAGTCTTCCACATTTAGCTTATACAAGTTCTTCATACAAACCATGATCTAATTCACCTGTCCCATGGCTATGTGTCTCAGGAATACCTTTCCTTTTCTGAATATCACATCATAACCACGATCTTCCAAAAATGCAACATATATGAGATTTTTCTTTAGGCCCAGAATGAACATGAAATCCTTGAACCTTAAAGGGGTTCCCAACTCCCTCTGAAAGGTGTCTATACCAAATATGGTAATGTAGTACCTTTCATCATCCCCCAACTCAATGCGCATCTACAAATATTTCTCCTCTAGGTCAATGAAACAATCTCTACACCATGTCATGTGGAACAATGCAACTGAGTCCAAGTACCACGGGCTCCCCATCACTGTGTTAGCCATGCATGCAATAAGGATAAATTCAAGATCAAACTATGAAGCCAAAGCTTCACTTTCTACTCCTACTAAGTTCTTATTGTTCAAAATTTTGTGTGGACACTTCATGGAATAGTGCCTGAATTAATGAAAATTGAACCATTTTATTTCGGAAGAATCGTTATTCTTTCCCACTTCGCTAGATTCTAGTTTAGATTGTGAATTATTCCCTTTTCCCTTCTTTCCCTTTCCAACCAATGCAAATTTTTCTTCATCCTCTCCCTTGGATGAAGTCCCATCTTTGGAATTTCACCTTATTTCCTCCTACATGAAATCAAACCATAAGCATTCCCAATTTGGTAGTTTCTCCCCCCATTCACCGACTCTTTGTAGCTATGCAGGCTCTTGGGAAGGCCTAGAAGGGCTAGGCTTACCAAGCCATCTTCTACAAAAATTAAACAAACCCCACCAAGTTCATCACGAACTTGTGTGAGCCTACTTAGATACTGCAAAATGGTGTCATTCTTCTGTATTTTGATATTTCAAAGTTTATCCTTGAGCGTCGGCTTCCTGTGGTCACTACTATTCTTGAAAAATTATGTCAGTACTTTCCATATTGCAAACAAAGTTTCTTTCCCATGGATATTTGAGACAATGTGATATCGTACTCCCTACAATATTATTCTCCTCACCTTGGCTACATCTTTCTTCCACTGAGCTAGGTTATGGGCATTAGATTCTTGTGGTTTTGCAACATCTATCTTGATGTATTATAGAAATCCATTTTCACCCAATACCGCCTCCATGCAATGAAATTAGAGCTACTTTCCAAGACATACTCTAGCCTCAACATGTTGAAGGTCATATTCCCAACTCTTTACATATCCTACTACACTAAACTGTAAATTCTATCCTCTTGAGAAAAAACTTCAAAATTCCTTCTCTAATGTGAAGCATACTCTGATACCATGTAGAAATTATGATGTATATTTACAACTTCTCATGAAATTTTAATCAGAATCACAAGACACAAACCTACTCCACTTCTTTGTGGAATTCAATTCAAAATTTAGAACATCAATAAAAAACATGCAATGAGAAATAACATAATGCACACAATGCTTTTATAGGGGAAATAATTTTGCTAAAAACCCCTTTTCTTGCTTTCATTAATTTGATGAATCGATATGTATTACAATTGGTTTGATCAACTAAGCACAACGTGCAAGTGAATAATCTATCTCTCTTCTCACTCAGAAGTTATGACCCAAACTTTGTCAATTTATTCTTATGCTCGAGCCCCTAGTTCCTTGCGCAATTCTTGAGAAATTAGGCCCATTTATTCAGGAAATTACTCCAAAATGGTTGCACAATTCCAAAGGTTGATCATATGAATGAATGCAACACTTGTAAACTCAAGAATAGTATAGTATTGATGTTACACTTCCTTGGAATCGCTACTACCACTGGGGAACTCAAATTCTCTACATGCACTATTTACTTTGGGTTGATTAATCGGTTAACTAGATGATCATTAAGTTTGATTCAAGTCCCACTGCATAATTGATCTTCCACTAGTTCCTCCAATGGTTAGAAATATTTTTATTTAAAACAACTTGAAATAACTGACCTTGATTGCTACAAATTAGCAATCACACATGATTAACTGAAATCTAAGTCCTCTAACTCAAATTTACTGCACTAACGGAGTGATAAGATCCATGTCACACAAGTTAACTGCATCCAAGTTGTTTTCTAGTGTGGAAATTTTAATTTTCTTAATTTAATCAAGGCAAAATCAAATTGATAATTTCTTGCTACATTTTTCAATACATAGAGTTGAACCCAAAGAAAAAAAAGATAGATAATAAGAAGAATAATCTCATGGCCATTGATTCGAGAAACCAAGTTGAAATAAAATCATATGTGGATGAGAAGATTGTTTTTACGTCAATACAAAAGGAGGTGAATTTGAGTATCCTTTAGCAACAGGAAGAGAAATAAATGAACAAACTCTTCCATATAAAGATATATGTCAAGAATACAAACATTGATTCTTTGATTGACTTAGGATCACAGAAAAATCTCAATGCGACAGAGCTAATCAAGAATTTTGGGCTACAATTTTCTGACCATCCAAACCCATATCCATTGGGATGGGTAAATGAGGATGCAGAGCTAAAGGTAAAAAAACTAAGAAAAATTAGAATTGTCATCATTGTTGATTTTATTGATGATGTAGAACTAGATGTGGTTTCCATTGATCTATGTGTACTCGTTTTTTGGAGTCCCTACATGTAGATGTGAGATTCAATATACATAAAGAGAGCCAGCCAGTCTAGGCTCGTAAAGGATGGAAAATTTTTCATCATAAATGCACACAAAGGCAAGTAAAAAATTTCTATACCAAGATCCAACCATGCCAAGAAATTCAATAGTTCCAACAAGAAGTATGTTTTATTGTTTTTAAGAGAAAGTCAGTCTATAAAAGAGTTAGGAGGAGGCAAGGCATCCCTAAAAGGGTGACTGTAAAATAGAAACAAAAACTAGAAGAGTTTCCACATACATATAATGATGTGTTTTGAGAGCCTAAAGGACTACCACCTAAGAGGGAAGTGGAACACAAGATCCAACGTTTTTCGAACTCCCCATTGCAAACAATGGGTTGTATAGGAAGTATGTTATAAAAGAAAGTGAGGTGAAGAAACAATTGCAACTGCTGTTGGAATAGGGTGTCATTTGAATGAGTACATCACCATGTGGGTCACCCATCCTCATTATGTTAAATAAGGATGGGACTTGGTGGATGTCTATATATTACAGGGCGTTGAAAAAAATCATGCTCAATAAAAGATACCCACTTCCCAAGATAGATGATATGTTGGATCAATTGTAGAAATAAAAGTACTTCACCGAGCTAGACTTGTCTGGATATCATTAGGTTTGAGTAAAAGAATAATATACCTAGAATACCACCTTCAAAACCAAGAAAGATTTATATGAGTGGTTAGTAATGCCATTTGGCCTATGTAATGCAACAACTATGTTTATGATATTAATGAATGATGCATTTCTCCCTTTTATAGATTCATTTATTATTTTCTATTTGGATTATATACTAGCATACAATGCTAAATGGGAGCACATTTCACATTTGAAACAGGTCCTAGAGACATTAAAAAAGCACCAGTTGCTGGAAAATATCAAGAAGTGTGAGTTTCCACAACAATATTTGGTGTATCTAGGGTATGTGATAGGTGGAGGAGAGATGAAGATAGATCCTGGGAAGATGGAGACCTGTTAATCAAGGCTATCATTGATGTCAATATGGAATTGACCGAGATGTCAATATTGTTGAGATGTCTAGTACCAGATGATGATGTTATGACTCTTATTTGACAAGGATGCCATCAATGAAGAGGTCAACCCATGAAGTTGTCAAACCACTAATGAAGAACTCCTAAGAAGTCTTTGAACTAGCAATAATGTTGCATGTGCCTTAATGATCTAGACCTTAACCCTTGATGACATATGGAGCCATACACTTGATGATTTCATACACTAAATGAATAGCCACAATTGGTGATGGCACTTGATGAAGGTTGAAAGACTAGATGATAACATGGAGGATATCATTTGATGGTTGGAAGACTATTTTGAAGTTATCCTAATGATTCTGCACTATAACATATCACTACACAATTATGTGATGAAATGGATAATACACTCATTTTTGGACACTATCATGATGACGTGGATGTCCTACATGTTCCTATGATGATGATGGAGCCAAATAATGGAGAAGACAAACAATGGAGAATCCAAACAAACAAGCCATATTCTCCTAATCATCTTCTGCACTAAAGATTTCAGAAGCAGTCACAAAGAAAAATAAATTTGGACAGCTTGGAGGCATCCTTTCCAAATGAATCCTATCACATCTTAAAGAGGAATTTTTCCTCTTTCTAACGAGCCCTTACTTGCCCTCAAATTACCAACAGTTTGTGAGAAATTTATTTTTTAGGTTGAAAAATATATATTTTTTGCCTAACCGACTTGTGCCGACTTGTGTATGCTCATACTTCTTCACCCAACCAATGTGTCTATTCGTCATAGGTCAAAACCTGTATAAATAAGACATCCAACACTCCATTTTTATCATCAATTTGGTGCAAATTTCAGAGAAAATTTTCGATGAAGATAAGAACTCAGAGCATAACACAGTAATTTCACAAGGAGGCCACGGAGGAATATTTATGTTTGGGTTACCTCTCTAAAAATATCGGACCTGAAATTAAGTCTTGAGACCTTAAATTGGAAATCACCTATTCTGGATCTGTGGAGGGTCTACAATTTATGACAGTCTTGTGGAGAACAAGCTTGTATTGCTGAAAAATCCTATATATACTTATATATACATCAAAACTGTAGGATCAGACCCACTCGGACAAGGCTTGTGTTCAACAAACCTTGTTGTTGGGAGGAACTCAGACAATGATATACCTTTGCAACCTTGGATTTCAGACCTTACTTATTGCATCCCATGTTGGGAGCTCAAACCTATAGTTTGTAATGTTCCCACTTAGCCTTAGCTAAGAGGAACATTCAATTTTGTTTTAATTTAGGTTTCATGAATAAATGAATAAAGGAGGACATGTAAAACTCCTAAAAGTCTGAATAAATCAATGCCCATGTGAACAAAGACAAATCAGGGCCATGTAAATAATCATTTGCAGGTATGAAAGAGGTTTGAGCTAAATACTGGGTCAACCTTGACCAAATCAACAACGTTGTCTAGGTTCATTGCATCTCCAAAAGGGACAGTGCAGTTCTAGAAGGAAGCCTCTCATGTGAAAAGGGCTAACTCATCAAGATGGTTTAGGGTTTGCAAAATATTTCTCATCTTATAAAAGGAGAGGGAGGGCAGCAAGAGAAGGTTGTTGATTGATCATATTTCTGAGCATTTTTCTGCTTAGACAAATACCATTCTCTGCTATTTAGTGGAGGATTGTATCTGGAATTCCTATGCAGGGATTTCACCTCTTCCTTTGAGGATTCAAGGAGGAAAGTTTGTTGAATTGAACCACTATCAAGCTTGAGGCCAAGCTCCATCTTACATTACAACTTTGCTCATCTTGAGGGTTGAGCTGTCTTGTGAGTTGCACCAAGTGGGAGTCTAGATCTGCAGAGATCTAGTGTATTTTTGGGAGCCTCTCCTCATGGAAGGTGTTCTGTAACCTCCTGAAAGAGTGTCTCTACTTCTTGTACTTCAGATCTGAAATTTTATAGTAGTTTTCTGTGTCATTTGAGCTACAGTGCTGTCCTTTTGAGTAAACTTCGTTATTTCTGTATGAGGGTTTACATGGTGTCTTGCTCATAGTTTAGATCAAAGATCTCTTGTGCTGGGCTTTGCCTTCCACTTGGTGATCCATGGATTATCTTGCTGATCCATGTTATATTCAGATCTAATCCATTGTAATGAAATGTTATATTCATAAATTTACAGCAGTAGTTTCCAGATCTGCATCTTGTTTCTTAGATCTACTCTTATTCATGCATGCTTTGTCAAAATTCCAAGTGGATCTTGAAGAGAAAACTATATAGTTTCCAGATCTGATATAGATCTAATGTTTCATCCCCATATCTTTCCTAGATCTGATTTGTAACTTCCAGTTGCTGAAGCTCTTCAAAAATAACGTTGTTGAAACATTTCTACAAATATACTTGTGTTCCTGCTCTCCTTTCTGAAGATTTATTGTTGTATTGAATCATGCATTCTACTGTATAATGAAAGGGATTTATCATAATGTTTATTTGCTACTGTATGACTGAAATATAAGTCTCCTTGCTGATCCCCTCTGAAAATCTGCTAAAACTGCGCAATTCCTGAAGCAGTGCTTGCAATTTGTTGCAGCCTTCCTCTTTAGGTGATTTTTAGCTAGTCAAGTTTTTGGGAGATCTGTTTAATGAGTCTAAACTAATTTTTTATTTATAAAACTCCATATATAAGTCTCATATAGAATAAATAAGAGGAACCAAGTCCTGATCTGCGTTATTTTTGCACAGTTTTACTTATACAGCGTTTCTGTTGAGCACCTTGTTGAATTTCTTGAAAAAGGATCATTACAGTGGTATCAGAGCTCCACTCTTGGCACAGCTTGTGCTTACCATTGGAGCACCAGTCATGCTGCACTCCAAAGAAGAGGATCCTCCCACTAAGAGGGAGAGGAGGTACCAAATTAGAAGTCACAAAAAGTATGACCCCACCACTGATGGCCCTGATAAGGGTCAAGACAGGGGAAAAGGCCCTGAATCTGTGAATGATAAGGATAAGGAAGCAGAGGAGTTTGAAAAAAATCTCTTGGAGACTATGCAAGATCTTTCCAAGGAGATAAAAGAGATGAGGGTGGATAGAATGAGGGAGTCCCTTGGGAGATTTAATCAAGGAGAAATTTTTGAAATGTCTCATTATGGAACTGGTCAACCTGTGAGCTTGCCACAAGGCCCACAAGCCTCCCAACGCTCTACTATGCCTACCTTCTTGGCTGTAGAGAGTGAGGGACCACAAGATCCAACCTCCCTGGAAGGTTACTTTGTGGAATATGACTCACAAAGTCAGAGGTTCAAGGATAAATTGAGCTTTCAATACTTTTGCCATCTCAAGGACTGGAGGAGGCCATGGCAGCAGTACAGAGATGGAGGTTTCTTTCAAGGGAGGCGCCATACTATGGGAAGGTTATTTTTGCCCAAGTTCAATGGAACATCCACTTGTTCTGCCAAAGCATGGGTGGAAAAGTTGGACATCTATTTCCAATTGAATAAAGTTCCCGAAGTAGAAGCCATCAAGATTTCTGCACTGCATTTTGAGGGTGAAGCCCACAACTGGTGGTTCCATGGAATATCTACCTTGGGACACAAAAATGTGTCTACATATGCTGAGTTCACTAGAATACTAGTGGAGAGATTTGATCGAAAGGATCCAGAGGCACCTTTTATAAGCTTGGCAAAGCTGAAGCAGACAGGAGATGCAGAGGCCTATATCTCTGAATTCCTGAGATTGTCAGTAATGGTCCCTGATCTATCTGTATCAAGGAGAGTCTAAATGTTCATTGATTTCCTGGAGGAACCTTTGCATGGGTTGGTTAAGTCCACCAAGCCCATAACTTTGCATGATGCCATTGAGAGAGCTAGAGATCTCCAAGATGCCTTGCCAAGAGCAAAGGCAACTTTCCAAAGCAAAGCCCCTCACTCTTCTAAGGGGAAATAAAGAAAAGTTTCTCCACCCAAGGAGAGCTCATTAAAGAAACCTCTTGACCTTGATCTCCAGAGGGAGTTGAGGAAAAAGAGATTGTGTTTCACTTGTCAAGAGCCATGGGTACCAGGACATAGATGTGTTGCTGGAAGAGCACACTATATAGAATTCTTCTCAGATTTTGAGGAGGAATATGGGAATGAAGGACCTAGGAGGGATCACAGTGCTGGTGATGATGAGGAGGAAGATCAATCACCATCCAGAGGTGAAGAGGGAGCCTTTGCTCCAACAAGTGTGACTCTTGCCTCTTTGAGAGGAGTGCCTAAGTACTTGAACCTGGGAGTACAAGGCTCAATTATGAACCAGAGAGTGTCTATTCTGTTTGACAATGGGGCTACCCACAACTTTATTGATGCTCACATTATGTAGAGGAGAGGAATCCCCACTGACACTTTTGATGGGTTTTCTGTTTTGGTCCCAGGAGATAGAACCATGCAATGCATGATATATGTTCCATCACTTTCTGTCAGTATGGGATCCTACACCTTGGTGGACCATTTATTTGTAGTTGACATACCATACACCAATATCATCTTGGGTTTCCAATGGTTGATTACCTTGGGGAAGGTTACCACTGATTGGAAGGCCTTGCAAATGGAGTGGGTGGAATTGAAGAGTAGGAAACCACAAATAATTCAAGGCATGCACACTTATCCTGCACCTGATGTTTCCACACAAACAATAGAGATGGATTTGTGCAGTGGAAGCAAGGATCTCACAGTTCCTTCTCTCATGTTTATGAGGATGCTGCAAGGAAAATTACTCCCTCATGGCAAGTCATTTGGAATGCCATTGGATTCTGATCATGTGGGGGAAGCCTCACAAAGTGCTGCTCCAAGCATAGACCAATCAAGGATTGGAGAAATGAAAGAGAAAACCACAATGCTATGGGAGGAAGGAAAGGGGAGGATCAGCCTCCCAGCAAACAAATTTGGCATGCATAATGTCAAAGAAGCAATCAAAAACAAGGCAAGCACCACCATAGATGTATCAGTAGCGCTGTCCTTGTTGAGTTATGTGGATCCATATTGGATATCTCAACTCCTTGTGGAGTACTCCAAATATCTACACACTGAGATGATATTAGATGGCATGAAGCAAGGGGGAGGCTATGTGGTCCATGAAGGGGTCATCTATCATCTTGGTAAAGTATTATTGTCTCAAGCCTCCAAGCTTAAGCAAGAGATACTACAGAGAGCACACAAAGAGTTCCTTTCTAGCTATATGTATTCAGCAAAGATCTACACCCTAATCATGAGGAGTTTTGATTGGGAGGGTATGAAGGAGGAACTAATTCAGCACTATGATTGGGAGGAACTACATCAGCACTTACAAGAGTGCAATAGTTATGAGGATATGGAGCAGCCAAAGGACTCTATGCAGGAGTCATTTCAGCCATCTCTTCCTGCTCTTAAAAGAGGAGGAATTCCCATGCCCAACTCCATGTGTGTGGGAAACTTGAATGGTAAAGAATCTGATCTTATGGAGCATGTTTATCTTTCTGATTTGACATATTCTCTTACCATATGTATGCAGGCCATGGCTCCTACAAGGAGTGATATTACATGCAGATCTCATGGCATTTATGAGGCCAATAAAAATTCTAAATCTAGCCACTCCCTTGAGGTGCAAAGGGAGATTCTCTATCATGATGGGTGCTTCCAAAAAGCACCTAACTTGGGTATCACTTTCAGCCATGTCAAGGTGACCCATGCAGCCAAGATGTGGTGGGATTACCACTTACCACATTCAGATCTACTCAAGCCAAGGAGTGCATTGCGTTGGTATCTTATGTGGGATTGTGACCAACCTCCTCAAGTGAAAATTTCAGTTTGCATATATGTGATTTTGCTTCCATACATAGATGATATATTGGTATTGTTTATGGGTTTGTATGGGAAAAGAGTGGGCAGTAAATATGTACCCCATGGGATGGAACTTCATCTTGTACTTCATGATACATGTTTTAGATGTGACATTGCTTCACCCATGTTTATTTTTTTTGAGTTTTACACTCCTGAAGGGATGGACTATGCCCCTATCATGTTAGCCTTGGAGGAGAAATTTTTGATGTATTGGCTTAATGAGCACTTGGCCCATGATGAAAGCTTGATCCTTGATGGTGCCATCAATGGAGGAGGAGAAGAACTACAGCTCTTACCCTATCAGTTGCTTGAGGACAAGCAACATTTTGGAGGGGAGGACTGTAATGTTCCCACTTAGCCTTAGTTAAGAGGAACATTCAATTTTGTTTTAATTTATGTTTCATGAATAAATGAATAAAGGACATGTAAAACTCCTAAAAAGTCTGAATAAATCAATGCCTATGTGAACAAAGACAAATCAGGGCCATGTAAATAATCACTTGTAGGTATGAAAGAGGTTTGAGCTAAAGACTGGGTCAACCTTGACCAAATCAACAGCATTTTCTAGGTTCCTTGCATCTCCAAAAGGGGCAGCACAGTTCTAGAAGGAATCCTCTCATGTGAAAAGGGCTAACTCATCAAGATGGTTTAGGGTTTGAAAAATCTTTCTCATATTATAAAAGGAGAGGGAGGGCAGCAAGAGAAGGTGGTTGATTGATCATATTTCTGAGCATTTGTCTTCTTAGACAAATACCATTATCTGTTGTTTAGTTGAGGATTGTATCTGGAATTCCTATGCAGGGATTTCACCTCTTCCTTTGAGGATTCAAGGAGGAAAGTTTTCTGAATTGAATCACTATCAGGCTTGAGGCCAAGCTCCATCTTACATTACAGTGTTGCTCATCTTGAGGGCTGAGCTGTCTTGTGAGTTGCAGCAAGTGGGAGTCTAGATATGCAGAGATCTAGTGTATTTTTTGGAGCCTCTTCTCATGGAATGTGTTCTGTAACCTCCTGAAAGAGTGTCTCCGCTTCTTGTACTTTAGATCTGCAATTTTACAGTAGTTTTCTGTGTCATTTGAGCTACAACACTGTCCCATTGAGTAAACTGAATTATTTCTATATGAGGGTTTACATGGTGTCTTACTCATAGTTTAGATCAGAGATCTCTTATGCTAGGCTTTTCCTTCCACTTGGTGATCCATGGATTAGCTTGCTGATCCATGTTTTTTTCAGATCTGATCCATTGTAATGAAATGTTATATTCAGAAATTTACTGCAGTAGTTTCCAGATCTGCATCTTGTTTCTCACATCTTCACTCAAAAGGAGCATTGAAAATGATCTCTAGTCAAGAAGAAGATGGAAAACAAGAAAGAATTCCAGAATCCATCAAGGAAGCTGAATATAAGAGAGGTGACAGCAAGGCTGAAGCAGACCTAGAAGATGAAGAGAACAAAGAAGACTTTGAAGAAGATCTCCAGAATAAACTTATGGCTTCCATGGAAGAGATTAACAGTTTGAAAAAGGAAAATGAGGAACTTAATAATAAAGCGCAATATGGTAACCAAGACAAGACAAGGAAGGAAGTTGACTATTTCAAGCTTCAAGTACAAGAAAGATATGAGGAGCTCGCCAAACTTAAAGATGAATTTCATCAAAACAAAAGAAAGCATCATGAATAAATCATATCTATGACAAATTAATTGGATAAGGAAAAAAAAAGGAAGAAACTTTGACAAGCCACCTTAAACAAAGAATTAAGAGTTTGAACAATCTTAAGCAGAGATTGGTCAATACAAGGAAGAGGTCTCCTCTCTTAAATGTCAACTAGAAGAAAAGGATGAAGAAATATTCAAACTAAAATCAGACATCAATCTTCTCAAGGCTGAAACATGTGAAGCTACAAGAATAAAAGAAGAAATGGAGAGCATTCTAGCAAAGGAGAATGAAGAAATCTTCATAATGAAATCAATTATCATCTCCCTTAAAATCGAAGCAAACGAAGCAACAAGGATAATGGAAGAAATGAAGAAGCGACTAGTCATGAAAGATGAAGATTGTGAAAAATTGAAAGGATAAATTGTCTCTCTTAAAAAGGAAGTTGACTTGTTGAATAAGAACTTGAAGATTTATCAAACCCTATATGACATCCTAAGTCATCAAAGATCCACCCTTGATCAATCAGGTCTTGGCTATGTAGGTGAAACCTCAAGCAAGAATGATAATGCTCCAAATATCAAGGATGTGAGGAAGGCAAGAAAAAATGATACTCCCAGTTCCAACAAAGGCAAGAGTCAAGATGACATTAGAAGAAACCCTACTCCAAGGGATTTACAGATGATGTCAAGAATACAAAAGGAAATTAATATCATCAAATAATTCCAAGGAAAAAAAAATTTAGAAGTGCTTCAAGGAACTCTTCACCCCCCAGGTAACAAACTATATTTCTTGGTTATTGTTATTCTTGTACAAATTTTGGGCACATGGAAAAAATATTGTAGGGCATATCACAAAGACCAATATAATGGTACTCGTCAATATCTTAGAAGAAATTTTGCAAGAAGACATGATTTATTATTCATGAACAAGATAGAGTGCTTCAATTTCCATAACATGGGACATATGGCACGTGATTGTAACTTGACTTGGGCCCCTATGCAAGCTAAAACCATGCCAGAGAAGAAAGTTACAAATGTATGGAGAAGGAAGCAAATTTCCTCCTGAAATACTTTGAACACTCCAACCAACAACACATGTTGTTGAGTTGATGAAGTCATCCTTGATATTCCAAGTGATTGATAATGAAACTCTGAGACCATGCATACATTTAGGGGGAGTCTGTGATTCTTGAGATTTCTTGCAGAAGCTATCCATGAAAGGGCCCTATGAAATCCTTGATGAGTCATACATGGAAAATCATCTTTTGATAGATATTCTCTTGGAAGAAACTCCATTGAAGAACATAATCTGGAGTGTAAAAACTCTGGTAAAACTGATAAATATATATTATTAATGATGAAAGATGAGATGATTACAATGAGGGATCGCCTGGGCTTTAAATATAGCCTCAAGGTGTCCCTTGGTGAAGAGGCATGATCTTTGATCATGCCCTTTCAGTTAATAAAACCTAATATAACTATATCTAACTAATACTTAATCAAATATTCATAACATTTCCCCTCTCTTAAGATGATTTGTCCTCAAAGCATACGTAATGATGGACAATGTTGACGAATGTCTGGTTTTCTCAAGCGATGAGCTCTTGTGTCCCACATTTTAAAAAAATCGGGAAGCATCTTCTCGAGCTCCATCTGTTGGTGATGTGGATAGTGAAAAGATCTGATATCGACAGAGTTGGATACTGTCTTGACTTCTATTGGACGTTTGATTTTCCTAGCAGAAGGCACTTTTATGGGTAGATCTTGGAATACTTTTTCATGTTTCCCAGCTATTCCTTGTTCTTCTGGTGGTTTTTTGTGATTCCTTTTTAGATTTAGAGGTGAGTTACCAACAACTATTGTCTGATGTAACTTCTCCTCATCATCAAATGATTCATTCTTAACAACCATATCTGCTTCATCACCGAAGGCCTCAACAGCTTCTGTCGTTATATTAGTGGCTTCGGATGTATTTGTCGCTTCACAAGTTTCGTTCTATTCTGGGGATGGAACATTTTGTTGTTTATGAACATCTGTATCTTCATGGAGATGTGGGGAATCAGTTTTTTCCTGATGCTCTTCCGAGTCCCCTGAATCTGCGGAATTGTTTTGTTGATTTTGTTCCCTATTAGGAGTTATTGGGGATTGTGTCGGACTTAACTTATCTATTTTATCCTTTAGCTTGCTGTAGAGTTCTGTCATATTGTTCATGATCACATTAAATTTCTGCAATATTTTTTCCTCTTTGTCCTTAGTCTCCATTTGTTTAAGCCATATTTGCCTTTTTATCTGATCAATTGTCATTGTAGATAAAGACATACTGATATTTTTCTGCCAGTTTTCTCTTTCCCCCCCCCCTTTTTTTTTAAAATTAATTAATTAATTAATAATTTTTTTTTTTTAAACTATATAATTATTATATATATATATAATTTTAAATTAAAAATTATATAATATATAATTTAATTATATAATTATTATATGAAAATTATAATATATATATAAATAAATTATATAATTATAATATATATATATATATATATATATATATATATATATAATTATCAATTGAATTATATATTATATATTTTATATAATAAAAAAAATCGTATATTTTTTTTTTAAACGATACCCGTTCCTGTTTTAAACGTTGCCCTGTTTCACGTTTGACCACTGTTCCGATTTAACGTTGCGCTGTATATATATATTATAATCTTTTAACTATGACTATAATAATTTCAAACCATTCGATTTAACCCAAACGTATACCCTTCTAGAATACCTGAATGAAGACGTCGGATGGTTCACGATTTTTTTTTTATAAACGCAAATTTTTAAATGTAAATTCCGCACCACGTTGACAAATGGTTGACTGTAGGTGGTGAATCCGTCCGCCTAAAAACAAAACGAGACATAGCACCGTGGCACAGCACCGTTCCGTTCGACGAACACACCGTTTCGTGATAACCAATGTAATTTTTATTGCTGACTAAAACGTGAATTTTATTGTGCCGTTCCGTTCTGAATTTGACTATTTCTCTTTCCGAATTAAAATCGATTTCCGAATTACCCGAATTCAAATGTTGCGAAGCTCCTTATCGTCAGGGCCAAGGATCATACGTGGCTGTATCTATTTAAATTGCGGTCTGGTTTTTTCGCTTACGCGTGTTTAAATATATATCTCGATGCTTTGAGTGTGTGCAGAGGCATATACCGATTTTTTTACAGCGGAGTGCAGAAAAAAAACGCTGCTCCAGATCTTCTTTGATCCCTCTTCTTCAAATACAATCCACAGGTCCGAGGTTTATATTTATGATGAGCCCTCCACAAATTGAGATCTTCCTTCCTGTAATCCGAGTTCTGGTTGATGACCAGTTTTAGGAGCCACAGAACTGAAGTCTGTTTCACAAGGTCAAGTAGCTGCAAAGAAGGTCACTGTTCAACCTTAAATGACTGGAGCTTCTACAAGAGAATTTCCAACCTCTTGCGTTCAGCAAAAATGAGTTTGAAAGACCCTTAACACAAGTACTGTGCCCTAATTTTAACTTCCTCGGCCTCCTCTTAACTCTGTGCTTCTTCTACGAATAAATTACTGAGGGGGGAGTATTTGTAAAAAAAATTAAACAAAGGCTGTCACCAGCACTTTGATAAAAAATCTGCAATCTGAAATTGCAGTTCTGGAATTCTGTAATTCCTGGGTGATCACACAGATCCCGAAGAGCGATGGCTCCGATACCAATGGAGTGTAAAAACTCTGGTAAAACTGATAAATATATATTATTAATGATGAAAGATGAGATGATTACAATGAGGGATCGCCTGGGCTTTAAATATAGCCTCAAGGTGTCCCTTGGTGAAGAGGCATGATCTTTGATCATGCCCTTTCAGTTAATAAAACCTAATATAACTATATCTAACTAATACTTAATGAAATATTCATAACATAATCCCTTCTCATTCGATGGACCATTGTTGAAGATGTCTTCCATTAGATCACAAAGCAAGAAATATTTCTTGAGCTAGAGGCGTTTATGAAATCAGGGGGAGTTGGTTTATCGCATGAAGAAATGCAACCTATCATGGACCACATTTCCAAAAGAAAGAGCACCATGACAGGAGGAGTAAGATTCCTATGAATAATTACTATTGATGAAGAAACGAAGCATCTTGATGGGGGGAGAAATTGTGCACCTTTTTTTCCATTGATGTCAAAGGGGGAGAAAATGTTGGAAGGGAAAGAATATTGCCATCAATGACAAAGGGGGAGATTGTTAATCAAGGCTATCATTGATGTCAATATGGCATTGACCGAGATGTCAATATTTTTTAGATGTCTAGTACCAGATGGTGATGTCATGACTCTTGTTTGACAAGGATACCATCAATGAAGAGGTCAACCCATGAAGATGTCAAAAGACTAATGAATAAGTCTTAAGAAGTCTTTGAACTAGCTATAACGTTGTATGTGCCTTGATGATCTAAAACTTAACCCTTGATGAAATATGGATTCATACACTAAATGAATAAACACAATTGATGATGGCACTTGATGAAGGTTGAAAGACTAGATGATAACGTGGAGGATATCATTTGATGGTTGGAAGACTATTTTGAAGTTCTCCTAATGATGTTGTATTATAACATATCACTTCAAAACTATGTGATGACATGGATGATACACTCATTGCTGGACACTATCATGATGACATGGATGTCCTACATGTTCGTATGATGATGATGAAGCCAAATAATGGAGAAGACAAACAATGGAGAAGCCAAAAAAAGAAGCCATACTGTCCTAATCATCTTATGCAATAAAGATTTCAGAAGTAGTCACAAAGAAAAATAAATTTGGAAAGCTTGGAGGCATCCTTTCCAAATGAATCCTACACCATCTTAAAGAGGAATTTTTCCTCTTTCCCTCGAACTCCCAATTATTGGTGAGAAATTTAATTTTTAAGTTTAAAAATATATATTTTTTGCCTAGCTGACTTGGGCCGACTTGGGTATGCTCATACTTCTTCACCCAACCGACATGTCTATTCATCATAGGTCAAAACCTGTATAAATAAGACGTTCAACACTCCATTTTTATCATCAATTTAGTGCAAATTTCAAAGAACATTTTTTTGAAGAAAGAACTCAAAGCATAATGAATTAATATCACAAGGAGGCCACGAAGGAATATTTATGTTTGGGTTACCTCTCTAAAAATATCAGACCTAAAATTAAGTCCCAAGACCTTACATTGGAAGCCACCTATTCTGGATCTATGAAGGTCTACAATTTATGACAGTCTTGTGGAGAACAAGCTTGGATTTCTGAAAAGTCCTATATATACTTATATATACCTCAAAACTATAGGATCAGACCCATTCAGACAAGGCCTGTGTTGAACAAAACTTTTTGTGTAGGAATTTACAGGGTAATTTCCGTAGATCAAGAATCAAAGGTCACCGCTCACAAAGAGATCGAAAATCAGTACACCAATATAATCACGTGGTTAAAACCCTCGAAGAGGGAAACAGTCCACGGCCTGAGCCAACGTGGCCACTTCGGGAAATTTATTAATATAAAAATAAAGGTTACATATGTTTCTCTCATAAAAGGTGAACCCACAAATGACCCTCCATGCTCTTTAAATGGAGTTCATGGACCAATCAGGTGTTAAGCCATGGATAAAGTGTCGTTAATACCGAGGAGAGAGATAACCGTCAAATCACTACAAATCGTGATCGTCGAATTATAAGTTACAAATGTACATGGTAAAGAAACACACTTTACCTAACTCTACACTAGACTAAGTTATTCTTAAATATTTCCTATGTGTCGGAATATCCTAACATCCCCCCTTAAGAATAAATTCGGATAGGATTGAAGGATTTACAAAGGTGACACAAAAGGAGCCTATTTCCTATGTGTCGAAATATCCTAACATCCCCCCTTAAGAAAAAATTGGGATAGGATTGAAGGATTTACAAGTGACACAATAGGAGAAGGAAGGAGGCATTAGAGCCTAGCCCCCCATTAATGACAACTTTCCTGAACTCCAAGCATGTATCGAAGTTTGGTAAACTTCGCTTCTGTGAGAGCCTTTGTAAAGATATCAGCTACTTGATCATTGGTTGGACAATACTGCACTTCAAGAACATGATCATGAATGAGCTTTCTGATGAAGTGTATGTGGAGTTCAATGTGTTTCATACGCTGATGTTGAAATGGATCTTTACATAGCTGAATGGCACTCTGATTATCACACCAAAGTGTAGTTGGATGCTGCTGATGAAGACCAAATTCAGAAAGGATCTGACGAAGCCACATGGATTCCTTACTGGCTTCAACTGCACCACGATACTCTGCTTCTACTGAAGAAAGAGAGATGGCACTTTTTTTTTACAAGACTAAGTAATAGGTCCTAAACCAAGAGTGAATACATATCCTACAGTAGACTTTTGATCATCAAGGTTACTAGCCCAATCAGAATCAGTGAAACCAATCAACAATGGAGATGCTCCTGCACTATAATGAATCTCGAACTGAACTGTACCTCGAATATATCGAAGTATTATTTTAGCTACTTTCCAGTGACTTTCATGATTTTGGTGCATAAACCGAGCAACAAGACCAACGAAAAAGGAAAGGTTAGGACGGGTATGGGTTAGATACAAAAGTTTACCAAGAAGTTGACGGTATAAGGTAGCATCAACTTCAAGGGTAGTACAAGTGATTGAAAGCTTGAATCTAGCCTGAAAGGGAGAAGGGGCTGGCTAACAGTCTTCCATGTGAAAGTGGTGTAGAAGGTCACATGCATACTTGGACTGAGAGAGGGTGATGCCTTCCTTAGATTGCAAGACTTGAAGACCAAGGAAATAATGCAAGTGTCCTAAGTTTGTCATTTCAAACTTATTTTTGAGGCTAGACTTCACATGTTTTATATGGTTTGGATCACTACCAGTAAGGATAAGATCATCAACATAAAGAACAAGGATGTTGAAGGACTTACCCACTTTCTTAGTGTAGACAGTGTTGTCAAAATGACACCTAGAAAAGCCATTATCGAAAAGAAATCTATCCATTTTGGCATACCAAGCCCGAGGAGCTTGTTTGAGACCATAGAGAGACTTCCTAAGGCAAAAAAAAAGGCTAGAGTCATTTTGGATAAAGCCAGGGGGTTGTTCCATGTAGATTTCTTCATGCAAATCTCCATGTAAGAAGGTGGATTTAACATCCATCTGATGGACTTCCCATTTAAAAGAGGTAGCAAGGGAAAGAACAAGGCGGATGGAATTAATTTTGGAAACATGGGAGAAGGTTTCAGTATAGTCAATGCCTTCAACTTGTGAAAATCCTTTAGTGACAATATGAGCTATATTTCTATCCACTTTTCCATCTAGTCCAAACTTTTTTTTGTACACCCATCTGCATCTGACAAGTTCTCTTCCTTTTGGAAGAGGAACAAGATTCCAAGTATCATTCGCCAATAAGGAATGATATTCTTCATGCATAGCTTTATCCCAGTCTGGATGACCAGAGGCTTCTTCAAAGGTTTCTAGATCAAGATGTTCTGGAACTTGAGCCAATAAGGAAGAGGCTATTTCGAACTGAGAATGTGTACATCATCAATCTGCAGGGTCACCTGCAAGAGAACCTGCTGCATCCCGAGTAGAGCGCATCCATATTGGAAGTTGTGGAGTAAAAGGAACAATTTCAAGAGGTGGAGGAGGATTGTCATCCTCATTGTCATCATTTGAACTAGAAGGAATGCTATTAAAAATAGAAGAGAGAGAGAGAGGTGGCACATATGCCGAATTAGGATTGCAGGCCAAAGGTGGCACACCCGCCGAACTAGGCTCGCAGGCCGATATATTTTCATCAAATTTTACATCTCTTCTAATGATTATATTTTTGGATTTTGGTTGAATAAGTCTATATCCTTTGACATCTTCAGAATATCCAACAAAAATGCATTTTTCACTCTTAGGTTCTAAGGATTTATGTTTCGCATCTCGAATACGGGCCCAATCATCACTTCCAAAAACATGAAAGTGACTTACATATAATTTTATGGAGCTCCAAGCTTCTTCTGGAGTTATATTCTTTAAAACCTTAGTAGGAGTGCGATTTACTATGTAATTTTCACAGTTAATGGCTTCTGCCCAAAAATAGAGACCAAGTCCTTTAGATTGAAGCATACAATTAGCCATTTCTTTTCAGGTGTGATTCTTCCTTTCAGCTACACCATTTTGTTGTGGAGTATATGGAACAATATGTTGCAATTGAATGCCATGCTCAGTGTAGAAGTTGATAAATTTGTTGTTAACATATTCTCCTCCATTATCTGATTTTAACTTAAGAATTTGATGTCTAGATTGTTTCTCAACAAAGGCCTTAAAGGCAAAGAACATGTTAAAAACTTCACTCTTTAGTTTTAATAAGTATACTCAATTGCATCTGGAAAAATCATCAATGAAAGTTAAGAAGTACTTGCAACCAGAGAAAGAAACAATAGGAAGTGGACCACATAAATCACTATGCACAAGTTGCAAAGTGGATGAAGCGTTTCAAGAGGCACATTTGTCAAAAATATCATGATGATGTTTTCTGAGTACACATCCGAAGCAAACACCATCTCGAAAAGATACTATAGGAAGACCCGTCACCATATTTTCCTTACATAGAGTTTGAAGAGAGCGATAGTTTAAGTGACCAAATCGCTCATGCCAAAGTTTGCTCACTTCATCATTATGAGCAACAAAAAAAGAGGGAAGACATGATGACCCAAAGTTGTCAAACGTATACAACCTTGTGGAATCATTAGCAATTCCAGTAGCTAAAATATGTTTAGGATCTTTTAGATCCTTGATTACAACATCATGAGGTGAGAATTCTACTATTTTCCCTTCACCTGAATGAGTTATCTGATAAACATAGAGAAGGTTGCATGACAAGGTAGGAACACATAGTTCATCATTAAACTGACCATTATCTAGATTAATGGTTCCAGATCCTACAACACTAAGAGATCTATCATCACCAACATAAATATGTTTGGTGTTACAATCATTTAAATAAGAAAACATGGTTTTATTTTTTTCCATGTGGTAAGAAGCTCCAGAATCAATGAGCCACTCATGAGAATGAGGAGAGGAAGATACATTTAATGCATAACCAGATCTTGATGCTTGACAACCACAAGAAGAAAGTGCCATTCTTGAAGATGAAGGTGAAGAGTGATCCAAATTGATGTTTTGCTTCTTCATTTCTGCTTCTAAGGCTTCCATCTTCTTAAAAAATTTGGACTCTATATGACCATCACAATTGCAAAAGTTGCAATGTCTATCTGTCTTCTTCCCTTTGTTTTTATTTTCCTTATCATTTTGGTGAGATGCTTTTTTAGTTTGCGGCTGAAATTGCTTAGGACCCTTGTTTGGTTAGGACCATACATTTTAGGATACTGCTTCTTGGGATTCTTTTGATATGGTTGATGTTGGGATGTTAATGCTTTCTTAGAATCATTTCCAGGAGTGATAAGACCAAGGTGTAAGAGTTTTTCTTGTTCTCTTATCAAAGAATCACAAAAGGCATCAAAAGAGGGATTCTTGTAGGTGGTTCCTGAAGAAATGATGGCTTCTCTAGTGGAATGGAAGGTGGAAACAAATACAGAGTATGTAGGGCCAAGCTTAGTAAGAATGCAATAGATGAGAATACCATCTTCCTTTTTGACCTTACAACCTTCTAAAAGAACTCTAAGGGTATTGAATTTGGACAAAAAGTCTTCAATAGAGGAGAAATTATTAGGGTCCAAAGTAAACAACTCATTTTCAAGCTGGTGGGCCCTGATTTGATTTTGAATGCCAGAAACAATATTTATCTTTTCCAGGGCTTTATCAGGGGTGTTAATGTCAAGGATGTGAAATCGAAGATCTTGACCAATGGACATTCCTATCAACCCTTGTGCTTGATCTTGTTTATTTTCCCATTTAGGAACTTTATCATCATCAAAAAGTTTAGTTTCTTGACCTGTGGATATTCTATAAAGCCTTTTACTTCTAAGTATATCTACCATGTAAGGTAGCCATTGGAAATAATTGGTGCTGTTAAGAATAGTCGGACATGCACTTTCCATTTTTTTTTTTAATGAAGCTGAGAAAAAGTGAAACTAACTGCTCCAATGGAAAGATCTCGAAAAATTATGCCATTTCATTAAAAATATCTTGAGAAACGACTTCTGGATGAATAAGTTATGCCCTTTTGAAAACACGAGTCAAGAGGAGCGTTAGTTTGTTGTACTAATGCTCTGTTTAGGAGGATCCTCAGTGTTACTAACGCTTTGATCCAGAGCAGAGAGCACGTTATAACGCACTGGATCAGTGCAGAGAGCACGTTAGCATTATAACGCACTAGTCAAGAGAAGAGAGTCGCGTTAGTGGACGTTTACTTAGACCAATTCCGAACTAACGCGATTTGGCGCTGAAGCAAGGGCGTTAGTGTGATTTCCAAACAAATTTGGAAGAAACATAAACTCTCTTTAAGCTGTTTGGATGTCAAATATTCTTCTGTGTTTGTGCTTTTCCTTCACACGAACCCGAGCAAACAAAGAAATGCAAGCCTTATGGCCGAATGTTAGTTTTTCGGTAAGCCTTACCGGAAACTATCTATTTTAATATTTCTGATTTCCTGAGATCGCACAAAGACGCGAGGAAAGAGCATACGTAGTAAAAAAAACTTCTTCATGTTTCTGATTTTCCGAGATCGCCCACAGCGTAGGGAAAAGAGCATACGTAGAGAATATGATATAGATCCGGAAAATAAATAAAACCTAAAAACTGAAATAAATAGAGGGAACCGAAATAAGCAGAACTATTAACAAATGTAACTGCAAAACAGATACTTTATGTCTCCAGATCTAAACTGAAATAACTTGGGCAACCGAAACCCTTTTTCGCATGAAACAAAAGGTGTTCCTCACTATAACAGACACTCTGGACATAATAGAGTAGTTCTCCAGGCCCGAAAAAGTTTAGAAATAATAGATCTAGAAAATGGCAGTCGCATGCAGTCAAACCGGCTTCGGATTCAGATCAACAACGGATGCGGCCCTCAAAATAGCTTTGATACCATGTAGTAATTTATAGGTTAAGTTCCATAGATCAAGAAACAAAGGTCACCGCTCACAAATAGATCAAAAATAAGTACACCAGTATAATCACGTGGTTAAAACCCTTGAAGAGGGAAACAGTCCACAGCTTGAGCCAACGTGGCCACTTCAGGAAATTTATTAATATAAAAAGAATGGTTACATATGTTTCTCTCATAAATGGCTAACCAAAAAATGACCCTCGATGCTCTTTAAATAGAGCTTATGGAACAATCGGGTGTTAAGCCACGTATCAAGTGTCGTTAATACTGAGGAGAGAGATAACCGTCGGATCACTACAAATCTTGATTATTGGATTATAAGTTACAAATATACATGGTAAAGAAACACACTTTACCTAACTCTACACTAGACTAAGTTATTCTTAACTATTTCCTATGTGTCGGAACATCCTAACATGTTTTTGGGAGGAACTCGGACAGTGATGTATCTGTGTAGCCTCGGATTTCAGACCTTACTTGTTGTAGCCCATGTTGGGAGCTCAAACCTACAGTCTTGTGGAGAATTACAGTATCTCAAATCTGTGATTGAAGGGTAGGAGCTACAGAAATTTGGAGAGGCCCGACAAGTATGTGGACAATCACCCATAAGGTTTAAATATGTAAGATAGTTCTATTGTGTAAACTACAAAGTTATGTATTGTGGTGACACCAATTGATTTGGGTTTGAGGCCATTTCCAAGTAACAGTAGCTGACTTTTGAATAAACTGTGTTGAGATTTTTTTGTGAAACTTTAGAAGTCTTGATTCAAGCAAAATTGACATCAACATCTTGAAGACACCTCAAAGACATCTTTGATACCATTACTTATCTTTCTGAAGCTACATTAATATCACAAATTGAAGAGCTATCTAGAAGGCCTTTGATTGAGCAGCTATTGGAGGAATCTAGTGATAATTTCATTAAAGTCTGTTGGATCTGCTTAAGAGAATTGAAGTATCGAAGACTTGTTTGGAAGAGCATTTGAAATAGTTGAATATTTGTGAAGACATAACTTGGAGCTATCATTTTGAAGGTACCCTTGGAAAATTGACATTTTTTTGAAGCCCTCATGGAGTAATATTGTAGAAATTGTTTGGGTACCATGAAGAGCTGTGGTGACACCTTCATGTGAAGAACAATGTTTTCATTGATGAAGTTACATGGAGACTAAGTGAAGGCATTGTTGAAGATTTTCAGGGCTTGTTGAAGAATAATTTGGGAGCCATGAAGAATAACCAAAGATACTTTGACAAAGTGAAGTTGCGGGTTGGAGACCAAGAGGTTGGAGCCTCATAGAGATGAGGTACATGACTTGGAAGATAGGGTTGGAGCCCTAGAGGATTAGAGTCCTCAAGAAACTAGGTCAAATCTTGTACCAAAGATAGGGTTGGAGCCCTAGAGGTTGGTGCCTCAAATTGACAAGGTTGGAGCCTTGGAAAGACCAAGTCGATGCTTGGCACAATACAGGTTGGAGTCTTCATCTAGGGATGGAGCCCTATATCATTATTTTACTTTACTTATTGTAAAGAAGAAATTAATAAAAGTATCTATTCCATCATTGTTCATTTTTTTTTCTAAATATAAGTGATCTAACTGGTAAAATTAACAATTGAAAATAAATATTGATTCACCCCCCTCTCAGTATTTCCAGCAAGGCAATCATGAAATGGTTGGTGCCTATTAGTGTTTCTCAGGTTAGGGGTTTCATTGGGAAACAAATTACGTAAGGAAATTCATAGTCTCGTTTTCAGTGGTAGAAACATCGATCCATGTCATAACAATAAGTGGAAAGAGCTTCCAGTGGGGAAAGGATCAACAAAGGACTTTCGAGGAGCTAAAAAATAAGATCATTTAAGAACCAATTCGCACATTACCGAACTTCCAGTAATCATTTGAAGTGAACACGGATGTGGGTGAGTATGTTATGGGAATAATCTTGATGCAGGGAGGAATGTTTGTATTCTTGTATTATAAAGTATTTCATGGGTTGATACTTAATTATCCTACCTACAATAAGGAACTTTATTCCCTTGTCCAACCTATAAAGAAGTGGAAGCACTATCTGATGTGAAAGGATACAATAATACACATAGATCACCAACTATTATAGTACTTGCAGGCTCGGAGTAAGCTACAACAAACCATACATTATAAGTGGATGGGGTTTCTACAATAGTTTCTTTTGGTGGTCAAGTACAAAAAGCGGAACACAATTTTTTTTTCCAATATTCTCTGAAGGCCATCCACATTAAATATCACAAATTTTAGGAATCTTATGCACATGGATCCATTCACCCATGATGCATACAAAGAGGCATATTTAAAGGATGAGGAATTCAAGGATGTGTTTCAGCAATTGCAGAGTCAGAGTCATGTGCACGATGGAGACAAAATTGTTAACTACCATATCCAAGATGGGTTACTCTATATATTGGTGTTGACACTGCGATCAACACCCTCCAAATTTTTTCCTACACTTGAATTTTGGAGTCTACTGAGGATCTAACTATTTGTCGCTCCATGGTCACTTTATTATCGATTGATGTTATGCTAAGCATTTAAGTCTTCTTCTTGTTTTCTAAGTGACAAAGTTACTTGCTCTCACATGCTTGGTCCTTGATAAATGCATAAGCATATATTTATCATGCAATCCTAGACTTTCAACAATCCGTACAAAATTTTCATTAACAGTATGCCTCACATTGGTCGCAATTGTATGTTTTTTTGGTGAGCTTTCCCAACTGTCGCTTTTGCGCACCTTTTTTTTCACAAGTGTCACTTTCAAATTCACGATTGTCATTTTGCTTCATTTCAATATAAAAAGTGGTGTTTTCATGATATCATTTCTTTGGAATGTGCTTCCTTCAATATCTTTATCTTTTGTAAGTGTCATTTTCATATTTTTCTTACAATCGCAAGTGTTACTTCTAGCTATTTTCACGCATTTATGTGTCACACATTTTCACATCACTAGAGTAATTTCTAGTGCACTCTTCTACTTTATATGGTCCTATATGTAATGATAGTATGCACTAGACACATTCCCACAACTTAGTACACTTTCTAGTCACAGTAGATACTTGTGTCACAACTTGTATTCTAACTGTCACAATGTGACATTTTAACTATCACACTTAAAAATAAGTGTCTCTTTGTTTTCATTTCAAGGTTTCATTTTTGTTCATGAGTCACATGCATTCTGATGGATTGTATTGATGAGTTTCATGTATGTGATCTATGTTTGAGTATCATTCATATAATTTTCCCTTCCTTACTCTACTAGTCCCACACTTAGCCATTTTGGAGCTCTTCTTGGTCCTCATGCCCAGTGCAAGTTATGATACCTTCTATCCTTTATTAGGTTATGAGCAAGACCTATTCATGATCCTTATTAATGAAATATATTTTTCCTAGAATTGTGCATTGAGTATTTCCTAAGGTCATCTCCTATGGTTGCACATTCAGAACCTTCAAATCATAATCACCTAACCCTTCTTTCTTGCACTGATTCATTTCACTGGGTTTTGAGAAATTCTACCTTGTATAGTGCATGAATCATTTATAGTGGCCCTCTACAAAAAAAAATTGGACCATACAAGGTCTCTTCCCTCCCAAAGTGCGTTAAACCTCTCTTAGGGAAAAGTGACTTCCTTTTTGTTGCTTGCCTTAGCCAATTGCACAATCTATTCTTCCAGTGAGCCATTCTGGGAAACAAGCACATCTCTAGTAAATAGTGAGCCAATATTAAATTTCACTAGTAGAAGGATATCCCTTTAAGGGCAGACTTCGGGAAAACAAGGACCCTCTAAGTGCACTTCGGGAAATCAAGGACCCTCTGAGTACACTTCAGGAAAAAAAGGACCCTCTAAGCGCACTTATCAAAAAAATGATCCTCTGTCCCTTCTAGAGAACACATCACACTCTCAAGAAATATTTGGGCATATGTTTCCACTGTCACTGCGCCTTGTGCCCTCAATGAGACTCTCTGGTGTACTACACGCTATTAAGCAACAACATGCCCCTCCTTGTCTCTTGTGATTGTGCCACACACCCAAGCAATTTCTCTCTCCCCCCTTGAGCACTTGGTGCACTTTTAGTCCACATTCAGGGTCTTCCTTAGTCATTGTGAAGCTCAATTGCGCTCTCAATATCTCCTTTTCCCTTGAGCCTAGCACATTTGTTAGTAGTAAATAATCTCTAAGGCCAAGGTTGAAAGCCTCAAAAAAGAGGAATAAATCAATCAACAAAGAACACTCAATCTAGCATGCCAAACATTCAAATTATTAAATTTGGACTTAGGAACATACCTAGGGGTCCTATGTTTGAATATGTTCCCACAGGGTTCAAACCCTCTGCTTCCTCCAAGATGTGTAGACCCACAAATCAATCACAAAAGCATAAATATAATATACCGTTCAAAGTACATGCAAAATAATATGTT
The DNA here is from genome assembly GCA_034641835.2 of Pinus albicaulis. Lineage (NCBI taxonomy): Eukaryota > Viridiplantae > Streptophyta > Pinopsida > Pinales > Pinaceae > Pinus > Pinus albicaulis. Next base: position 1,460,658,337 of record CM076572.1, on the reverse strand, counting down.
AGATCATCATAAATAACAATTCAGACGATCATTCATAAGATGACAGCATATATCACGAACAAGACATGAGATTCTTTATTGATGAATACATGTAGGTAAAATATAGATACAACCTGATCCATGCCAAAGGCACCGGTGAAGCCTTCCTATGGATCTGTCCAGCCCTAGCCATGAAGATAGACTCTATAATAGGTGCAAGAAGATGTTATATAAGAAGATTGAACATCTCTGCAAAGGAAATCGAGGTTTCCTAGAGAGTAGGAGTGCAGGAGGCATGGTAAAAGAAGACTTGATTTGGGGGAAATCGAGTATAATGTCGATATATCTCTTCCCTTATGCATTAGGCCTACACAAGGGGTGTATATATACCACCTCAAATTGATTATTTTAGTTATTCCATAGGCTCCTGTAGGTGGGATCTCGGTAAAACTCGTAAACCCCACCTGAAAAATAGAATTTTATTTTATTTTTCAAATTTAAATATGTATAAGCAAGTATAGTGTTCTAGGACTCATGTATGTATGCGCTTTTGTGTGGGTAGATTCAGGTTTGGAATTTGAAATATATTTTTTTAATATAAACTCAAGTCTGCAAGGGTAAAGGGATTTACCAAGGCCATAAAAGAGCATCAAGTCTACAAGAGTGTTGAATGATGCTATAATAGATGCCCCCTAATATATGAGGCCAAAATGGAACGTTATGGCCATAATATAATAAGTATAAAAAGAGGATTCATTCGAAAACGTGGGAGGAGATCGCCAAATTCCAATCCATCTGTTAGCCACCTATAAAAATTTGTTATATCAAAAGGTGGATAAATATTTTCTAACCTTCAAGAAACAATTCATGTCCAAATTGTGAGTTCTTGAAGTCTTATGATGTCCTTTATCCTTGGAATTAATCTTCACTGCTGTTTCAATTAAAGCCATCAAGTACCTTGCTGTTTACTAAGAAAAAATGCTCATGAGGCTCCATTTTCCACCATTTCATTCCTCCTTTTTCACTCACCAAATAATTCCATTTTCACCCATTTTTCCCTTCCATAAAATCCCTCAAAATACCTTCATTTTAACCTCTAAATCATCCTAAACCCCTTTTAAACCTTATATTTCCCTCTATTTGGTTTAAAAATCCCTCCTCTCACCTATCAGAACCCTTACTTGCCCTAAAAAACCTTTGTTTTTGGTCTAAAAAATCACTCTTTTGCACTATATAGGTCTTAGGGCCCTGAGGACTTATTTCCTTTAAGCCTTTTTCCTCATTTAACCTTAGCCCCGCATTCGGGCGCTTAAATACATAAAATCCCCTTCAAAAAACCTTGCCTTCTTCTATTTTTCTATTTCCCGACGTTGTGGTTCAAAATGAATCTGGACCATTGATCTAAGCAAATCAACGGCCATTGGTTCACTTCTCCTTCCCCTCATTTCATCTGTCATCCCTTTTCCCTTTCAAAACTCCGCCCCTTTATTAAATCCTGACCGTTCGTTTCAGAGATCCTACGATCAAGACTAAACCCGATAACCCATTGCACCTATCCGCTACGTGACATAGGTGTTGACATAACTACTGGTCCCACCACCCATGCCCATGCATCTTACCTCCCATTGTGTGCTATCCGCACCATCTGATCAATACCAAGAGATCCAACGGCTTAAACTCCGTTTCGCAAAATTTTTGTGCCCAAGAGTTAGCATTTCAAAATTTTGTGAAATATGTGATTTTAAGAATCCATGTGTCACCCGGTGTATGGAATCGTATTCCATTCGCTCAATACTACCTACCCCCCAAATGCAATGCGAAAACCACTACTGGTTTTTCGAAACTGCCTTTCTCCAATTTCGCGCCAAATTCAAAATTAAACCTAGTTAGTTGTTTCTGCCAATATTTCATCCTCCATCGCTACATTTCATCCATCCTCAAGCATTTCCACTGCCTCCATTTAACCTCTGAAACGCATTTTTACCACGAATCGCAGGGTTTTATAATAAGTTTTTGTGTTTTGTAGGGTTTAATGATGTTGTTCTGTATACTTCCACGGTCACAGACGGGTGACCAAATGTGCACAGGGTGATGATTATGTGGCTTAAAATCAACGAAGAAAGGAACCAGCAGGTTGCAAATTCATATTTAAATCAGTGGATCATGATCCCCGTCCCTCGAAGAAACCCTCCTATGACGGACAACCACCTGTGCAAGCGAAAACAAAACAACAAATTATTGTTAAAGAAGGAAGACCCGAAGATGAAGATCAAGGCTAATTAAGCCTAAACACAGACCAAAAGCAAATTCAAAGTGTTTTAAGGAAAGACAAAGAGTTATATCAGTCGAAGGAAGCCTCGAATGCCACATCACAGGGGCTAATTGAATCCTCAGCCTACCAAAAATGCCACTTGTAACCTCTCTGCCTCAAAGGAATACCCAGATCAAATCTCAATCAGGAAACATTAAGAGTAAAGACAACTGACAGTTATTAGAAACAAAAGAGCATACTTTAAACTATCAGTAAAGTTATTGTAATAGATAAAAATAGCCTTAAAGTCAATATTTTTACCCACTAAGCCTAAAAAGCAGAAACAGAGTAAATGAAATAGAGTTGTAATTCAATGAATTCTCGCCTTATGCCTTGCATGGTTTTTGAGGCTAGGAATTGCATTTAGTATATAATTAATGATATCTAACCCTAGAACTCTTCCACCTCCTCATTTTCTTATAAAATCTCCTTGAGGAGCACATTTTAAAGGGTTGGTTGTTGGACTTTGATGTAATAAGTTGTTGTATCGAATCATTGTTGAATGTAAATAAGTTCTAAAGCTCTGAAGCTCTGTTAAGTTATTGAAGAATTTAGGGTGAGAAGAGAAGTTGTTGTTGTGATGAAACATTGGACATGTAGTTTGTAACTGGATTGACATCAATATACAAGCTGATTTATGGGATCTTGGTCTATATCATTGGTGAAGTACCTCTTACTGTTATTGTTTTCCTTTCATGTATGCCATTTTGTTCACTTTTCTCTGATAAAGAGCAACAAGCATAGAGCTAGGATTTACTATTAAAAGTACCCTACTCTCACTGATAGGCTTTATCTATATGTTTTCTACTAATAGTGATATTTGGGAATGACTTAAATTAAGTGTAAACACTATCAAGGAATGTTGATTATTCCATGTCTTGATGTGAAAAAGTTGAAAGGAAGTTCTTGAATGATATTTTCATTACATGCTAAGTAGAGTTAAACTAGAAAATTTTATGGTTTTCCCTGTCTTCTAGTTCTTTCCCCAAAGGTTGTTTGAAAGTTTCCCTAAGAGTATGCTAAAAGCAGGCTTTGATTTTAATGCATTTGACCTGATCTTAAGCTGCACTTTGTTTTCTCATCTCTTTTCATCCCTTCTGAAAGTAGTCTAGTGAGATTACTGGATTGTTGTCTGATAAGTTAGTTTTAATACAAGCTTGTCCAAAGAAGTCTATGGTTAGCCCTGTCCTTTGGTTGGTTTCAAACAATTGCTTAAAAATGATTTTCTTGTATGGTATGTTGATAAATCCTTGTTGAAATTATTGGCTTTTTCCACTTTCTCAACACTTTTAATGTTCCAATCCATCATTTAAAATATAAAATATCCCTTGATATAGATGACTTTCCCCTTGGACCACTCTTGAAATTGTTGTACAATTAAACCCTTTTGTGACTCCATTGCCCAATGGATTAAAGCTGCCTCACATTAATCCTATCTGCTGAACATTTCTCAATATACTTGCATCTTCACCCTTCGAAAACTCTTTCATTTTGTGATATTCCATCCAATTAAAGATCATACCTGACCAACCAAGAAAACAAAAACCTTTGTTCCTAATAAATAGCCTAATATCATACCAAAAGCCTTAATAGATAAATCAATCCTTGCACTTTTAGAGAGATCCCTCTCTGGATTCAGGAGGGCTAGATCCTAGAATCCCAAAGTGGTTTTTGATGTAGTCTCTGCAGCATTTAGTCTTGCCACTCTACAAAATTATAGAGGCCTAACACCATCAAGTACCCGTGGAAGGAGTTAGAAAGAAAAATCATGTCTGAGGCAAGCATAGCATAATCAAAAGTAATAAAGCATGTTCGTTGATCAAGTATAATGTGGATCCAAAATGTATACGTAAGTGTACAAAATGAGTCAAAGAATACATAATGGATCATAGGATCATAACCACGAAAGAACACATCGAAGCTATGTCTCAATATCACATAGAAGGATACCTAAACAATGATGTTGTATAACTAATGCTCATAAAAGTATCAATTCATATAAGTGGAGTAGTGGTACTGCATAAAATCAATTGCCAACATATAATATGTTGTTGAGAAAGTCTGCAACATATAGAGATGAAAGGTGTCATTGGCAGAAAGCTGAATGAACTGTCAAGTGAACCAATATGATGACACAACCTTAGGTCTTCATTGAACGCATATGCTACATTTCTAGGCCATGGGAATAAATGAGCTGAATTCAACCATGTGAGATATCATTTGATTAGCATACATTGATGTATATTGTTAACAAATGATGTATTTTGTGTTCCTACCTTGTCCTGCAACCTTCTATCTGTTTATCAAATAACTCATTTAGGTGAAGGGAAAATAGTATAATTCTCACCTCATGATGTTGTAATTAAGGACCTCAAAGATCCTAGACATATTTTAGCTACTGGCATTGATGATGATTCCACAAGGTTGTATAAGTTTGATAACTCTATGGTCATCATGTCTTCCTTCTATTTTGTTGCCTGGTATTGATGAAGTGAGTAAACATCTGCATGAGCGATTTGGTCACTTAAATCCACGCTCTCTTCAACTCTATGTAAAGAAAAGGCCATGGTGATTGCATTCGGTTGTATATTTTCCAAGATGGTAGTTTTTTCCTCGATGTGTACCTCGAAAATCATCGATAGTTTTGAAAAAATGTCTCTCAGACTTTAAGCCCGCTTGTACTTGTACAATGATTTATTTGTGCACTTCCTATTGTTATTTCTTCATGTAAATACTTCTTAACTTTCATTGATGATTTTTCCAGATGCACTTGGGTATACTTCTTAAAACTCAAGAGTGAAGTTTTTAACATGTTATTTGCCTTTAAGGCCTTTGTTGAGAAATAATCTGGACATCAAATTCTTAAGTTAAGATCAGAAAATGGAGGAGAATATGTTAACAAAAAAATTATCAACTTTTTCACGAAGCATGGAATTCAATTGCAATATACTATTCCATATACTTCACAACAATATGGTGTAGTTGAAAGGAAGAATCACACCTTGAAATGGCTAATTGTATGCTTCAATCTAAAGGACTTAGTATTAATTTTTGGGCAGAAGCAATTAACTATGCAAATTACATCATGAATCGCACTCCTACTAAGGTCTGAAGGAATATAACTCTAGAAGAAGCCTAGAGCTCAATCAAACCAGATGTAAGTCACTTTCGTGTTTTTGGAAGTAAAGCTTGGGCCCATATTCTAGATGCGAAACATAAAGCCTTAAAGCCTAAGAGTTAAAAATGATTTTTTTTTGGATATTCTAAAGATGTCAAAGGATATAGACTTCTTCAACCAAAATCCAAAAATGTAATCATTAGAAGAAATGTAAAATTTGATGAAAATATATCGGCCTATGATCCTAGTTCGGCGGGTGTGCCACCTTTGGCTTGCGAGCCTAGTTCGACGGGTGTGCCACCTTTGGCCTACGAACCTGATTCAACATATGTACCACATCTCTCTATCTATTCTATTTTTTACAGCATTCCTTCTTGTTCAAATGATGACAGCGAGGATGAAAATCCTCCTCCACCTCCTCAAGATATTCCTTCAGCTCCATAGCTTCCAAGGTGGGTATGCTCTACTCAGGATGCAAGTTCTCTGGCAGGTGACACTGCATATCAACGTCGTACATGTTCTCAATTCGAAAGACCCTCTTCCTTATTGGCTCAAGTTCCAGAAAATCCTGATCCATATACCTTTGAAGAAGCTTCATGTCATCCAGATTGGGATGAAGCTATGAATGAGTATTATCGTTCCTTATTGGAAAATGATACTTGGGATCCTGTTCCTCTTCCAAAGGGAAGAAAGCTTGTCAGATGCAAATGGGTTTACAAAAAAAAGTTTCGACCAGATGGAAAAGTGGATAGACATAAAGCTTGTCTTGTTGCTAAAGGATTTTCACAAGTTGAAGGCATTGACTATACTGAAACCTTCTCCCCTATTGCCAAAATTAATTCTATTCACCTGGTTCTTTCCATTGTTGCCTACTTTTAATGGGAAGTCCATCAAATGGATGTTAAATATGCCTTCTTACATGAATATTCGCATGAAGAAATATTCTTGGATCAACCCCCTGGATTTATCCAAAACAACTCTAGCCTTGTTTTTCACCTTAGGAAGTATCTCTATGGTCTCAAACAAGCTCCTCGAGATTGGTATGCCAAAATAAAGTGCACAAGTCCTTCATCATCCTTGTTCTTTATGTTGATGATATTATCCTTACTGGTAGTGATACCAACCATATAAACCATGTAAAGTATAGCCTCAAAAATAAGTTTGAAATGAAAGACTTAGGACACTTACATTATTTCCTTGGTCTTCAAGTCCTTCAATCCAAAGAAGGTATTATCCTTTCTCAGTCCAAGTATTCTCGTGATATTCTACACCACTTTCACATGGAAGACTATAAGCTAGCCCCTTCTCCCTTTCAGTCTGGAGTCAAGCTTTCAGTCACTTGTACTACCATTGAAGTTGATGCTACCTTATACAGTCAACTTGTTGGTAAATTTATGTATCTAATCCATACCCATATTAACCTTTCCTTTTCCATTGGTCTTGTTGCTCGATTTATGCACCAACCTCATGAAAGTCACTCGAAATTAGCGAAAAGAATAATTCAATATATTTGAGGTACATTTCAGTTCAATATTCATTACAATGTAGGAGCATCTCAATTATTGATTGGTTTCACTAATTCTGAATGGGCTGGTGACCATGATGATCGAAATTCTACTGCAAGATATGTATTCACTCTTGGTTCAGGACCTATTACATGGCATTGTAAGAAACAAACTGCCATCTCTCTTTCTTCGGCAAAATTAGAGTATCGTGGTGTAGTTGAAGCCTGCAAGGAAGCCATGTGGCTTCATCAGATCATATATGAATTTGTTCTTCATCAGAAACATCCAACTACACTTTGGTGTGATAATCTGAGTGCAATTCTTCTATGCAAAGATCCAGTTCAGCATCAACGTATGAAACACATTGAGATTCATATACACTTCATCAGAAAACTCATTCATGATCGTGTTCTTGAAGTGAAGGATTGTCCAGCCAATGATCAAGTTGCCAATATATTTAGAAAGGCTCTCACAGAAGAGAATTTTACCAAACTTCAATCTATGCTTGGAGTTCAGGAAAGTTATCATTAAGGGGGGATAGGATCTAATGCCTCCTTCCTTCTTCTATTGTGTCACCTTTGTAAATCCTTCAATCCTATCCCAAGTTTTTCTTAAGGGGGATGTTAGGATATTTTGACACATAGCAAGTAGTCTCCTTTTGTGTCACCTTTGTAAATCCTTCAATCCTATCCTCAGTTGTTCTTAAGGGGGGATGTTAGGATATTCCGACACATAGGAAATAGTTAAGTATAACTTGTTCTAGTGTAGAGTTAGGTAAAGTGTGTTTATTTACTATGTACATTTTTAACTTATAATCCGAGGGTCACGATATGTAGTGATCCGACGGTTCACTCTCTCCTCGGTATTACCGACACTTGATCCGTGGCTTGACACCCAATTGGTCCATGATATCTATTAAAAGAGCATGGAGGGTCATTTGTCCAGTAACCGTTTATGAGAGAAGCTTATGTAAATTATATTTTTTATATTAATAAAATCTCTGAAGTGGCCGCGTTGGCTCAGGTCATGGACTGTTTCCCTCTTCGAGGATTTTAACACTAGTAAATTTGGCCCAATTTCTGACGGCCACTTCGTCGCTATTCTGACACATAATCATCGCAAGAGCGATAGTTTGAGGCTGGAAAAACGTGGTTAGCCATTACGTCGCAATTTCGAGACTTCAATAAAGCGTCGGTATTACGACACTTTTTCCGACGTTTTGCAAAGTGTCGCAATACCGACGCTTTCAAAGTGTCGCAATACCGATGCTTGAGAAGTGTTGAAATATCAAAACTTGCAAAGTGTCGCAATAATGACGCTTGTGAAGTGTCGCAATATCGACGCGTATGAAGCATCACAATACTGACGAAAGGAAAAAAAATTCGTAGGTTGAAAGCGTCGGAAGACCGACGCTTAGGAAGCATTGCAAGAACGACACTTAGGAAGTGTTAGTGTCAGTATCTTCATCCCTCCGTCAGTGATCAAATCCTCTTGTTTCATTGCATATTAGGTGTCTCATTCAGTCAGCTGCATTCCATTAGGAGCATGGATCATCTGATGGTAGTGGCTTGTTGCTCATGTCCCTCATGTCCTTTACTTGTTGGCCTAATTCTGTTCATTAAAATCATTTGCAGTCAATTTTGGTCTCATAGTTTGCAAAGAGTCATTTTTAGAGTTTTAGTGTCACTAGGTCTAGGGTTTCATTAATAAGGTCTTCAGAATGCCCTATAATGGTCAACAAGCACATGAGGAAGTTTGAAATAAGGTTTCAGTGCTAAAAATCTCATCGTCATATGCTTAATAATGTATTTTTCTTCAAAACTCTGTTTTGAAGAAAAATAGAGTATTTCTATGTATAAATGTAATGTAATTTCAAGTTTTCTTAGTTGTAATAGCATTTCACTAGCAACTCTGGTTTCCTTTGTCAAAGCTCCAACTATCCATTCCTTGCAGGACAAACAGAAAGCTCATCATTCAGTCAAAAAGCCAAATGAAGAAAATCAGAGTTTTTAAAAAATGTCAAATTCTGAAACATTACAAAGTGGGTTTTCAATGGAAAATCAAAATCCTTGGCATATAAAACATTTTTATCTTTCCAAAGTTCATTTGTATGCCAAGAAGACAGTAGTGAGCAAAGGAGAAATCGTGAGGAGCAAAGGAAATAGTTTGAAGGCAAAATTGTGCAAATTCTCCTGCGCAATGCATTGGCTGGGTGTCGCGATGCATTGGGCGGGAACGACGCATTGGGCTGGCCTCTGCAATGTAAAAAATACACTGGCATGATGAATTAGGGAGGCACGGCGCGTTGGGTTGGTTGCGCGACGCATAGGGCCGCAAGGTATTTGGAACCCCAATTGCATTCAAACTTCAATTTTGCTCGGTCATTTCCGATCCAAATAAGTCAATAAAATTTGTAAATGCCAATGAACCGGTGTTTTGTGATATCTATGAGGATTTAATACAAGAAAATTAAACCCTATTTGCTTGTACAAGGATTGTTTCCTTAGGGTTTCAAAATTGGTTTTGTGTCTATCATTCCCACTTCCCCACATTGTTATTCCCTTATCATTGTTAATCTTGTTACATAAATCCCATTTCCCTATTCCCTCATATCCCTAAAGCACTTATTCCCTATCCAATTCCCATTATCCCACATCCCAATTATAAATTTCCCAAACCCCAATGTTATTACAAAAAACCTAGTGACTGTCCCTAAACTCTTCAATTGACAGATTTCACTTGGCAATATTCCATCATCTCCCCTACCCTATCCCTCCATAGTCCCTCACTTGTTATCACATATTTGGAAACAAAACCAAAGACATCAAACTTCTCATATACATCCAGGACAACATAGACTTTGGCAAACATGGAGACAGATTCTTCTTATGACAGAGATGAAGAAGGCATCGAGGAGGCATCGGAAAAGGAGAGAATAACTTCAGATTTTGGTCAAAGATTCCTTAGCCCAGCATAGTGCATGATGGAGGACACTCAGCCCAAATTTCAAGAAATTTGGGACACATTTTGAAAATTTTGTTTTTTTTGGCCTAAACACAGATTTTTCAACTCAATGCGTCGCGCCACTTGGCACACGCTTATGATTGGGAGCTCCTCTTGGGTAAAAATTTGTATTTTTGGATTTTTCATGAACATTTATGCATGCCTACATATGGAGAAGATATTTTTACAAGTTTTTGGCTTCCAGAAGGGTCAAAAACACCCTAAAAATGACCTTTCTGCCCCTTTTTGGACACACAAGAAGTAGTGTTGGGAAAACTCATTTTTGTAGGGGAAAATGGCAACCAAATTTAGAAATTCCACTTGTGTTGGAAAGTAGATAGGCAGATATTTCCAACGAGCTATCCTGTACTCAATTTGGACATCGAAAAGGCCTTAAAAATCGGCTCCAAACTGGTGCGATGCTTAGAGAATTCAGGCGCGACGCATTGGGGATTTTGGCTCATTTTTCACTCAATAACTCTGTTTTTCGCCTAGTTTTGGCCAGTTTGACTTTCTTACTTCCACATGTAAAATCATGATGTAATTTGATGTAATTTAATGGGTCTTGATGTAATTTTGTCAAATTTTTACTTATGGAGGTAGATTCATCCATCAAAGGGTGAATTCCAACTGAATGAATCAGTTTCCTATCTTATAGAGGCAAGCTGTTCCACTGCCTATTTTCCAATTCTTAGTTTAGATCTTGTTGAAAAAACTCCTATAATTGTGAGCTCGACCCCTAGAGGCTGGGGATGAGTGGTTTCTTGTCTATATCATGTGGTTTTTCAGTCATTAGCTGGGTTGGACACTTGGGATTGCTTTGAGCTTCATTGTACATTTCATCTCTGCAGTTTGGAAAAGGAATAGACCAGGGTTTGCAGCACTCCTTGGGATTCATGTGGCTCTTTATTTTGATGATGTCTTTCTCTCTGTTATTGTAATTTCACTAGTGTTTATCTGTATCATCTTCCCTCTTATTTCTTCTTAAGTTAAGCAAATAAGGATAAAAGGTAGAATCCATTACAATTTGCAGTGCTCTACCTAGGATTTGTTTAATTTTCCATGTTTTCAACTGTTTGAAGAGGATTCCTTAAATTCTCTTGCCCTCTTCAACTCCTCACCGGTCTTAGCTACCCATTTCATTCAAAATTGAAGCATCGAAACAATTGCTTTCCTTGCCCCATTCAGCTCTCTGCAAAACTGATCATTCCCCAGACCCAAAATATGCGTTTCCCTTTGCTCCAACAAACACCCTCAAAATCAATCAAACTCTCTTACATATATACCTAGCCTAAAATAAGCCTTTTTTCAAAGTCATCTCAAGCCTCATTGATTCTTTTTGGTGAGATTGACATGGAGAGAGCCCTCTCCTGATCTGATAGGGCTAGCTACCAGATTAAGCATGGTTTGATGTTACCCTAGACTCTGCCTTCTTCAGCCTGAGGTAGATTTAGGCCATAACATAGTGGCGACTCCGCTAGGGAAAAAAGTTTTTTGTTTGCTTTATAAACTAAAAATGGAGCCTGAAGTTAGCCAAGTAGCCTTCAAAACACTCTTGCTTTGCATTAGCGAAAGTATATGAATGTTGCTTCAGTCAATCTCTGGTCTAGTTTATGAACTAAACATCTGGTTTCCTCAGTAAAATATAATCAAGTTCAGATCTGATTGTTGATGGTGGACAATGATCAGACATCAAAAAGATGAAATCATTCACCTGGTGACTCTAAATCAGTTTCAAGATCAGATCCAAGGTCTCCACTGGAGGATGAACCTGACCAGCAAAAACATGAAAGGACAATATGGAAAGATCAGGTATTCAAGTTGGAATTTTATCCAAGACATTTTGTTCTTTGTCATAAACTATTTCTTCTCTTTTCCCAAGAATTTCAAGAAGGCTTTGCAAAGTATATTGTATTTGAAAAAAGACCCTCGGCCTTCAGTTGACTCTTTCCCTTTGAAGATTGTAAATACCAAATATTTTCATGCTTTTCAGCTTGATCAAAACCTTTCTTCCAAATCTTGTGATGACCATTTTCAAACTGATGAACCTCAAGAGACCAAGACTGATTCTAGACTTTCTGTACATACCCCTATACCTTGTAAAAGTCCAGATCGATACAAGCCTCTGATTTTACCTCCTATATCCCATGCTTTCCCTAAAATTCATGACCTATATCTACCAAGATTTGATGGTGAATGCGACAACATCACTGCTGAGAGACATGTTCTGAATTTTGAGTCTTTTCTTGACCTTTTTGAAGTTGATGAAGAGGATGTCAGTATTAGGCTTTTTGCTCTTTCTTTGCAAGGCAAAGTCAAGAGTTGGTTCAAAACCCTGCCTGATGCGAGCATCTCAGATTTCCAACAATTCGTTAAAGTTTTCCTCGACAGGTGGGTGGTAAGAAAAAACCCTTTCCTGATTAATAACCAGCTGAAAAGACTTCCAGGGGAGATAGTACAACAGTTTTTAGCCAGATTTAACCAAGTTTATTATTCGATGTCAGTTAATATAAGACCTCCTCTTGGATCCGCTCTCTTGCACTACTCGGGTGCCTTTGATCCGGAAATGGAGTTTCAGCTGAGAGAAAGGAATCTTGCAACACTTGAAGAGATGCAGAATAGTGCAGTAGATGTAGAGGCTCATTTTCTGATCCGAAGGGAAAATTTGAAGGAAGAAGAGATGAAAAACATAGATCCGAAGGAATCGACATCTCTAGAGACAAAGCTTGAAATTTTGGTAAGTGCAGTGGAAGAGATGATGCAGAGGATCATCACAAGGAATGAGTATAATGTTCAAGCCCATGGCTCACTGATTGAAGAAGAACAAGTTGCTGATCCAAAACATTTTGTTTCTTATCCTAGTTGTCATAGTTCTGATAATGATTGTTTTGTAGATCATCTTGGAGAAGAGAGATCTGTTGATTTGACATGTATGCTTGATGATGTGTTTTATACTGATGATTTGCCTCAGTTTGATCAGTATGATGATGATTATGTTCTCGAAAAAGAAGCTAATCTTGTAGACAAATCAGCAGCTAGTTTGTGGAAGGAGGAAGTTCACTTTCAGTAGCTTGAGTACAGTGATCAACCGATGCATATCAGCTATGGAAATGACGAGGAAAGTGCAGAAAATTTTGAAGTAAGTGAATGATCTTTGCCTTTTTGTTTTGATTTGTTTCAGTTCATCAGAGACAACTTCCATGCAATCAGAAATCAACTGTCGACAAGTCTTGATTTGGACCATATTGAGGGCAATGAAAACCTTGTTCAAGACTTCTCATATCCAGATTTGCAGCCCCCGAATGCCATTGATTGTCAAGTTGCAGATGAGGACTTGGAAGCTGGCACATATGATCACATGATGCAAGATGATTCCGTACCTTTCTATTTTGAATCATTTCAATATTTGAAGGGTAAATTGCATAGTATATCTTCAAATGAGCAGCCTATAGGAAATCATGTAATCTCATCGGAACCAATATAAAATGGGTTGCAACAGTATTTTCAAGTTTTTCACGATCCAATAGCTGATGTGTTGGATGATGTCTGCAGTCAAAGTATTTCTCCATTGACTATATGTGAGCTTGAAACGTGTACTGATACAAACTTGATCTGGTAGCCGGTTTCTTTGTCATTTTCAGCAGGAATCTCGCCACAAAGCTGAGATCAAAGTTTGCATTCATGGTATGAAGAGAAGAGAAGTAAACCATTGGATGAGCTAAGTCCTAGTGTGCATGAATTTCGAGATCCTTATGCAGTGTTTTTGGAGGTGGATGGAGAATCAATAGTATTCAACGGATCTGTTCACAATTTTTCATGGGAGTTGCCTTTCAGTAGTTCTCTCTTGTTGTTCATAAACGAGCATTTGCAGAGAATTCAAACAGCAGCTGGAATACTTACCTGGTTGCATTGGTTTTTTCATTTCACTTGATCAGGTGATGAATGAAACTGTTAGAGTAGGTTGTATTGAATAAGCTTCATATTGAGCATATTTTCCAGTTTGTCGGTTGTGTTTAAGTATCGAGTCAGTTTTTAGTTGAGTGAGAGTCAATTTGTGTCGTCAAGTCATCAGTTTTCAGTCATGCATTTCATCTTTAGTTTTTGACTCCATAGCCCAATAGACGAAGGCACTGCCTACTTTCCCAGAGATCTATAGTTCTTGGCACCTCCAAGGAGCTACCATCCCCATCAGAGCCAATGTTAGTGTCGGTATCTTCATCCCTTCGTCAGTGATCAAATCCTCTTGTTGCAATGCATATTAGGTGTCTCATTCAGTCAGTTGCATTCCATTAAGAGCATGGATCATCTGACGGTAGTGACTTATTGCTCATGTCCCTCATGTCCTTTACCTGCTGGCCTATTTCTGTTCATTAAAATCATTTGCACTCACTTTTGGTCTCATATTTTGAAAAGAGTCATTTTTAGAGTTTTAGTGTCACTAGGTCTAGGGTTTCATTAATAAGGTCTTCATAATGCCCTATAATGGTCAGCAGGCACATGAGGAAGTTTGAAATAAGGTTTTAGTTCTAAAAATCTCATCGTCATATGCTTAATAATGTATTTTTCTTCAAAACTCTGTTTTGAAGAAAAATAGAGTATTTCTATGTATAAATGTAATGTAATTTCAAGTTTTCTCAGTTGTAATATCATTTCACTGGCAACCCTGGTCGCCTTTGTCAAAGCTCCAGCCATCCATTCCCTGCAGGACAAACAGAAAGGTCATCATTCAGTTAAAAAGCCAAATGAAGCAAAACAGAGTTTTTAAAAAATGTCAAAGTCTAAAACATTACAAAGTGGGTTTTCAAATGGAAAATCAAAATCCTTCGCATATAAAACATTTTCATCTTTCCAAAGATCATTTGTATGCCAAGAAGATAGTAGTGAGAAAAGGAGAAATCGTGAGGAGCAAAGGAAACAGTTTGAAGGTGAAATTGTGCAAATTCTCCTGCACGACGCATTGGCTGGGTGTCGTGACGCATTGGGTGGGCGCGACGCATTGGGCCGACCTCTGCAGTGTAAAAAATACACTGGTGTGATGCATCAGGGAGGCGCAGCGCGTTGGGTTGGTTGCGCGACGCATAGGGCCGCAAGGTATTTGGAACCCCAATTGCATTCAAACTTTGATTTTTCTCGGTCATTTCCGATCCAAATAAGTCAATTAAATTTGTAAATGCCAATGAACCAGTGTTTTTTGATATCTATGAGGATTTAATACAAGAAAATCAAACCCTATTTGCTTGTGCAAGGATTTTTTCCTTAGGGTTTCAAAATTGGTTTTGTGTCTATCATTCCCACTTCCCCACCTTGTTATTCCCTTATCATTGTTAATATTGTTACATAAATCCCATTTCCCTATTCCCTCATATCCCTAAAGCACTTATTCCCTATCCAATTCCCATCATCCCACATCCCAATTATAAATTTCCCAAACCCCAATGTTATTCCAAAAAACCTAGTGACTGTCCCTAAACTCTTCAATTGACAGATTTCACTTAGCAATATTCCATCATCTCCCCTACCCTATCCCTCCATAGTACCTCACTTGTTATCACATATTTGGCAACAAAACCAAAGACATCAAACTTCTCATATACATCCAAGACAACATAGACTTTGGCAAACATGGAGATAGATTCCTCTTATGACAGAGATGAAGAAGGCATCAAGGACGCGTCAGAAAAGGTGAGAATAACTTCAGATTTTGGTCGAAGCTTCCTTGGCCCAGCATAGTGCATGATGGAGGACACTCAGCCCAAATTTCAAGAAATTTGGGACACATTTTGCAAATTTTGTTTTTTTTTGGCCTAAACATAGATTTTTCAACTCAACGCATCGCGCCACTTGGCACACGCTTATGATTGGGAGATACTCTTGGGTAAAACATTGTATTTTTTTATTTTTCATGAAAATTTATGCATGCCTACATATGGACAAGATATTTTGACAGGTTTTGGGCTTCCAGAAGGGTAAAAAACACCCTAAAAATGACCTTTTTGCCCCTTTTTGGACACACAGGGAGTAGTGTTGGGACAACTCATTTTTGGATGCGAAAATGGAAACCAAATTTAGAAATTCTACTTGTGTTGGACATTTGACAGGTAGAGCTTTCCAACGAGCTATCCTGCGCTCAATTTGGACACCAGGAAGGCCTTAAAAATCGGCTCCAAACTGGCGCGACGCATAGAGAATTCAGGCGCAACGCATTGGGGATTTTGGCTCATTTTTCACTCAGTAACTCTGTTTTTCGCCTAGTTTTGGCCAGTTTGACTTTATTTCTTCCACATGTAAAATCATGATGTAATTTGATGTAATTTAATGGGTCTTGATGTAATTTTTTCAAATTTTTACTTATGGAGGTAGATTCATCCATCAAAGTGTGAATTCCAACTGAATGAATCAGTTTCCTATCTTATAGAGGCAAGTTGTTCCACTGCCTATTTTCCAGTTCTTAGTTTAGATCTTGTTGAAACAGCTCCTAGAATTGTGAGATCGACCCCTAGAGGCTGGGGATGAGTGTTTGCTTGTCTATATCATGTGGTTTTTTAGTCATTAGCTAGCTTGGACACTTGGGATTGCTTTGAGCTTCATTTTACATTTCATCTTTGCAGTTTGGAAAAGGAATAGACCAGGGTTTGTAGCACTCCTTGGGATTCATGTGGCTCTTTGTTTTGATGATGTCTTTCTCTTTGTTATTGTAATTTTACTAGTGTTTATCTGTATCATCTTCCCTTTTATTTCTTCTTAAGTTAAGAAAATAAGGATAAAAGGTAGAATCCATTACAATTTGCAGTGCTCTACCTAGGATTTGTTTAATTTTCCATGTTTTCAACTGTTTGAAGAGGATTCCTTAAAGTCTCTTGCCCTCTTCAACTCCTCACCGGTCTAAGCCACCCATTTCATTCAAAATTGAAGCATCAAAACAATTTCCTTCCTTGCCCCATTCAGCTCTTTGCAAAACTGATCATTCCCCAGACCCAAAATCTGCCTTTCCCTTTGCTCCAACAAACACCCTCAAAATCAATCAAACTCTCTTACATATATACCTAGCCTAAAATCAGCCTTTTTTCAAAGTCATCTCAAGCCTTACTGATTCTTTTTGGCGAGATTGACAAGGAGAGAGCCCTCTCTCAATCTAGTAGGGCTAGCTACCAGATTAAGCGTGGTTTGATGTTACCCTAGACTCTGCCTTCTTCAGCTTGAGGTAGATTTAGGCCATAACAGGAAGCGTCGCAAGAATGATGAAAAGGAAAAAAATTTGTAGGTTGAAGGTGTTGGAAGACCAAAGCTTAAGAATCGTTTCAAGAGTGACGAAAGGCAAAAAATTCGTAGGTTGAAAGCGTTGGAAGATCGATGCTTAGGAGGCGTCGCAAGAGTGACGAAATGTTAAAAATATTTAAAAAAAAATGAATTAATATACTGCCAGTGTTTTATAAATGTTGTTATGCTTCCAACAAATTTACAAGATGCTAACCCTATTTTATAAGCTCTCAGCGGAAGTGTGAGCCGAAATTAAAAATACATACTCATCTTGAAACGATATTAATAACTGAGAGGTATTGAACAACGACACTTTTTGTCGGTGTTTTTTACCGAGACCACGGGATTGCAAATTTCTTCCCCGAGCCCTAAGTGCTTTAACAATACACATGATAGACATATGAAATTTAATGTTTCATAGACAAACTCTCTTTTCGAATCAATTATCTTTACAATACAATGTGTCTTAACAATCAATGAGCTTTAAAATACAGAGTGTCTTAACAATACACTTTAACATAACAGATATTTTATATATTTTAAAAACAAACCCTCCTTTCAAATTGAACCTAAGTGTCTATGTTACATCCCCAAACTATAAATCTAGAGTCAAGTCCCATGTATATTCCACTAATAATTGGACTAATTTTCAAATCTCACTAGCAAGCTAAATTTCCCATTTGTAGGTTCTTTATAATTATTTGGGGCCATGTGCATTTCCCATGAGCCCTAAAAGTAAATTTTCAGGACCAATTTGTCATTTTTTAGCCTTGAACATGTTGTAGGCAATGAGACCCATCCATTGAAAGTTGAAATCATCATCCAAGGGTAAATAAACAACAATTTTTTAATCTCAACAAGGCATTTATAGAGTGGTCCCAACACTATCATTTTTCTCCTATGGATTCCTCACCATTAGCATATATTTACCCATTTATGTCTTTATGCCTTAGATTTGGTACATATGGAGTGACGAAAAGTTAAAAATATTTTAAAAAAACTGAATTAATATACTGCAAAATTGAAAATACACAACTAAATGAAATGTACGACTTCATATTTCATTAGTATGACAACATTTTAAAATTGTTCTGGTATATGATGGCATGCAATATTTTTGGAATACAGAGATAGCTTTGGTGCTTGCTTTGAATTGTTTATGTAGCAGTGACTGAATCTTCGAGTTTTCTTTTGGAAACAATCATGGATTTTTTCAAAAAGTTTATAGAGAATTTTTTCTCTTTATTTTGTGATTGTATTTTACCTTATATTTATTTTTCTTGTCATTTCCTGTGGCGATCTTGTGGAAAAGGAAATAGTATATGGAAATTTTCCAATACAATAAGCTTTCCTTAATAGTGTTAAGACTATTTATGACCAATTCCAAGCAATATGTAAAGGAGAAGAAAATGAGTATTAATGTGAAGAAAAATCCCAACATAGTGATCAACCATTGTAGAGATATCCTGTAACATTAAATACATAAGTTATAACAACTATAAACCAAATAAATCACACAGGACATGACACTGAAACTGCTGGCAATGTTAGTACTGGAATGAGGGTTGAGCAATTCACATAAACTCAGTGACTTGCACTCCAATGACAGAATTTGTAAAATTTTCAAACCTGGGTGATTTTTGTCCTAATGTTCTCTCATTAAATAACTCAAAACATAATTTATTTAAAGGTAGAAAATCAAATTTCTGAACATTGCATCAATCACACAACAATTGAGAAATGAACAGTGGATGAAATAAAATACATACATAGAGATTTTTCCTATTAATAAGCTTTTCATCATTTGATCAAAGCTTACAAGGTGGCCTCTGCAGCCTGCTTGAACCAACAGTTGTGTAGTCAATAAAATCATCTCAAATAGCAGTGTACAACCTGTGTAAAAGAGGGTACAGATACAACAGTATGGCCTGCTCTGTTTCTGCTGCCTTTGGAAATAAAATCTCTTTTCCTCTCCTCTCAACACTAAAGCATACTCCAGCAAGACAGTGTATGACCAGATCTGAAGGTGCATGGCCTGTGCATGAAGAAAATATGTCTACAATAGTGGTACGACCTGTAGGGCATGCCAGTAAGTAGTCTCTTTAGCAATCTGCTCTTCTTCTCCTTGAATGCACTCTTCCTTCCTCTAGTTCTCTTGTTATTTTCTCTTTAAATTGGACAGGAAATTTCTCAGTTATACATAACAGATGTAATTTATAATATATAGAAGACTAGTAATTGATCCATCATCCCATTAGCAATCAATGGGCACCTTTGTCAAATGAAGTAATAACGATAAATCAAACCAAGAAATGTGATATGCACAACCGTAACCAAATATTCTTAAAACATACCCCCAGCAGTCTCGCATCAACCATGGATTTGAATTTTGAATTGGTTTTAAAATCACTCTTAAACGGAAAAGTAAACACATAAATAATTTAAACCTGTGTTTTCCTAAAGGAATGTCATGAATTCAATTGCTGAAGCCTTTACCAAAGTATATAATGAGTATAGAGACCCTAATGTCAACAGACCATAACACATTTGATAGTCTGAATTTCAACCTACAGTTTTGTATTGATCCTTTGTACAACATTAAACAGTGATAGTATATAAATCACCAACAATTTGCTGCTGCAAGTTTAAGTTTCCTGTAATGAATGCTTTACTAGCCAGCTCCACAATACAAAAACTGACACAAGGTTTTGACCAAATATCTTTCTTCACTGAAGAATAGTTTTGTCAAAAAATATCTGTCTAGAAAATACCTGGAAAACAAATGGAATTGTGAACAACCAAAATCTCAAAATACCATGTTCTTAATCTTGGAAGGCCTGCAACTTTTCAGCTATCATCTTGTGCTACTTAACACATCACCTTCTTATCTTTTGCTAGCTTATGCTCCACCATGAATCAGGAGCACCTTGCAACCAACTCAGTATCTACTTCATTCGAAAAGGATGTAATTAGTACAGGCAGTTGATGCATCATGACACTTATATATTAGTTTGATCTCTGGCGTCCCGTGAAATTTATTTGGTAGCCAAAAAAGTCCCTTTGCCGACCTCCAAAGTTTCTTTGTTGAATGGGATAGTTTGTTTGTCTCCCACATGTCTGAGCCTATTGTGCCCTCATCCTTTGCTCCTTCATGTTTGCAAAAAGAGAATCAAGAGTCTGTGTAAAAAAAAAAAATGAAACTTTGCTTCAAATGACATAGATTGCAACAACAAAAGCAAACTAGACTTGCCTCGGTGATTTCCAATAAAGGTGGTTCGTTTTAAAATTCTCATGGGAAGTCACTTTCATATAAATAAAGTAAGCAAATAGATAAGTTGTTGGCATGGAGAAACCAAATTTTCTAGAAAGATTGTTTACTTAGGCCTTGATCAAAGGGTTCATTCCAGTAAAAAACATCATTATCTAATTTTTGAACCTGATCTTAGATTATACACTCCCTCATTTTGAACAAGATGACTCGGTGATAGAGTTATACTAAATCCCATAAAGGCGGGTTTTCATCACTAAGAATTTAGCCTACATTTTAAAATAGACAATGATTTCTTCACATGAGAGCGACTTTCAAAAAATTGTAAATTGAAAAATGAGGGACCTCCCATTGGAAATTATAAAGTTTTTCAACTAAACAATACTCAGTTTCTTCCTCTCTCAATGCAAAACCTTTACACAAGCTTATCTCGGGTTTATTCCTCGACAATACTTCAGACAAAATAGAACTAGTTCCAACCTGTAGAACATTGGGAGGATAAAGTTGATGTCTCTCGAGGACACTCAAAGATTGGCATTATGTGTACAACATTTTAGGTGAATACTACACCAGTATTATGATGAACACTTTGCCCTCTACTTTAGCCCAAAAGGCATATTTTTGTCATTAATATCTACAGAACCTAAGGAGAAGTGCAAGGCAAGGTTTATGTAATGGTGAGATGACCAGCTCTAGAAGGAATTAGTTTGAAATATCTATAGAATATCTTGTCACCATTCTCCATATAAGGTGGAATAGATTAAAGTAAGACCATGGAAGCTTAAATACCAAATCAGAAACGGTGCATTAGGCAAGGAGAGCTTTTCTCATCAATGGACAGTGTCCGTTCTTAATTTTTGGATCCATATATTACCTCCAAAGCATCTTACAGATGTGTCTAGATTTCATGGTAAAGTACAAAGATGGAGGAATCGATGTTATTCAAATTGGTGTATTTTGGAATGGTCACGAGCCAAAGAAACATAATTATAATTTTGCGGGAAAAATTGGTGAGTTTTTAAGGCCAATACAAGGAAGATCTGAATTTGAAAATTTAAACATCCATATAAGATAGCTTCAAAGGTGACAAAGCACTTTTGTATAATTTTAGGGAGATTAATGTGAGTTGGAATTTAGAATTATAAGAATATTTTGAGGCAGATCTTTAGCTTTGAAGTATTATAGTCAACAGCATGAAGTTTCAAGCTCTTTTATAACCTCATCTTACTCTCCTAAATCTAGGATGCCAACCTAATTATCGAACTTATTGTGAGCTTATGAATGGTATAGTTCAATAAAACAAGATAAAAAAAGAAAACTTGATTCCTGATGAGGATGCAGTAGGTAGTTCAGATCTTGATAACTTGGGTGAAATTCATGACCTGGATGGAATGCCACTCGAAATAAATAGTGTTCTTGCATTTAAGCTTCTTGACAAAATGATGGAGAAGCATTGTCAGCCTACTGTAGATACTTATAGTGCCTTAGTTTCAGGATTATGCAAATCAGGAAGACTCCTTGAGGCAGACCAGCTGATAAAAAATATGTTAGAGAGAGGCCTCTATCCCAATGAAGAAATTTTGAATAAGTATTTCACATAATCCCAGTCACACTTTACATTTATCTATTCATAATCCTAATTGGAATTTATTTTCAAGGTTTACATACTAAAGATCAAATTGTGATTTACCTTAAGCTTCATGTTCACTAGAGTTATCTTTCACATAAGGTCGTGTGTCAATTTAAGATTATCTAGAATATCTTATTGCATATTATAAACCAGATTTTCCATTTGATTCAGTCTAGTGTTTTAACATAGTTACAAACATATCCTAGACTTATCATTTAATCAAAAAGTTGGAATTTTTTCAAGTTTTATATACCATTAACCAAAGTGTGGCTTAACCTAAGAGTTCTTGAAGAATTTCTCTATCTTCTTGGGTATAATTCCTTTACAGAAATCTGGAAATTTTCCTTCATTAAGTATCATAAAGCCAAAGTCGTCCTTAGAGTAATATCATTATACCTCACTGAAGGATGTTTTAGAGGATTTATGGTCGTAATGATGGCTCCAATGGACAAGATAGCCATGCAGATTATGGGAAAATGGATTCAATTCGATGAGAGGAGGATTTTAAACCAGTGGAGAGTGACTTCACGCTCTACCATAGTCGGAGGAATGTGGTGGTTTCCCCAGTGGCAAAGTCGATGAGGGCTATTGGACCATTGTGGCGAAGGAGAACTAAGTGGAGAGATCCAGGTATTCGTCTTGGGGAAAATCTACTGGTTTTCGCTTGTTGTAGTATGTCTTGTTGGAGCTACAATATCTGCTGCGGGGATCGATCTGGAGACACATTTCTCTGTGGAATTCTGGATTCAATATACGAGGAAAGGAGAAAATAAATTTGTGTGGAGGGAATGGAATTAGGAGATGGACGGAATGGAAAGGAATGGGACTAGTTTTTCATGGTATTTATAGTATGATAAATATAGTACAAGAACGATGGCCTGTGACGTTGGTTCTATTCATACCTAAGAGATAAAATACACTGTCTGGGAAACTGGATCGAGATTGAAGTTGGGTATTTTTTACCTCGAGAGGCAGATCCAAGGAAAAGACACTTGGATCAGGCTTATAAGCTCCCACAGAGGCCACTGTGCATTTGTTTCATCAGATCGGGTTGGTAATGGGTTGCATACAGAAGAGCCTTCCAAGACCCTGATAACCAAAATGGGTATAGACTCCAAAAATATACATATTTTCATTTTATTAATGCTCCAAATGTCCCACCAAAGGCAGTCCCAATAGAACAAATTACAAGCAGACCCATCAAACAAGATCCTGAAAAAAAGCTAAAATGCCAAGTTGCAAAATTCTTGTTGTATTAAAGAATAATAGTAGCTTTTTTTGGAGTTGTGGAGTTGAGAGCAATGCAGAGATCCTCACACTGTCCATGGTGCTAGGCTCCAGTTCCATGAGCACAGCTCGGGACACAAATCTCCCACATTCTTCCTCCAAACATGCAATAGTATGGTTGCATCCTTCCTCAAAACCGGCGACAGTATGGCCACATCCTCCCTCCTTCCTTGGACAAACCATGCAACCGAAGGGAAATGAACGAGGGAAATTAAAAATTTTGATATTTGAAATTTTTTGACATTTTGAAATGAAACACATGTGTTTGTTTTAAGCCCACTCAAATTAATTTAAATATATATATATTTTTTAATAATTATAATAATTTTTAAATAATTAAAATAATTTCTAAATAATTAAATGTTTGTTTATTTTGATTGTTTAAAAGTATTTACTATCAAAAAGATAAAACATATCTTTTTGAGAAGCAATTAAAATTATATGAGTAAATAATGGATTGATTTTTGCATATATTAATCCTTCTACCCTAATAAATCATCATGCTTTATTAAAAGGATTTTTAAACTTTACACTATTAAATTATGTTGTATTTTAAATATTGCATTTGCAACCATGATCAAGAATCATAAGACTTGTTTATTCATGTAACACGCTCAATATGCAAGGTTTTTTATTCATGTAACATGCTCAATAAATATCCTTGCATATTGAGAACATATCTAATTAGTTGAAGCCTATGTTACCCTTTATCTTGGCATATGGTTAACACTAGTGAATTATCCATATTTAAACAATTTGATGCTGGGAGGTTTGATATAGAAATGTCAGCTATGTTGCTCAGGGGTAGGATATAGAAATGTCAGCTATGTTGAAGTATTAGCATGTTAAGGTCTTTTCTGTGATGAATAATATGCTCTCAATGGTCTTTGTGAGGAGTCGTTGAAACTGTTCAATTAGATGCAACATAATGGGATGACACTCAATAATTTCACCTTTTCCACTAATTTTGCAACATGTGCTAGTTTACGATGCAGTTCCAATATATAATCATCATTAAAGTTAGGTTGGACTCAAATATATTTGTGGATAATTCTCTTGTTTACCTATATACCAAATGTTTCAGCATAGAATAGGCATGATTAGTATTTGATAATATGTTTTAATAGAGGGAAGATAGAGTGCAGCGTGGAAAGGTAGGAGGCCTCTTGATGTGTGCCGCAGCCCTTTAAGGGCCTATTTGGTGACTGTGGGGAGGATCCCAGGGCTGCAGCAAGATAGATCATGTTGTGCCCAACACTTATTTAACTCAAGGAAGAAGTGTTATTCCATCTTAGGTGTGGTAAATATATTTATAAAAGATCTGAAGTATTACAAGGGGCTTTGATATTTGTCAAATGTGTCCTAGGAGATGACTCCAGGGAAATGGGAAAATCTTGAGAACAGTGCAAGTCCTAGATCCATCAAATGGTTAGGGATTTGGGGGTTAAACGATTAGGGATTTGGGGGTTAGGGGTTAGGGCAGATTTAAGCACATTTATGGGTTAGGGGAATATTAATTATCAGTTATTGGTTAAGGGATTAGGGATTGGGGGCTTAGGGGTTAGGGGATTCAGGTGCAGTTAGGGGTTAGGTGAATAATGATTTAGTGGTTAAGGGATTAGGGATTAGGGGGTTAGGGGTTAGGGGAAGAGAATGGTCATTCCAGATGCTCTGAAAGTGTTGAGGCTTCAGCTAGGTCACAAGTATTGTCTGTTAGGAAGGCTTTCCAAAGAATTTGGCTGGCATCACTATGAAACTATTACGGAAATAGAAGGGAAGAGAAAGGCAAAGGCTCAGGTATCATATGAGAGAAGGAAGCAATTGGAAAAATTGAGATCAAAAGAAGTGGAGTTAGCCGAAAAGAAGCTTACCCCAGAGATGGATAAGATAAAACTTGACAACATATTGGTCAATTTACTTGACCTTTTATTGGTTATTCAGAAGGAGTATGAATACACCACCGTTAATATCAAGGTAACCGACCCCTAGCAGAGCAAGGGGTTTAGGGGTTTAGGGGTTTAGGGGGTTAAATGGGTTAGCATTTTAGAGGTTTAGGGGGTTAGTGGATTTAGCAGTTGAGGATTTTAGGGGTTAGGGGTCGTTACAGGTTAATGGGGCTAGGGTTTAGGGGGTTAAATGGGTTATGGTTTTAGGGGTTTAGGGGGTTAAATGGGTTGAGGGTTGGGAATTAGTGTTTAAGGGGTTAGGGGTTAAGGGTTAGAGGTTTAGGGTTTAGGGGGTTAAATGGGTTAGGCGCGCATTTAGAGGTTTAGGGAATTTAGCAGTTAAGGATTTTAGCTAGGGGTTAGGGGTTAAGGGGTTAGAGGTTTAGGGTTTAGGGGTTCAAATGGGTTATAGGGGTTTAGAGGTTTAGGGGGTTAGGGGATTTAGTAATTAAGCATTTTTGGGGTTAAGATTTAGGGTAGGATTTAGGGTTAGGTTTAAGGGTTAGGGTAGGGGTTAAGGGTTAGGGTTAAGGGTTACGTGCATAAGGCACCTAAGCAATCACAACTTAGAAAAATTGATACAGGCACCCTCGAACGAAACGATGCGACCCGAACGCGCCCGGTCAGGCGACCTCCCATAGCGCGACAGGACGCGCCCGACCGAACGATGCCACAAGGAAGAAAACGGAAAACGGGCTGCCCAAACGTGCACAAGGCACCCAGGCAGTCACAAAAATTGATACGAGCACCCTTGAATGAAATGGCTCGACCCGAACGTGCCCGGTCGGGTGACCTCGTACGGCGCGACACGACGCACCCAACCGAATGATGCCACAAGTGAGCAAATGACAAACGGGCTGCTTGAATGTGCACAAGGAACCCGAGTGGTCACAACTTAGTAAAACTGATACGGGCGCCCTCAAATGAAACGGCCCGACCCAAATGCGCACGATCGGGCAACCTGATCACAATGCGCGACACGGCACACCCGACTGAACGATGCCACATGGGACCAAACGGAAAACGGGCCGCCCGAACATGCACAATGCACCCGGGTGGTCACAAATTAGAAAAACTGATACGGGCGCCCTCGAATGAAATGAGCGACCCGAACGCACCCGGTCGGACGACCTCACACGGTGTGACACGGCCGCCCGACCTAACGATGCCACATGGGAGCAAATGGAAAACGGGCCACCCAAATGTTCACAAGGCACCCAAGTGGTCACAACTTAGCAAAATTGATACGAGCGCCCTCAAACGAAACAACGCAACCCAAACACACTTGGTCGGGCGCCCTCACACAGCGCGACACGACACGCCTGACCGAATGATGCCACAAGGGAGAAAATGGAAAACGAGCCGCCGAACATGCACAAGGCACCTGGGTGGTCACAAATTAGTAAAACTAATATGAGCGCCCTCGAACGAAACGGCCCGACCCGAACGTGCTTGGTTGGGCGCCCTCACATGGCGCGACACGGTGCGCTCGATCGAACGATGCCACAAGGGAGCAAACGGAAAACGGGCTGGCCGAACATGCACAAGGCACATGAGCGGACACAACTTAACAAAACTGATATGAGCACCCTCGAATGAAATAGCCCGACCCAAACACGCTCGGTTGGATGACCTCACAGGGCGCGACACAGCGTGCCCGACCGAATGATGCCACAAGGGAACAAATGGAAAACGGGCCGCTCGAATGTGCACAAGGCACCCGAGCGGTCACAACTTAGAAAAATTGATATGGGAACCCTCGAACAAAACGGCCTGACCCAAACACGCTTGGTCGGGTACCCTCACACGGCGCGCCCGACCGAACAATGCCATAAGGGAGAAAATGGCAAATGGGTCGCCCGAACATGCATAAGGCACCCGGGCGGTCACAACTTAATAAAATTGATATGGGCGCCCTCGAACAAAACGGCCCGACCCGAACACGTCCGGTCGGACGACCTTACAGGGTGTGACACGGCGCGCCTGACCGATCGATCCCACAAGGGAGAAAACGACAAACGGGTCGACCCGAACGTGCTCGGTCGAGCGACCTAACACGACGCGACACAGCGAGCCCGACTGAACGATGCCACAAGGGAGAAAATGGCAAACGGTCCACCCGAACGTGCACAAGGCACCTGGGCGGTCACAACTTAGCAAAACTGATACGGGCACCCTCGAACGAAACGGGACGACTCGAACGCGTCCGGTCGGGCAACCTCACACGGTGCGACATGGCGCGCCCGACCGAACGATGCCACATGGGAGCAAACAGCAAACGGGCCGCCCGAATGTGCACAAGGCACCTGGGCAATCACAACCTAGCAAAACTGATACGGGCCCCCTCGAACGAAAAAACGCAACCCGAACATGCTTTGTCAGGCGCCCTCACATGGCGCGCCCAATCGAACGATGCCACAAGGGATAAAACGACAAACGGGCTGCCTGAACGTGCACAAGGCACCTGGGTGGTCACAACTTAGTAAAACTGATACGAGCACCCTCGAACGAAACAACCCGACCCGAACGCGCTCAGTCGGGCGACCTGATCACAACGCACAACATAGCGCGCCCGACCGAACGATGCCACATGGGAGCAAACAGAAAATGGGCCGCCTGAACGTGCACAATGCACCCAGGCGGTCACAACATAGCAAAACTAATACGGTCGCCCTCGAACGAAACAGGCCGACCTGAATGCGCCCAATCGGGCGACCTCACACGGCACGACACGGCATGCCCGACCGAATGATGCCACATGGGAGAAAATTGAAAACGGGTCGCGCGAACGTGCACAAGGCACCTGGGCGGTCACAACTTAGTAAAACTGATACGAGCGCCCTCGAATGAAACGGCCCGATCCGAACGTGCTTGGTCGGGTGAACTCACACGGTGTGAAATGGCACACCCGACTGAGCGATGCCACATGGGTACAAATGAAAAACGGGCTGCCCGAATGTGCACAAGGCACCCAGGAAGTCACAACTTATCAAAACTGATATAGGCACCCTCGAATGAAACGGGCCGACCTGAACGCACCCGGTCGGGCGACCTCACACGACACGACACAGCATGCCCAACCAAACGATGCCACATGGGAGCAAATGGAAAATGGGCTGCCCGAACATGCACAAGGCACCCAGGTGGTCACAACTTAGCAAAACTGATACGGGTGCCCTTGAATGAAACAGCGCAACCAGAACACGCTTGGTCGGGCGCCCTCACACGGCGCGACACGGCACGCCCGACCGAACGATGCCACAAGGGAGAAAAGGGAAAACGGGCTGCCCGAATGTGCACAAGCCACCCAGGCGGTCACAACTTAGTAAAACTGATACGAGCGTCCTTAAACGAAACGGCTTGACCCGAACGTGCCCGGTCGGGCAACCTATTCATAAGGCACAACACGGCGCGCCCGACCGAACGATGCCACATGGGAGAAAACAGAAAACGGGCTGCCCGAACGTGCACAATGCATCTAGGCGGTCACAACTTAGCAAAACTGATACGGGCGCCCTCGAACATAACGGGCCGACCCGAACGAGCCCGGTCGGGCGACCTCACACGGCGCGACATGGCGCGCCCGACCGAATGATGCCACATGGGAGCATACGGAAAATGGGCCGCTCGAATGTGCACAAGGCACCCAAGCGGTCACAACTTAGCAAAATTGATACAGGCGCCCTCGAACGAAACAACACAACCCGAACGCGCTTGGTCGGGTGCCCTCACACGGCGCGACATGGCGTGCCCGACCGAATGATGCCACAAGGGAGCTAATGCCAAACAGGGCGCCCGAACATGCACAAGGCAACCGGGTGGTCACAACTTAGTAAAACTGATACGAGTGCCCTCGAACAAAACGGCCTGACCCGAACGCAGTTGGTCGGGTGCCCTCACATGGCGCGCCCGAACGAACAATACCACAAGGGAGAAAATGGAAAACGGGCCGCCCAAACATGCACAAGGCACCCGGGTGGTCACAACTTAACAAAATTGATACGGGTGCCCTCAAATGAAACGGCCCGACCCGAACGCGCTTGGTCGGGCGACTTGATCAGAAGGCGCGACACGCCGCGCCCGACCAAATAATTCCACAAGGGAGAAAACGAAAAATAGGGTACCCGAATGTGCACAAGGAACCCGAGCAGTCACAACTTAGTAAAACTGATACGAACACCCTCGAACGAAACGGCTCGACCTGAACGCGCTTGTTCGGTCACCCTCACACAGTGCGAGACGGAGCGCCCAACTGAACGATGCCACAAGGGAGAAAACAGAAAATGGGCTGCCTGAACTTCCACAAGGCACTCGGGCAGTCACAACTTAACAAAACTGATACGGGCGCCCTCGAATGAAATGGCCCGACCCGAACGCGCCCAGTCGGGTAACCTGATCACAAGGCGTGACACGACGCACTCGACCGAACGATGCCACAAGGGAGCAAATGGCATACGAGCCGCCCGAACATGCACAAGGCACCGGGGCAGTCACAACTTAGTAAAACTAATATGAGCGCCCTCGAACTAAACAGCCTGACCCGAACGTGCTTGATCGGGCGCCCTCACACAGCGCGACACGACGCACCCGACCGAACGATGCCACAAGGGAGCAAAAGGCAAAAGGGCTGCCCGAACGTGCACAAGGCACCCGGGCGGTCACAACTTAACAAAACTGATATGGGCGCCCTCGAACGAAATGGCCTGACCCGAACGCACTTGGTCGGGCAACCTGATCACAAGGCGCGACACGACGTGCCCAATCGAACGATGCCACAAGGGATAAAATGGCAAACGAACCGCCCGAACGTGTACAAGGCACTCGAGTGGTCACAACTTAGTAAAACTGATACGAGCGCCCTCGAACGAAACGGTTTGACCCGAATGTGCTTGGTCGAGCGCCCTCACACGGCGCGACGTGGTGTGCCCGACCGAACGATGCCACAAGGGAGCAAATAGAAAATGGGCAACCCGAATGTGCATAAGGCACCCGAGCGGTCACAACTGAAAAAAAATGATACAGGCACCCTTGAACGAAACATCCTGACCCGAACACGCCCGGTCGGGCGACCTGATCACAAGGCACGACACGGTGCACCCGACCGAACAATGCCACAAGGGAGGAAATGGAAAACGGGCCGCCCGAACGTGCACAAGGAACCCAAGCGGTCACAACTTAGTAAAATTGATACGAGCGCCCTCGAATGAAATGGCCCGACCCGAACGCGCTTGGTCGGGTGCCCTCACACGGCATGCCCAACCGAACGATGCCACAAGGGAGAAAACGGAAAATGGACCTCTTGAATGTGCACAAGGCACCCGAACGGTCACAACTTAACAAAACTGATATGGGCGCCCTCAAATGAAATGACCCGACCCGAATGCGCCCGATCGGATGACCTCACATGATGCGACACGACGCACCCAACCGATTTATGCCATAAGGGAGAAAATGGCAAACGAGCTGCTCGAACGTGCATAAGGCACCCAGGCGGTCACAACTTAGGATAACTGATACGAGCACCCTCGAACGAAACGGGTTGACCCAAACTCGCCCAGTCGGGCGACCTCACACGGCGTGACACGACATGCCCGACCGAACGATGCCACATGGGATCAAATGGCAAACAGGCTGCCCGAACGTGCACAAGGCACTCGGGCAGTCACAACTTAGTAAAACTAATACAAGCACCCTCGAATGAAACAACCCGACCCAAACGCGCCCGGTCGGGTGACCTGATCACTAGGTGCGACACGGCGCGCCCGACCGAACGATGCCACATGGGAGCAAACAGAAAAGGGGCCGCTCGAACGTGCACAATGCACCCGGGCAGTCACAACTTAGCAAAACTGATATGGGCACCCTCGAACGAAATGGATCGACCCGAACGCGCTCGGTCGGGCAACCTCACACGGTGCGACACGGCACGCTCGATCAAACGATTCCACATGGTAGAAAATGGCAAACGAGCCACCCGAACGTGCACAAGGCACCCGGGCAGTCACAACTTAACAAAACTGATACGGGCACCCTCGAACGAAACAATGCAACCCGAACACGCTTGGTCGGGCGCCCTCACATGACGCACCTGACCAAATGATTCCACAAGGGAGAAAACACCAAATGGGCCGCCCGAATGTGCACAAGGCACCCAGGCGGGCACAACTTAACAAAAATGATACAGGCACCCTCGAACAAAACAACCCGAACCGAACGAGCCAGGTCGAACGACCTCACTCGGCGCGACACGACGCGCCCAACCGAACGATGCCACAAGAGAGCAAACAACAAATGGGCCGCTCGAACGTGCACAAGGCACCTGGGCGGTCACAACTTAGCAAAATTGATACAGGCACCCTCGAACGAAACGGCCCAACCCGAACATGCCCAGTCAGGCGACCTAATCACAAGGCGCGACACGGTGCGCCCGACCGAACGATGCCACATGGGAGCAAACAGAAAACGGGTTTCCCGAATGTGCACAATGCACCCTGGTGATCACAACTTAGCAAAACTGATACGGCTGCCCTCGAATGAAACGAGCCGACCTAAACGCGCCTGGTCGGGCAACCTCACACGGCGCGCCCCACTGAACGATGCCACATGGGAGAAAACGGCAAACGGACCGCCCAAACGTGCACAAGGCACCCAGGCGGTCACAACTTAGAAAGAATAATATGGGCACCCTTGAATGAAACAGTCTGAATCGAATGCGCCTGGTCAGGCGACCTCACACGACGCAACACGGCGCACCCGACCGAACGATGCCACAAGGGAGAAAACGGCAAACAGGCTGCTCGAACGTGTACAAGGCACCTGTGCAGTCACAACTTAGCAAAACTGATACGGGTGCCCTCAAACGAAATGGACTGACCCGAACGGGCCCGGTCGGGCAACCTCACACGGCGCAACACAACGCGCCTGACCGAACGATGCCACATGGGAGCAAACAACAAACGGGACGCCCGAACGTGCACAAGGCACCCAGGGATATTAGGAACAACAATTGAAGTAGATTTAGTGAGGAATAGATATTTCATGACCTTTGACATCAGATCCTTCCATCATATGTCCACTCATACTTACCCTTGCATGAATACCTTTTGAATTATTCATTTTCTATTTAAAATAAATATCCATTGATCTTTGAACAACATAACAACCCTAATTCACTTTTGCATTCACTTTCTATTTTGAGGGTATGCTAGTATATTTTTTCTCATATACTTGTGAGGCCCCTTGGACAATGTATTCATATAGATGTAATACTTTTGAAAGGATGGTGAATTTGGTTGTTTATTAGTCCCTAACCATGGAGTATTTTAGTAACTTATGTTTGACTTGTATAGTTGGTTCTCACACTTATCTTACACACCAAATGTCAAAAGGTCAAACCTACGCTGAGATATGCTTATCATGTTTTTTGTTTCCACAAAATATTTCACCCAGGCTTAGCTCTTTTGGAAATGCACTTTTGCTTTTGGTTTCTATTTCAATGCATCCTCTACTTATTCCAATGAGTGGCTTATTTATTCTAGAGCATATTATTATATGGTTAAGCATAAATTCAATTTTATTGCTTGTAATGATTTTAACACCAATTTTTTTATTTTATTTTTTTTGTTGGTGATGTAGGGTCCATAACAACTAAGGATTAATATAACATACATTTCAATAATGTATTATGTGTTCCGAGTCTTTGTTGCAACCTTCAAATAAAATATCAAATCACTCATTCAAGTAAAGGTAGAATAGTAGAGTTTTCATCTCACCAAGTTGTAATCAAGGATTTAAAAGATCCCAAGCATGTCCTAGCCTTTGGAATAATATAACAAAATGTGAAAGTTTTCATGTATACTTGTGTAATGTAAATTTTTTGATGTATAATCATGTTTTCCAACAAAAAAAAACATTATCCAATAATGTAATACTCATTATATCCAAATAAATCATATTTATATAAACAAAATGTTAAATAATATAATGTTTTCATATTCAAATGTTGAACAATTGTTAATAAAGTAATACTTTACATGTCCACGCATGTAATTGTTTTTCATGTCCACGTTTGTTGTCCAACCAAACAAATGTTATCCAATGATGCAATATTTATTATATCCAAATAAATCATATTTATATTAGTAAAATGTTAAATAATACAATGCTTTTCATATTAAAATGTTGTGTTGTTTAAATGTCGGTCTTGTGACGATTGGGAGAAACCGTCGGTCTTGCGACGTTTCTCATATAGACGTCAGTCTTGCAACGTTTGGCTTCACAACGTCGCAAGACCGACGTTATATGAGAAATGTCGCTCTTCCGACGGTTTCGCCCAAGCGTTGCAAGACCAACGAATGTGTAGGCGACGTCGCAATTCCGACGTTTCATCCCATAAACGTCGTAAGACTAAAGAAGTGCTTAAAATGTCGCAATTCCAATGAAAAACATAAACGTTGCAAAAGCGACGATATCCCTAAACGTTGGTATAGCGACAGTTTGTGGCGGGATTTGAAAAATTGATAGAAATTGGGGAAATTTCTGACATTACGACAAAAGTGTCAGAACTAAAGTGTCGGAATTTCTGCCAAATGTACTAGTGTAACCACATCAAATACTCGTGTACTTATTTGTGATCAGTTTGTGAGCGGTGAAATTTGGTGTTTGATCTAAGGAAATTTTCCTATAAATTCCTACAGTCACTTAGGAAACATTTGATGATGATTTCTTCTAGTGGTTGGAGGAAGAAGTCGTAGCTATTGAGGACTACCTGTATGTAGGAATATATTTTTGAGGGGAACTAGAGTTATCACTTCCCGAGGGATCTGCATGGGGTGTGTTGGGTTTTGTAGCTGTAATTCCTTGAACCCCATTAACACTTAATTTGTTAAACCAGTGCTACGTAAGCTTCAAGTTGTAGCACAGGAAATGCCAAAGATTTATGGGTTTAACTTCTATAAATCCTACTTCTAATCCATTAAAAAAATTATGGAGAATCAACAAGAAATAAATTACAAAGAAAACCTTTCAGCAAGATGACACCAAGCCACTCTGTGTACTGTATTCACTTCAAGAAAAATTCTTGCCAAAAAATTTAATATAAAATTAAAGAATGCCTTGCAATCAATCTTAAAAATATATTTAAAGATAAATTATGTTCCTTTGATAGAATTCTAATGCTTAGAAGATAGAAAGGATGATGTTCTATTGTGATTTTGAATCTATTTATTTTACTAAAAATATATCATCCCTGTACTAGAAAATTTACATTCCTGTAATGAAATGAGTTTCGTTCCTACACTGGAATGCTCTATTCCTATACTAGAATGTTCTATTCTTGTTCTGAAATGTTATGTTCCTGTACTAGAACACTCTATTCCTGCACTAAATCATGTTTACTTTCAACCACCCTTCACTCATATATTTATGTGCTAAAGCTAGTAAACTGGAAATTAAAGAAACAGGAAGGAAAACTTCAGCTCTAACTTTTAATGAAAAGAATCCCAATCCAAAGCAAGAATTTAATGAAAAGATAACTTATAAATACTTTAAGGGAATTCTCACAAAAGAAGAAAGGAAAACTCTTGCATTTTAAATCAAAGTGTGTTATCCAAAAGATAAAACTTAAAACTCTTTAGATATTTGTCAGAATATGAAACATATGCTCTGCTCAGAGGATTAATTCCATAGAGTTTTCAAGCTCAGAAAATTTCCATATGCAATTCTTGTGCTTAGTGATATTTAGTTCATGATTATTTGAGGAAATTGTTACAGTCAAAACCTTTATACTGAGATATCATCACTCAGCCAAAACTTTTATTAATATCAGGGGATGCTATGCATATAAAAGGAAGTAACACTCAAACCATTAAACTTGTAACCGTTTGTCTAATATTTTGGAAATAACTCAAGGAAAGTTCTCAGTAAAAAAAGAAATAGTGTGATGCTCAGTGTTATCACTCTAATAATTCTTAAGTTGTGAGATTTTGATTTATAGCTTAAAGAATATCAAAGGTAACCAAAAAACTACTTTCAAGCTTTAGGATCTAGCCTTCCTAAGGCTCAAAGAGGGCTCTTTCTATAATATTTAACTTTGTTTTATATTTGATTTTAGGCTAGTTATATTGGGAAAATTGGCTTTGGTTTGGTTTGGTGGGAAAAATCACTTAATGAGATGGATAGTAATAAATATGGTTTTCCATTGGGAAAATGGAGTCAATGTGTCAAGCAGATAGATTGGGATCAAGGTCTAAAGTCAAATATTTTCAGGGCAAGATAGCAGAGTCACTCAAGATCTTTGAAGGCTGATTTGTGAAGTGGTTTAATCGGGATAAAGAGCAATTAAGGGTTCTTTGATCTGAATAGAGAATGAATAGGTAGGGTTCGATCGAAATTAGGAAGAAATTAAGGGTTCCCTATTTTGGATATCAGTCGAAAACATTAAAATGAAAACCAACCAATAGCAGAGTGCTTTTAACAAATTCTGATATAACAATTCCCGATTTCACATTCAAATTTACAACACATTTAAGAATGTATGGAAAACATAATAAGATTTAAAAATAACATAAGAGAGT
Source organism: Pinus albicaulis (assembly GCA_034641835.2). Lineage (NCBI taxonomy): Eukaryota > Viridiplantae > Streptophyta > Pinopsida > Pinales > Pinaceae > Pinus > Pinus albicaulis. The sequence continues at coordinate 1,460,622,459 of CM076572.1, read as the reverse complement.
ACTTCACTTAAGTGGCCCAACACATGAATCCTGAAATATGATGCTTTATTGCTTGAAATCCAGTCTGATGTCTTGAAACTTGATACACAACCCTTTAGGTTCATAAAAATTGACTATAGAAATCTTCAGCAATTTATTCCACACTAATACTTTAAAGGATGAAGTATTGATACAAAAAGTAATACAAAATATCCTAGAATAGTCGTAGGAATGTTTTTTGAAAATAAAATATCTTATTACAAAAAGATAGAGACAACTGCTTAAGAAACTTGCAAGCTTTCCTATCTATTCAAATTAAATAGTGATGTTGTTTGGAGTCGAGTGCAGTTGGCTAATAAAGGTGTCCTTCACACTGGCAATAGATCTTCAATCTATTTGAGAACCTTATCTTCACTTGATACTATTTAATAACTGACACACTTTATCTCTGATACACTTTTAACCGTTTGATACTCTTTAACCTGCTGTTGGACTATTTTACTATTGTAAAAATCTGTTTTTACTGTGTAAAAACAACACTCTGTTTTTTTATCTTCTTTCACTGCAAAATGTTTTTTTTTACAGTAAGTCAGTAAGCTTCTGCTAAAATTCCTCTTCTGGTAATTTTATCTTTGTAAGTTTCCTGAAATTCTCTTCAGCCTCTGTGTATCTAACAACAGTTGGCTTGACTACAAAGAGATGTTTTATCTCATGCTGTAAATAAAACAAATCTTCAACACTTTTGTGCAACACTTTGCGTATAGGTACTCCTTGCCAGTATGATTTATTCACCTGTTCCTTGGAAAAATATCTGATATTTTTATTGTAGTATTTTTGTTTCATTAGTTTATCATTGATAGCAAGAATGTTTGGCAAACCTTTTTGTCTTAAAGTGTCAAACTTAATCATGAATCTAGTGATGGCTATGTCCATATTTTGACACTTCTCTTCTAACTGTTTCATCAAGTTTTTATTTGAAATCACTTTCCTTACCTCAAGAATTGTCTCTATCCTGTCAGTAATTCCTATCTCATCCAATTCTTTCTTGTTTTTAGTATTGAGAAACTTGACTATTTCTAAGGCTTCTTCAGGCTTGGCAACTAGCTCTTCGTTGGTCTTCAATATTTCTTCTTTGGCTACTTTAATCAAGTCCTTCTACTCATAAATTACTTGAATGGATGGCCAAGTATCATTGATTGATTCAATGATCTTGGACCACAGATGATTTTTAATGTATGCCATGGGCTCTTTCAAGGTTAATTCTGTCTCTACCTTCTTTAATTGTTCACTCAATCTCTTCGCTTTTGCTCCTCTGTTTTAGCATTTATCTGTGCTAATTTCTTGGCATCTTCAAGTTTTATGATTTTCTCTTTCAATCTATTTATCTCATTATCCTGAATTGACATATCTTCCATAGTTTTGATGAGTTTGTTGTCCTCATATGAATGTTGAACTGCTGAAGTGGAAGATTCAATAGCAGAAGTAGTGGAAGAAGTGACTAGCACTGCTGTGGCTAATGGGACTTTTGGTGCTAAATCTTCTACTAGAGTTGAAGGAACTGTTGTTGTTACCATGGGAATGACTGTAGGAGGAATATTTTGAGCTTTTTCAGCTTATTTTTCTTGGACAAGCTTGTCCATCTCAATTTCCATCTCCTTGATCTGTGTTGTCAACTGTAGTATGAGATTCATCATCTCATATTTTTTATTTTCCTCCTACACTATCTCTTTAGTCTGTGGATTTTCTGTTGGTGGTAATTTAAGTTGCTTTCTTAATGCTGCAATATCAACATTTTTCTTCTTTACCAATTCTTATGTAGCTTTCACATTATAAGGGTCATACCCAACTTCAATCACCAATTCTTCTAAAGACTTGATTCTGGTGTCTTTAGCATAAGAAGAAGATTTTTCAACTCTTAGTTGATCTCTTATATTTTTCAAAGTGTTATGAAGCTTTTGGGCACTCATAGCCTTTGTGGTCATGGTAGAATATAGCATTTCTGAGCTTTACTTATGGAACTCAATCTGATCTAAAGGATGAATGCTTTCTACTGGTACCTCAAAGTCAACCTTCTTATAATCTGCTGTTGTTTTGGGTGTTTTTACTGTAGGTTGCAACACTGACGTTATCAATTTCTTGTTTTCATAATCAAAGGCTGAAAGCAGCCTATTTTGTTTCCTAGATTCTGCTTCAAATATTGTGAATATATTTCATTTTTTATCTCCACATTTTTGGCCTTGATCTGTTTATATTTTTCTTTGATATCAACATCTGTATCCTCTGCCTACTGTGATGAAGATGCTTCCATGCTTTTTTGTTTCTCAATTACCTCTGTGTTAAAAAATAACAGGTCGCTGCTCATTTTCAATAAATGTAGTAGTCTTAGTGTTCTTCTCCGTAGTTTCTTCATCTAGAACCTCAATTATTTCATTCTCTTTTTCCACTGGATTAATTTTGGGTTTCTTATTATACCTGAGCTTAAATCTATTTCCTATGGTTGTTTCAACAGTATATAAACATTTTTCTCTAGTTCTCTTTATGGTTCTGTCTTCTTGATTTACAGTCTTCAAAGTGTGACTAGTATCACCTTGTTTGACTGTTTCTATTAATGTATTTTCCAACCATTCTACTTGATTTGAAAACTCTTCAATTTCATACTTTTTGTCATGGATGTAAGGGGTTAATTTTCATTTTACCCTTATCTTGCTGATTATTCCATGAGGATCATAGTTCCACAAGAAACTTTCATCTAACTTATACTCCAACAGCTATTTTTCTGCCTATGTACCTGCTTCCCTGTGATTGCATATAAAAGGTCCTACTTGATTTTTCAACTTGAAATGAGTCTTCTTTTTGGTAGCTAAAAATTTCACAGAATCTGAATTTAGAATTTGTCTTATATATTCTAAGGCAAACACTCTCATTGGCACATACTTTGGCAGTTTGTAGGGCAAGAGGTTTGACCCTTATACTCTAATCTCTGTGTGGTTTTGGTATAGGTACCAATCTCCAGTTATGCTTTTCTCTCATAGCTGTAAAAAATTCTTAATTTCAATACTTATCCTTGGTTGTACACTGTTTGTAAGAATATTTATCAATGGGTGAATAAAGCAGTCTGTGAAATCTGCATAAGTGAACTCAGTAGATTATTTTCTAATCAAAGAAGTCCAGAAAATAATTGGTATTGGATTTCCCTCGACATCCAGCTTTTGAAGGTTTATTGGGAATTTATCAGACTGGAAATAGAGGAACATATGAAAAAGGAAGGAGCTATACCTCAATACTCCTTCAGTAGGAAGTTTCACAACATGATCATGAATACTATTACCTATATATTCAACACAGTTGTAAATGATTGAAGAAGGTTGACCAGGCACAAAAGTGGACAGAAAACCTAGTATAGACTCATCAATGTGTTCATTAGTGAAGTAGCCTAGGATAAAAGACAACATTGAGATAACATGTCTTGATCCTTCTGGGAATTTTGAGGATGAATATGGAGATTTAAGCTTTGGGATTTCAATATAAGAAGGCATGAAGGTTTGGAAGATTTGAAATCTTTTAGGAAAGCCTAAATCCAGATAAATATTTGTAAGAGATTCTATAGATAATGGGATTACATTAGGATATGGTTGCAACTGAAGCATTTGGTTTAAGGACTCTGCAGTGATAGTAAATAAAACTTATTTCTCGGAACTAACCATAGCTCTTTGGTCAGGGGAATAGCGAGCTTGGCACAATCTGATGAGCTCAGAACACTGATGGGTATGGGGAACTACATATTTTGGTAAATTAGACTCCCAAATTTGCACTTCATCTGCTTGATCTAAATATTTTTCTAGACTCCAACAGTGGAGATCAAGAATATTAAATTATATTACTGGATCAGTGATTTTATATTCAACATCGGCTAGAGGGGTATGCTCAACATCTACAACAAGAGATTACAATGAATATGTATGAATTTACAGGGTAATTTCCATAGATCAAGAACCAAAGGTCACCACTCAAAAACAAATCACAAATCAGTACACCAGTATAATCACGTGGTTAAAACCCTCAAAGAGGGAAACAGTCCATGGCCTGAGCCAACACGACCACTTTAGGAAATTTGTTAATATAAAAAGAAAAGTTACATATGTTTCTCTCATAAATAGTTACAGGACAAATGACCCTCCATGCTCTTTAAATAGAGATCATGGACCAATTGGGTGTTAAGCCACTAATCAAGTGTCGTTAATACCAAGGAGAGAGATAACCGTCGGATCACTACAAATCATGACCGTCGGATTATAAGTTACAAATGTACATGGTAAATAAACACACTTTACCTAACTCTACACTAGACTAAGTTATTCTTAGCTATTTCCTTTGTATCGGAATATCCTAACATCCCCCCTTAAGAAAAAATTGGGATAGGATTGAAGGATTTCCAAAGGTGACACAAAAGGAGCCTATTTCCTATGTGTCGAAATATCCTAACATCCCCCCTTAAGAAAAAATTGGGATAGGATTGAAGGATTTACAAAAGTGACACAATAGGAGAAGGAAGGAGGCATTAGAGCCTATCCCCCCTTAATGACAACTTTCCTGAACTCCAATCATGGATCGAAGTTTGGTAAACTTTGCTTCTGTTAGAGCCTTTGTAAATATATCGGCTACTTGATCATTGGTTGGACAATACTGCACTTCAAGAACATGATCATGATTGAGCTTTCTGATGACGTGTATGTGGAGTTCAATGTGTTTCATACGTTGATGTTGAAATGGATCTTTACATAGCTAAATGGCACTCTGATTATCACACCAAAGTGCAGTTGGATGCTGCTGATGAAGACCAAATTCAGACAGGATCTTAAGAAGCCACATGGCTTCCTTGTTGGCTTCAACTGAACCTCGATACTCTACTTCTGCTGAAGAAAGAGAGATGGCACTTTGTTTCTTACGAGACCAAGTAATAGGTCCTGAACCAAGAGTGAATACATATCCTGCAGTAGACTTTCGATCATTAGGGTCACCAGCCCAATCAGAATCAGTGAAACCAATCAACAATGGAGATGTTTCTACACTTTAATGAATCGAAAATTGAACTGTACCTCGAATATACCGAAGTATTCTTGTAGCTTCTTTCCGGTGACTTTCGTGGGGTTGGTGCATAAACCGAGCGACAAGACGAACGACAAAGGAAAGGTCAGGATGGGTATGGGTTAGATACAGACGTTTACCAACAAGTTGATGGTATAAGGTAGCATCAACTTCAGGAGTAGTACAAGTGACTGAAAGCTTGACTCCAGACTGAAAGGGAGAAGGGGATGGCTTACAGTCTTCCATGTGAAAGTGGTGTAGAAGATCACATGCATACTTGGACTGAGAGAGGGTAATGCCTTATTTGGATTGCAAGACTTTCAAACCAAGGAAATAATGCAAGTGTCCTAAGTCTGTCATTTAAAACTTCTTTTTGAGGCTAGACTTCACATGGTTTATATGGTTTGGATCACTAAAAGTAAGGATAAGATCATCAACATAAAGAACAAGGATGGTGAAGGACTTACCCACTTTCTTGGTGTAGACAGTGTTGTTAGAATGACACCAATAAAATCCATTATCTAATAGAAATCTATCCATTTTGGCATACCAAGCTCGAGGAGTTTGTTTGAGACCATAGAGAGACTTCCTAAGGTGACAAACAAGGCTAGAGTCATTTTGGATAAAGCCAGGGGGTTGTTCCATGTAGATTTCTTTATGTAAATCTCCATGTAAGAAGGCAGATTTAACATCCATCTGATGGACTTCCCATTTAAAGGAGGCAGCAAGGGAAAGAACAAGGCGGATATAATTCATTTTGGCAACAAGGGAGAAGGTTTCAGTATAGTCAATGCCTTCAACTTCTGAAAATCCTTTAGCAACAAGAAAAGCTTTATGTCTATCCACTTTTCCAACTGGTCCAAACTTTATTTTGTAAACCCATCTGCATCGGACAAGTTTTCTTCCTTTTGGAAGAGGAACAAGATCCCAAGTATCATTCACCAATGAGGAACGATATTCTTCATTCATAGCTTCATCCCAAGCTGGATGACTAGAGGCTTCTTCAAAGGTTTCTAGATCAAGATTTTCTAGAACTTGAGCCAATAAGGAAGAAGCTCTGTCGAACTGAGAACGTGTATGCCATCGATTGGCAGGGTCACTTGCAAGAGAACCTGCTGCATCCTAAGTAGAGCGAACCTATCTTGGAAGCAGTGGAGTAAAAGGAACAATTTCAAGAGGTGGAGAGGGATTTTCATCCTCGCTTTCATCATCTGAACTAGAAGTAATTATATTAAAAATAGAAGAGAGAGAGAGAGGTGGCACATATGCCGAATCAGGGTCACATGCCAAAGGTGGCACACCTGTCGAACTAGGTTCGCAGGCCAATATATTTTCATCAAATTTTACATCTCTTCTAATGATTATATTTTTGGATTTTGGCTGAAGAAGTCTATATCCTTTTACATCTTCAGAATATCCAACAAAAATGCATTTTTCACTCTTAGGTTCTAAGGCTTTATGTTTCGCATCTGGAATATGGGCCCGAGCATCACTTCCAAAGTGACTTACATCTATTTAAATTGAGCTCCAAGCTTATTTTGGAGTTATACTCCTTAAAAGCTTAGTAGGAGTGCGGTTTACTATGTAATTTGCACTGTTAATTGATTCTAACCAAAAAATAATACTAAGTCCTTTAGATTGAAGCATACAATTAGCCATTTCTTTTAGAGTGTGATTCATCCTTTCAACTACACCATTTTGTTGTGGATTATATGGAATGGTATGTTGCAATTGAATAACATGCTCGGTGCGAGAAATTGATAAATTTGTTGTTAATGTTGGGAAAAATACTGAGAGGGGGGGGTGAATCAGTATTTACTGCATATTCAAAACTTTTACTTTTTCTGCTTCTAAAATGCATACGCTACTTTCCTGAACCAGACTTGCGTATATACGCGGATACCTTTTACGAAACTAGCGTATACACAGATATCTATATATGTCATTAATTCATCACTCAAATCATTCCTTCATTTATTCATCAGATATTCAATAAGCAGTAAACATGTGCGGTAAGAACAGAATAAATCATGACACAAAGCATCACACATGAACACCAGGATTTTTAGGTGGAAACCCAAGTCGGGAGAACCCTTCTTCTTGAGTTGCTCAGCCTTCAATATTTTTATTATAGAGAAAACATCTTACAACATGTCTTTGAGTACGAGACTCCTACGACACGTAAACACACCCACAACGCTCATTTACCGGCCTCTCTGAAGGGAGCTACAGCACGACTTGTTTACCAACACTCACGGAAAGGGAGCTACGACCCCCTGCTCTCGTTTACCAGCCTCACCTGGAAGGGAGCTACAACCCTTTGACTGAAGGCTACAACCCTCAGCACCTCTATGGACCACGTTTCATCAATTTTCACACTGGATCCAAAGCTTCCTCTAGGACACAACTTGCAGGGCACGTTTCATCATATTTTCAAGCTGGACCCTTTCCATACTTTTAAGCACAGTCAACCATGAAACAGATACATATAACTTACTGATAGGTATCAGTAAAACAACAGAACAGATCAGACATTTCTTACCATAGACTTCAGCAAACCCTAGTTTGAGTACGCGCTTTTCTTTCTCTGATGTCGCGTATATACGCTCTTCCATCCACATCAACCAGCATATACTTCAGTACAAATTATAGAGCTAATTTTATTGCGCATACGCGCTTTCTCCTCATCGAAGCCGCGTATATACGTGCTTCTTCATGTGGGAACCAGTATGTGGATCTTCTGGCATTAAAAGAGCGACATACTTCTTGGTCAGACATTCAATTGATTTAACCCTTTACTTCAGACAGATGTTCTCCTTATCTCAGATCTAATCATTCCATAAATAGATCTAGCAAATACAGATACATTTCAGATCTAGATATTCCGCTTCATAATTTCTTCATAGGTGCATCATAGATTCAGATCTATCATCAAACCTTTTCCCTTTACATACAGATATACTTCACAGAGAAGTATTCATTCAAGCTCAGACATCTTCCTCCCACTCTCATGATTTGCACAATGAATTTCTTCTCCTTATATAGGTTTACCCTTTTTCAATACCATGAGCCCCTTTTTCAATACCATGAGCCAAAACAATACCATGAGCCCAAAACTACATTACTTCCGATGGTATTCCTGGACGGGGTCATTTAGATGAATCATTACCCAATACAATGGGTCAATACCATGGTGGTTACCCCTGGTTTTGCACTTTTTCAGCGCTTTTGCCCATACACGACTTGGAACGTTCTTTTCCGCGTGCATACGCGACTTCGCTTAGACAGATCCGCGTATTCATAGAGACATACTCTTTTCATCATACTTTGAGCACATTCTGAATTCCTTTCTTCATTTCCTTCTATACACACTGTAGATACATCATATTTTCTTCATCAAGAACATATTCTAGCAAGCACAACTTCATCAAGTAAGTTGCCATCATCTTTATCAAGTGGGTTGCCTTTCAGGGACAACACTCAACATCATAATATCCTTGAACATCATATCACATCAGATTTACATCATTTACCAAGTCCATCAAGTCAAGAATAACTTCATCAGGTGGATTGCCATCAAAGACAACACATGTCAACAGTCGCATGTCTTCATCTTCATTCGGTGGGTTGCCATCAAGGACAACACTCTGCATCATATTGCCAACAATCTCCCCCTTTGGACTTGATGGCAACCACGATGGTGTTTGGTTACCACAACAGATAGGTACATTAAGAATACAATGACACCATGTCACATTCCCCATTTTTGACACCATTCTTTCTCTTTATTCAAACACCATGTCACTCTCCCCCTTTGACATCAAGGGCAAAGGGTGGATCAAAACCAACATACTCTCCCCCTTTTCTCCTCATGTGGAAGAAGCGTTCTGCAGATCTGATATATACTGAAGTGACCAAGCTCCCCCTGAGTTCATGCTGAATCTTCAAACATATTTTCTAATGGAGTACATGACTCTATGAATTTCCTATCACCAATGACTCATACTTACATCAAAGATCCATCCAAGTGGATTTACATATGAGACTCAACTACCCAACCAAGTGGGTTTACAAATTTGACTCAGCTACCCAACCAAGTGGGTTTACAAAATTTGACTCAGCTACCCAACCAAGTGGGTTTACAAGTTTGACAGGTCCTTACATGATTGAATATTACAATTTTACACCATGGGTCTCAACAAGACCTTTTCATCAAACTACAAATATAACTTTTAAGACCAACACCAGAAAGTCCTCAAGAAAGAGAACATATTTCAGAACCATCATAATGCCAACACTGCATTATACTCAGCAAAGCTAATGCTCCCCCTGAATCTGTGCAACCAAGCAATCTTTCCAAATGAATAAGGCTCCCCCTTAGTTTGTGCATCCTGAAAACTTCCACCAACAAATCATCAAGGCATCTTCATCAAAACATTAGAAACAGAATTATGAGAACTGGAACACCACCAGAGATACCAAACAGTATCAGAGATACCAAACAGCACTGCAGCTGTGCTGAAGAGAGCTGACTCCAACCAAAAAATTGTCAGCAATCAGTCATACGCGGTTTTCTGTGCATGAACTAGTGTATATACGCGACTGTGTTTCAGGAAATCCGCGTATCCAATGCCATCTTATAAATTTTAACCAGATCTGATCCTCTATGAGAAAAAGCCAGTGTTTAGCTTCTTTCTGAGATATTTGAATGCTTCCTTGGACTACAGAACAGTGTAGTTGTGTCTTCAAGCGTCATCCACCGGTTGTAGCATAAGCCCATTAGTAACCAAGCCTTCAGATTCTTTGCAGCATCAATACAATCTTTCTAAGAGAGATTATCATACCAGAACACTATTTTCAACTCTGTGTCAATCATCCATGTGGTCCAATATCACCATGATCTTCAAGATTTAACATGAAGTAACATATGTAGGAAAAAGATCTCAACCATAGTAACAAACTCTGCATGATCTATTCTTATTTCTGAATCAAACGACTTCCAACTCATCCATGTGTGAGCACAAAAGATACTTTTCAGCAAACAGGGCTCAAAATCTCATCATAATAAACCATATACCAAGTCATCATCTTTTGAGCATGAGTATCACAATAACCAAAGAATAAGCAGTCATAGTGCCAACAATGCAATCATTAGTATTCAACCTGCTGCTCCCCCTGAACCAGTGCTCCTCCTTAACTTGTGCAACCTGAACACCTTCATCAGCAAGTCATCAGCAACAATCTCTGCATGATCTGTCCTTATCTTTGAATTATAAGACTTTCATCTCAGCAACGAATACTCTTCATCAAGAAGCAAACAGGACTCATCCATAATCTTCAACATAAGAAACCATGTATCATTTCATTAGCATGAGTATAACCAGAAAAATGCTAACAGTACAATCATTAGCAGTCAGACTGATGCTCCCCCTGAACCTCTGCTCCCGATCTTCAGCTGTCATCCCAATTCTCTTATCATCAATGCATACGCGACTGTGTCTGCTGGAACTCGGGTGTATACGCGGCTTTAGTTCACTGAACCCGCGTATGGAAGGTGAATTATAGAAAATTTCACATTCCTCCATCTCCCCCTGAATTTGTCCTTCCTGTACTTGTCTTCTTCATGTCAGATGCTCTGTTAGCAATAATCATAACCAGATTTGCCAAATCAACCATGAGAATCATCATACATCGCTCCCCCTGTGACGATACATTACTAAGCTCCATAATGTATCTCACATCACTTCTGCAGTCATTAAGAGAAGTAAGCTTCAAAAGCTGATGACTGCAGTAGGGTCAATATTCCCTACGTTTCTGACCGGTCCTCCTTATTTTTCCAAATTTGCTTGAACTTTCTAATTTTGTGCTGAAAATTATCCACTTTCTCAGATCTGTTCAACCTGCATTCTTTTTCTACATGTCCATACTTGTTACAAGAATAACATCTCATGTGTCCAGAGAAATAAGCATAAGAATCATAATGAGTATTTCTAATCTTCCTCCTTTTACAATCAGCTGCTTTATGTCCATACTTGTTACGTGAAAAACAATATCCCTTGAAGAAACCAGAGTACCTTTCTATGTAGGAACTGTTTGTTTGAGGCTGAAATGATCTGCTCCTGCAATTTGCTGCAACATGCCCATAATTATGACATTTGAAACATTCAACATTATTGAATGATTTCCTTTGAGATTTCATCATTGTTGGTTGACCTTTTGTTTCTTTCAACTCTTCAGGTTTTGCATTGACTTCCTTTGAATCTTTAGCACTTCCTTGTGAACTAGATTCTCCTTTAACAGTTTCGTGGAAACCAAGACCAAGTTTGATAGTAGGAGACCTTTGATTACTCAGAATATTGTCCAAAATATTGGTACTATCTTGAAACCTCAAAAGTTTAACTTTTTCTTCTAATTTACCTTTGAGAATGTTTACCTCAACCTCCAAGGCTTGACATTGCTTTGTCATGCTTTCTTCTTTCCTTCTGCCATCTTCTACTTGATTCTTCAGATTTAGAATCTCTTCTTTCAACCCTTTTTCTTGTTCCTCAAAATTTTGTAAGAGTTCTTCATTCTTCTTGTTTTATGCTTCGAGATCTTCTTTGAGGGAGACGATTTCTGCTTCAAGTCTTGCATTCTTCTTGTTTGATTCTTCAAGATCTGCTTGTAGAAGTTCTTCATGTTCCTTGTATGATTCTTCTATGACAGACATGATTTTTGCTCCAAGTTCTTCATTTTTCTTATTTGATTTTTCCAGATCTTCTTTGAGAGAGATGTTTTCTGCTTCAAGTCCCTTACATTGATTGGTTACATTGTCATACAACCTTTGATTCTTGTTCATCTGTTCTTTCATTCTAGAGATTAACTCTTTGGAGATAGAATCTTTTTCTTTATAGGCTCTTAGTTGATCTTCAACTTTGATCTTGATAACTTCTTCTAGATCCATGACATTACTTTCACTATCTTCACCATTGCATGCACAGGAAAGTGAATCACAAGAATAATACTCAATACTTGTTTTATCTTCTTCATTTTCTCCTGCACATGTTTTCTGAACTATCTTCATTTCAGTGGCCTTCTTCTTTTGCTTCTTTTCCATTGCGACAGAATCTCCTTCAGCGATCCCGTATACTATGAAGGACACAGCTCTGAAATAATTATTTGGAAAAATACGGGGGGGGGGTGAATCCATCAGCTACACCCACTCAAAGAAACTTTTCACTTTTCATTCCTTAAAAACCTGCGTACTTTCCTTTATTAAGCACCGCCTGCGTATATACGCGGATACCTTTCATTCAACTAGCGTATACACAGAGATCTAAATATGTCATTAGTTCTTTGCTTAGATCATTCCATTATTCATTCATCAGATGTTCAATAAGCAGTAAACATGTGCAGTAAGAACAAAATAAACCATCACACAAAGCATCACACATGAACACTAGGATTTTTAGGTGGAAACCCAAGTCGGGAGAAAACCACCGCTGCAGTTGCTCAGCCTTCAATATTTTATTATAGAGAAAACATCTTACAACGGATGTCTTGGTGGAACTCTACCCGAGCACACGGGCACACCCACTGGCCTGGATTTACCGGCCTCTCCACAGAGGGAGCTACAACCCCAGGCGGTTACCGACCTCACTTGGAAGGGAGCTACGACCCCCGATCTCGTTTACCGGCCTCACGGAAAGGAGCTACAACCCACGGCCCGAAGAGCCTGCACCCTCGACACCACCTTGGACCCACGTTTCATCCCAATTTCCTGCTGGATCCAACAACTTCTAATGAACACAACTTGCGAATACACGTCATCATATTTTCAGACTGGACCCTTTCCATACTTTTAAACAAAGTCAACCATAAACCAGATACATATAACTCACTGACAGATATCAGTAAACCATCTGAACAGATCAGATATTTCTTACCATAGACTTCAGCAAACCCTAGTTTGCATATGCGCTTTCCATTCACTGATGTCGCGTATATATGCGCTTCCGTCCACATAAACCAGCGTATACCTCTGTACATATTTCATTGCGCATACGCGCTTTCTCTTCATCGAAGCCGCGTATATACGTGCTTCCTCTGCGGCGAACTAGCGTATAGATCTTCAACCATTACGGAAGCGAACGCCGCCACAACGGAGGTACATTTCGGTTCGAGATTCATTACCCTTTACTTCGGACAAATGTTCACCTCATCACGGATCTAATCATTCCATAAACGGATCCCAACCATCTTATTTTATCCGGATCTACTTATATCCCATTTCATCATTTCTTCATAGGTGCATCATAGATTCGGATCTATCCTTGAGCCTTTCCCTTTCCCATACGAGATATAATTCACGGAAAGTATTCATTCAAGCTCGGACATCTTGCTCCCACACTTGTGATTTGCCTGATAATTTCTTTTTCTTTATATAGGTTTACCCTTTTTCAATACCATGAGCCCCTTTTTCAATACCATGAGCCAAAACAATACCATGAGCCCAAGAAGCACATTACTTAAGATGCATTGTTCTTTGGACGGTCATTTAGACGAATCATTACCCAGCTCTGATGAGTCAGCTTCTGCATGGTGGTTACCCTGTTTTTGCACTTTTTGAGCGCTTTTGCCCATACGCGACTTATCACGTTCTTTCCCGCGTGCATACGCGACTTCCCCTAGACATATCCACGTATGCATAGAGACATACTCTTTTCATAATACTTTGAGCACATTCTGAATTCCTTTCTTCATTGCCTTTTGTGCACATTGTAAATACATCATATTTTCTTCATCAAGAACATATTCTAGCAAGCACAACTTCATCAAGTAAGTTGCCATCATCTTTATCAAGTGGGTTTCCTTTCAGGGACAACACTCAACATCATAATATCAACAAGCATCATATCACATCAGATTTACATCATTTACCAAGCCCATCAATTCAAGAATAACTTCATCAGATGTATTGCCATCAAGGACAACACATGCCAACAATATCATGTCTTCATCTTCATTCAGTGGGTTGCCATCAAGGACAACACTCTGCATCATAATATAGCAGTTAACATATTCTCCTCCATTTCGGAAGTCGTAACTTAAAATTTTATGTCCCCAGATTGTTTCTCAACAAAGGCCTTAAAGGCCAAGAACATGTTAAAAACTTCACTCTTGAGTTTTAAGAAGTATACCCAAGTGCATCTGGAAAAATCATCAATGAAGGTTAAGAAGTACTTGCAACCAGAGAAAGAAACAACAGGAATTGGATCCCATAAATCACCGTGCATAAGCTGCAAAGGGACGGAAGCGTGCCAAGAGGCACGTTTGTCAAAACTATCCTGATGATGTTTTCCGAGTACACATCTTGGAGAGATACTATAGGAAGGCCCGTCACCATATTTTCCTTACATAGAGTTTGAAGAGAGCGATAGTTTAAGTGACCAAATCTCTCATGCCAAATTTTTCTCACATCATCATTATGAGCAACAAAAACGGAGGGAAGACATGATGACCCAAAGTTGTCAAAATTATACAACCTTGTGGAATCATCAGTAATGCCAGTAGCTAAAATATGTTGAGGATTTTTAAGGTCCTTGATTACAACATTATGAGGTGATAATTCTACTATTTTCCCTTCACCTGAATGAATTATCTGATAAACAGAGAGAAGGTTGCATGACAAGGTAGGAACACATAGTACATCATTAAACTGACCATTATCTAGATGAATGGTTCCAAATTCTACAACACTAAGAGATCTATCATCACCAACATAAATATTTTTGGTGTTACAATAATTTAAAGAAGAAAACATGGCTTGATTTTTGGCCATGTGGTAAGAAGCTCCAGAATCAATGAGCCACTCATGAGAATGAGAAGAAGAAGATAAATTTAATGCATAACTAGATCTTGATGCTTGAAAACCACAAGTAGAAAGTGCCATTCCTGAAGATGAAGGTGTAGAGTGATCCAAATTGATGTTGTGCTTCTCCATTGCTTCTTCTAAGGCTTCCATCTTCTTAAAACATTTGGACTCTAAATGACCATCACGATTGCAAAAGTTGCAATGTCTATCTGTCTTCTTTCCTTTATTTTTATATGCCTTATCATTTTGGTCAGTTTCTTTTTCAGTTTGCGGCTCAAATTGCTTATGACCCTTGTTTGGTTTCAGACCATACTTTTTAGGATACTGCTTCTTGGGATTCTTTTGATATGATTGATGTTGGGTTGCTAAGGCTTTCTTAGAAGCGTTTCCAAAAGTGATAAGACTAAGGTGTAAGAGTTTTTATTTTTCTCTTATCAAAGAATCACAAAAGGAATCAAAAGAGGGATTCTTGTAGGTAGTTCATGAAGAAATGATGGCTTCTCTAGTGGAATGGAAGGCAAAAACAAATACAGAGTATGCAGGGCCAAGCTTAGCAAGAATGCAATAAATGAGGCTACCATCTTCTTTTTTGACCTTACAACCTTCTAAAATAATTCTAAGGGTCTTGAATTTGAAAAAAAAATCCTCAGTAGAGGAGAAATTATTGGGGTCCAAAGTAAGCAACTCATTTTCAAGCTAATGGGTCCTAATTTGATTTCGAATGCCAAAGACAATATTTATCTTTTCCAGGGCTTCATGAGGGGTGTCAATGTCAAGGATATGAAATCAAACATCTTGAGCAATGGAAATTCCTATCAACCGTCATTTTTGATCTTGTTTATTTTCCTATTTAGTGACTTTATCATCATCAGAAGGTTTATTTTCTAGCCATGTGGCTATTCTATAAAGCCCTTTACTTCTAAGTATATTTACCATGTGAAGTAGCCATTGGAAATAATTGGTGTTGTTAAGAATAATCGGACATGCACTTTCCTTTTCTTATTTTTTTTTAACTGAAGTTAATAAAAGCTAAAACTAACTACTCCAATGGAAATATCTCGAAAAATTAGGCCGTCTCAAAAAAAACTGCTCGAAAAATGGCTTCCGGTTGAAGTTATGCCTTTTGAAAAATCTGAGTTGTAGATGCCGAATAGTTACGGGAACGGTTTAAAATTTGGTGATGAAGTTCAACTTAAAAAAAAAAAAAAAAATCCTGCCCCTTTTAACATACAAAAAGAACCTTGAGAAATAGATTTGAACCCAATACCTCTATTCTCATAAACTAACTCCTCACCAAGTGAGATAGTAAAAGGATTTTGTTATTGTTATTATGAGATAGTAACTCTTCGGTGTGCATGCCTTTTCTTGCACAAAAAAACACAAAAACCGAGCAAAAAAATAAATAAATGCAAGCCTTACGGCATAATGTTAGATTTTCAATTAGCCTTACTGACAACTATCAATTTTTTCACTATTTCTGATTTCCCAAGATCACACAAAGATGTGGGGAAGGAGCATACGTAGCAAAAAAAATCCCTTTTCCTATTTCTGATTTGTCGAGATCACACGCAGCGCATAGCAAAGAGCATACACAGAGAATAGGGTATAGATCTGGAAAATAAATAAAACCTAAAAACCAAAAATAACGAGAGGGAACCGAAATAAGCAGAACTATTAACAAATATAACTGCAAAACAAATGCTTTATACCTCCAGATCTAAACTGTCATAACTTGGGAAGCTGGAAACCTTTTCGCATGAAACGAAAGGCATTTCTCACTATACCAGATGCTCCAGACACATTAGAGTAGTTCTCCAAGCCCAAAAAATGTTCAGAAATAGTATATCTACAAAACAACATTTGCATGCAGTCAAACCGGCTTCGGATTTTGATCAACAATCAACGCGACCCTCAAAATAGGTCTGATACCATGTACAAATTTACAAGGTAAGTTTCATAGATTAAGAACCAAAGGTCACTGCTCAAAAACAAATCACAAATAAGTACACCGGTATAATCACATGGTTAAAACCCTCAAAGAGGGAAACAATCCATGGCCTAAGCCAATGCGGCCACTTCAGGAAATTTATTAATATGAAAAGAAAAGTTACATATGTTTCTCTCATAAACGGTTACAGGAAAAATGACCCTCCATGCTCTTTAAATAGAGATCATGGACCAATCAGGTGTTAATTCATGGATCAAGTGTCGTTAATACCAAGGAGAGAGATAACCGTCAGATCACTACAAATCGTGACCGTCGGATTATAAGTTACAAATGTACATGGTAAAGAAACACACTTTACCTAACCCTACACTAGACTAAGTTATTCTTAACTATTTCCTATGTGTCGAAATATCCTAATAGGATTGACAATAATGGTACTTTTAGAAGTCATATCTGAGCTTAAGTTTTGACAATTTAGCCTTCTAGATGTTAAAAACTCTGTTTTTTAGATTTTTATACCCTTATGTAAGCTTAGATTGTTTACAGAAGGTATTTTTGATATGACAGAGGTCTTTTGAATAGTAATAGGTAAAATTATGGCTTCTTCTGGTTCAAACTTTCAATTTCTACCCCAAATTCAATATTTAAACCTTTTTACTGACTTAGGAAATATTTAACAAGGGTTTTTTTCTCTTTTCTTGGATAAAAACAGACCTAAAGCAATTTAATAAATGCACAAAAGGATTCTGAGCATTTATAAAAGGTTTTGATTTAATCAGAGGGTTTCTAAAGGTCTGCAAATGACTAAATTTCCTTAATTTTCTTGAAATATGTTACAGTATTCAGAAAACTATGAATTTATCAGGGTTTTCAAAGCAAATATGACTTTTGAAGGTAAGAAAGGCTATTTCTTTAGGCAAACAGGCTCACAGAAGGCTTAAATTCACAAGCATAGCTCTTTTCAGGCATAAGATAGGTATTTTTCTTGAAAAATACTTGTTTTTGTAGGTATTTGACTTGAAAATGGGTTTTCTAAGGCCTAAAAGCTTTTAGAAGCTTTGATGAAGTATCTTGGATGTAGACTGGAGGCTGCAGGCAGTCACACCAACAATTTTAATGGATTTATGGTTCTTTGAGCATGTAAACAGGGCGGTAGCACTTTTTTCTTCAATCGGGAACAGTCAAATGAGCGAAAAACGCAACAAAAAGGTTAAAAATGGGTGGATTGGAAGTTTTTATAGAAAATTTGGGTTTAAACAGTAGATGCATTCAATACGGGTCAAGTCGAATGGAGGCAGTTTGGAGTGGGGAGGCAAAATACCGCCAAGCGGTTATCGCATGATTGGAGGGTGGTAAGCAGTTTTTTTGAAATGGATGTGATCCAATTGTTTTATGTTGCGTGGAGGAGAGAGGGAAGGGAAATATCACCCATGTCGCAAATCTGAAATGGATTATCGATCATGCTCTTGAAATTGCGATAGGGGTTCTGGTTTGTTGGATCGGGCGGAAGGATTGCAAACGGTCCAAATATATTGATGAAGTTGCTGGGTGGATGGGCGTGGGGCTGTTGTTCCTTGAGAAACAATTATTGGTTGTGTACGAGATAAAATTGCTCAAGACATTAAAGATTATGTCACAAAATGTATATAAGTGTCTCTGTTTCTTAACCCTTCCAAATATTAGTAATATATTTCCCAAATATCAAATCTTTATTAATACTGCAATGCCATATTCCTTTTATATTGAAGTGAGCGAATGGAAGACGAAGAAAGAAAGGATTTTAACTTGTCATCTTTGCTTTAAACGAAGCTGCCATCATAAAATCTGAAGAAGTGAAAAACAAATAAGCTAAAGGAGAGGAGCGCCCATTAAGGATGTTTAACTCTTAAATATATAAGGACAAAAGGGCACACGCTCTAATTAAGATAAAACTCCACTTTATTCACAGATATGGAAATGAAATGAAAACCAAGAAAACTCTTCAACACAGATGGAATATTGGAAACTTTGCAAAGCTTTTTTTCATTCATTCAATTTTGCTCGATACAAAAATAGCCTTCGAAGGTTCAAAACTCGAACCCTCCTTCTTCCTTAAGATGTCTTTAAATACAATACGAATCAAATGGTTTTCGGTTATAAAGCTGATTCTAACTAAGCATATGTTGCTTAACTACTCTTTGTAACGAGAGGTACATGCCTCGGAAACATTTCGTTACATTTGCATAACTTCACTTAAAATTAAAATAAAATAAAAGATGATAACTCCTAATATAAAGGAAGCAAGTGTTCCTGGAATAACGGTGACTACGAAAGACTACTTTAATTTCCCGAACGGCTACTTGAAATTTCGCAAGTTTAAAATCCTTTTGTGTCAATAGAAAACTTCTTACATTCCTTCCGGATCTTATCTTGAGTTATTGGAGCATTCTTATAACGATGATATTCTAGTGTAGAGAAGCAAGCAAAATGAGCGTAGTGGGGATCGCATGAACCATCCATAGCGAAGGAAATGCCTTTGTAGGAAATTGAATCTTGTTTCTCCTTCGATGTCTTGTGTCTTCTCATGTCGGCCATCTGCTCTTGCTTTTTTGCTAATACCGATTGATCCTCATAAAATTTCCGAGGTCATAAACTCACCTCCCTCCTTCCGGCATGAGACGAACGGTTCTTATCAACTTATCAAACGAAATATCAAATTTCTTGACCATCTCTTCAGTACTTGTAGCCGCTTCTCTTGATGCCTTCAAGAGGTCGTTTTTAATGATCATTTTGTTTACCTCTTCGGCATAAAAATACCTATCCATTATCCCCATATCATTCAACTCTTCATCTAGTCTTAGCATTAATAAAATTCATGAATTTCTTGGCCCAATTTGATCTTTTAATAGCGGCTTGTTTATACGCTAACAGCTCTTTTCGTGATCTGCAACAATGTTCTTCTCTCTGGCAATTACTCTTATGGATTCCCATTTTGCACCATCTCGAAAATGATCTCGTTCCGGATGAGATCCTTAGCTTTAATAAGGAAATATTTCCCTTCAATTTCTCTTAAGTTCTTTGATTTCTTCCTCGGCTTATTTGTAGCTTACGTCGTTTCATTTGCCTTTCCTTCCCATCCTTGCATCAACCTACGAAGTTTGTGGCCACTTCGGGCTTGGGCTTTTGTTGCAATCTCTCTCCACCATTTCAATTCTGTGCTCAGGTGAACAACTGAGGTTGTGGGTCGGCTCCACACGAGAAAAATCAAAAGTACAAGTATGGTTACGGATCTAATTTTGTAAGGTTATAGCGTTACGCTGCCTTATCAAGTTCCTCGTCCTTCTTTATCAACTCTTCTTCTTCTGCTCTCTTTTTCCTTTTCTACCTCTGCTACTTCGAAAATTTGCCAACGAATGCTACTGCCATTTGAAATTTCAGCTTTTTCCTTAATGAAGATATTTTTGATTACGCATATTCACCAGTTTGAATTGTGCTTCTATCATTTGGATCAACACCAATTTTCATTGTGATTTTCTTCGGCTCTTCATTACGAGCTAATTAATGCTCTCGCATTGCTTTTTCCATCTTGCATTGTTTGACCACCTTAGCGAAGCATATTTTAAATGTGGCTAGCTGTAGCGATGGTTTTGTAAATCAATGACAATCAGGCGGCTTGTTTGCATGTGGAGATTCATCTTGTCCCACGAGGGAATCTTTTTCATGTCCATGACTATATTCAACTCCTTAAAGCTACCGAAGGTCCAAGGGATATTCTGTCGAATGCGGCAGCGCCATCTTAAACGATCTTTTTCCCGGATCATTACGAGTCAATAGTCTTGTTTGGTCGGCGGATATAAGGTGTTGCACGCTTGTGTTTCTATAACTTGCCTTTATTATTTGGTTCTTTTCTTCAATACGTGAGAAAAGCTTGCTTCATGGAAGGAGCCTTTTCCAAATATGAGATTACGATGCATACTAGGAGATGAAGGGCCACCACTGTTCTTCTTGAAATGAAGTAAAACCGGAGTGAATTGGAGGAGTGGTCTTCGCTAATTTAGTCCTTTTCTCCTCTCGGGGTTCCTCCTCGTCGATCTTGATAACAACATCTCTCCCTCTCTTGCCCATCTTTTCCAATATTGCGGGTGTTTGAATACTGATCCATGATGAGCGGGTCCTCCTGGTTAGCCAACTTCTCTAAATCCGGTTTACTCATGAGTAAAAACGGCATACCGTTCTCGACCCTTCTTTGTGAAATAATCCCATGTGGGTCACTTAGCCCATTTCTCTCCCAATATGGCTGTGTTCCTTCCAATATCTTTGATACCTCCTCATAAGCTTGCCTTGTATTAACAGCAAAGGGAGCCTACACTCATAGGCAACTTGTACATTAATCCTTTCTTCATAGGAAGAAAATGAACTTGATCCACATTAAGACTTTGCCTTATAAATTCCAAGGCAAACGATCTCATGGGAACAAATGTTGGAAGCCTATAAGGCTCAATCTTTGACTCCATATAGCCTTATTTCAGAATAATCTTAAAAAACAAACCGAGTCTCAAATTTACAATTAGGTCCTAATTACATAAAGAACTCCTTGGGCCTTTGGCGAAGCATGGAGGCGGAGTTCCATTAAGAATTTTACAGCGAACAGTCATGAAATGCTCACAAATTCAAATAAACCGGCTTCGTTCTCTTCTCTTGACCATATCGGTCCAAAGCAAAGCTGAAATTTGTTATTTTTATTACATCCATTATATTCAAACCAAAACTCATGAATTCTTCAACATTATGGTATAAAAAACAAGTAGACTACCAATGAGGGAAATCTGAAATAACTTTGTTAAGGAAGGCAATCAATTGAGAATTCACCTTCTTGCCAAAAGGATAGGATATCCAACACCACTCTGATTTCATCATGAGAGTGAACATTCTAGGGGCTGCCTTGTGATTTCGCGATCACCATCTCTCCCCGAATCTCCATAATACGGTAGAAATGACTGTATTGAACATTAAATACATCCAAAGTGAACTTTCAGGATTCAAATTGGGTCTTCTCACAGGACTTGATACCAAAAACGACATGCGGCAGTTAAACTCCTCATTTGAGAGCTCCTCGAAATATTGAATCGGCAAATCTTTGGAGAAGCTGCAAGGAGAATCATTCTCTGGAAAACATAATGCTGACGCATTAAATGAGTTGAAACTGAAAAATATTTTCCCCTTAGGAATTCATGACAAAACACTTATTGGGATACATCGTGACAACAAGAAATAAATTTGGGAAAGACATGAGTTTTTGGAATACGGGCGGACAACACTCCCGAACTTTACATAGCAGAAAACACGGTGACTTGTCGGTGTTCAAGGTTACTTGATAATGCAAGAAAGGATGGTTTACGTATGAGGCGGTACATCATGAACATCTTTCTCGCTATCTAGGAGGGGACTCGGACTCGAAAAACCGAACGGTGATGCTCGCTTGGCCATGATTGACGGGGAATTTTGAAAACAATTCAAAGTATAGAATATGGCACAAAGGTGGCGGGACGCGGTTTCGGAACGAGCCAACCAGACAAAATAAACCACAATAAGACGAAAAAACCTTTTTATGAAGCTGCGGGAATCATGCGAGATCGACGTGGAGAAACGGTGGCGGTCGGATGACGTCATGCGGGGTCGATGAGTACGACGGGAAATCGTACCCATACCCACGTAATTAACGAGGCTCGTCGATCACCAAAATTCGGAGATACGGCCAAGGTCGGCCTACGGGGGGTCGAAATTTTATAACGGTCGGGCAAGTTAACCCCCCGCGGTTACGTATGTGAACTCCTTTATATGATAGTGCCTTCGCTCGAAAAGCGCCGAGCTTTAATCTTTATATATTAATATGACAACCCAAAGTTATCACCCGCTTCACATATATAAAAATAAAAACGAAAAACATGCATTTCCTTCTTTTTTATTTATTTATGCTAAAGTACAAAACTTCATACTTAAAGAATATTTTTGAATTCTTTTTGTTTATTTTTTTGAATTTTCTTTTCATAATTTCAAAATGAAATATAAAAGGATATGTAGACAATGATCCACAACATGCGGCTCCCACATGGGGATAGTGTTTTTACCCACGAAACAGAACACCAGTTAAGGTGCCTTCACCTCGGGCATGGAGTCACATATTTCTTGATGAAAATGTACAATGGCCACAGGATATATACAATGATGAACCGGCAAGTTTGCTTAATGTCGGAAATAATGCTTGAGATATTTCCCATTCACGAGCATATCCGGCACTTATGCTCCCTCAGTTTTCCAACATGAAAGTATTATTTCCTCGGACTTCGTAAATTTTGAATGGGCCATACCATAAGGGATCGAATTTACCATGTTTTCCTTTCTCCTCCCTTCGTGTAACCCATCTCGGTATTAAATCTCCTTTACGAAACAAAACTTCCTTTTCTTTTCTATCAAACAACGCCTTCATCTTTTCTTGATAAGTGAAACGAGCATCCCAGTTGATTCTATTTTTCACTTAATTCCATCACATTGTTCATTCTTCGTATCATGGCATTTGGTTCTGCTTAGGCATCTTGGAAAATAAATCACGGTTTACGAATTGTGTGGGAATAAAGCTTGAGTGCCGTGCAGCTCATAAGGAGACTTGCCGGTAGACCTCCTTGTAGTCATCCTTGTTTCCCACAAGGCAAAAAACTAACTTCGTGTCCCAATTCTTTTGATTCTCCGGTGTTTTCTTCAAAATTCTAACCAATGTTTTGTTAGAGGGTCTGCTAATCCATTTCCTGCGGATGATAGTGTAGAATGAGACAATGTCACATTATAAGTTTGGAAAAATTAATAAACACGAGTGGTAGAACACTGAACGTGCTCTGTCATAATATTCAGCTGGGCAACCAAACACATAAAAATGTTCTCTTCCAAAAACTTCATTACTACCAAATCATTTGCCTTCTGGTGGGAATTGCCTCCACCCACTTTGTAAAATAATCCGTAACGATAAGAATCCATTTAAGCGCCCACTAGGAAATTTGGATTGATTTCTCCCGTTATGAAATCCAATCCCCATTGTCTAAGGGCTCTTCAACGAAAACGGGGAGAAGAGACGGAGCCGGCTTTTTCTTCTGCAAATATTTGGCATTTTGACGGCTTTTGGTATTTTGTAAACATCGGAAAACACGGTCGGCCAATAGAAACCCGATTTGAATATTTTGTGACGGTTACCTTCCGGTGGCAATGCCCTCACACGAGCATTCTGATATTATTTTTATCACTTACGAAATTTCCTCCTCAGCAAGACACAACAACAACATACCGAAATTTGGATCCTTCCAATATAACTTTGCTTCGATTATAACATAAAAATTTAGACCTTAAGTTTCGGGGCTACGTATTTGCTCTATTAATAGAGAGGGGACATGAAAGAAAGCACGAGATAATGTACAATATCCTTATACCATTACGAGCAGAGAAATTTATACTTAAACTGTGTCTTTGGTGATTATCACGCGTTTCTTCATTGGCCTCTTCTACGGGGGCGAGCAAATTGATTCCCAACGCTTGGAAGTTAGATTACATCGTGCTTTTAGCTGTCCAATCCTTTAACCAACTTGGTTGGTTTTTTACATCCAAATCATACTCTTGGATTTTAGCGATCCATTTTCCTCTCTTACCTTCCACATCACTTTGTACTAGCAGCACGTCTTTCACGATGAATTGGGAACGTACGCTAAAATCTGAGAATGAAGAACATAAGTTCTGAAAGCTTTCGGTGCCCTTTACGAGAGCATACACGTTTCTCAATATGTTATAATTCAGTGCATCCGGAGAACTGCGGAAATATACAGCGGTACATTTCACCTTTTCTTCATTTCTGTTGCAATAAAACATTGCAATAGTTGAGGGAGAAGCAAATGAAAAAAATTGGAAACGGTTTTCAAATAGTACGGGCCGACTAAAGCAGTGCTTCCTTTAAAGCCTCTTTGATTCTACGAAAAGATTCCCTCGCCTCCTTGTCCCATTTTACCTCGGCCATTATTTTTTAACATGTCGGTAATCTTTTTAACAATTCGACGCAATTGGGTACAAACCGTCTTAGGAAATTAATTTTTTAGAGGAAACGGCGGAATATATTTTTTACTTCGTGGCAGAGGAATTGTACGAGATATGGCTTCGACTACGCGGATCAATCTTCACTCCTTCTTTCGAAACGATGTGGCCTAATTTACCCTCCTCGGGGCAAATAAAGACTTCTTTGGATTCGGTGATAATCCAAACTTTACGCACTTCATGAAGGCTTTAACATGCATCTTTATCAAATATTCTTCATCGAGACTTTGAGAAAATTGTAACATCATCCAAATAAACCACTACAAATGTGTCCCCCACAAATGCGATATCCATCGCCCTTTGGAATGTGGCCCACACGTTCATCGGTAGAATGGCATCTGGCGTACATGAACGTTCCCAATAGTGAAAGCGGTTTTCTTCGATCCTCCTTCTCCTTTGCTACTTTGATTATAACTTTGAGAACGTCCACCATAGGCAGTCTATAATAACGATCACTTTACGTAAGACAAAGTCCATTTTCGACGAGATAATTGTCCTTTAATGAAGCCATTCAAATTCACAGAAATCACGCATAGCCTTATCTCTGCGTTTTTCTTTCGGACGGGTACAAGGTTAGAAACCCAATGCGAATACACGAGTGGGACGATTATCTTGGCTTGCAACAATTTCCTTGTTCCTTCTCGATTGGAGCCAACGTGAGGATTAATGCGCACAAGCACGTTTGTGTGACTTGACTCCATCCTTAAGTGGGATCTTGTCTTGTATGATATTTTTATCATATGTTTCGGATCATCATACGACCAAGCAAAAACATCTTTAAATTGTTTAAACAACTCTACATACCTTTCTTTATATTCTTTCGGAAGCCATTTATGCAGGTTTGACTATTTTAGGCTCTTGTGGAGTACCAAATTGCAATCCTCCACTAGCTCATCTTAGTTCATCTTCTTTTGATCCACGGCAACATCATTAGCCCCAAACAATATTTCAAGAGGTACTAAGCCTGCGGGTAAGACATTGTCTTTTAGCGAATAATTTCTCGACCACAGATCTCCTTTTTAAGGTTTTACCGACCAACTCGTCTTCATCACTTTCCGGATCAATGCGATGATCCTCAAAATCTTCGGTCATCGACGAAGCTTCGCCATCTGCTCATCATCTTCGAACCTGTAATGTTTAATATTATCGGGAATCGAAGGCCTATGTCTCATCTCTATTTCATACCTTAGTTTCACGTTGATAGGAGGTTGAACGTACTTGTTACCTTGCTTGATAGATACGGATCTATTTTCTTCTCTTGGCACAAGCTTGTAAATTGAATGCTTCAAAAATAATTCTCAATCAGATCCCATAACTTCATTAAAATTTAACTGCTCGTAGCTTTGGGATGTTTGGTTTGGCATAAATTCTTGATACGCCTTATAATCAACTCTGAATCTTCGAACAGTCATAGCTTTGATTCCCATGCAGCAGTACATCTGCAAACTAATAATTAATGCCTCATATTTTGCGACATTATTAGTAGATTCTAACTCCAATTTGAAAGAAAAAGGTACCAAATTACCTTCCCGGAAAGCAAAGATGAAACCCACTCCAGTACCTTCTTTGGAAAATGCTCTATCAAAATAACACTTCCACGACTTACGAATGTAACTCCTTATGTACAATTTTACGGAATCAAGCTTCCCTACGAGGGTTCCTTAGGAGATGCAACCTCCTGCGGCATGACATGATAGGTCGTCCTTCTCTTGGCCATAAATTGGTGAATTACTTTTGCATCCTTCTTGGTAGCTAGTTTTTGAAATACGGTCTCTCGCCAACCTTCTCTCTTCACCATTGAAAACGGGAATAATAGCATATGTAAAAGTCCGGTTCAAAACTCTCCCGACTTTGCTCCCCCTTTGATCTAGATAACAACATTCCAAACACATTGGAATATACGCCACTACAACGTCCATAATAAATACTTTTTAGGTAGGATTTGGGCCAATGAAACAACCATATCTTTAATGAGACCTACACACTTAACCCTTTTCGATTCCAAGAAGTAAAGATCTACGCATGGCTTGATGATTTGTAAATTTAACTCCTTCATCACACTCAGTAGCATCGGGTGTAGCGATGCACCGAAATCAAACATACAATTGTGCAAAAACGAATTCATGCAAGATAAGAGATATATAAAGAGGAACAGACGAATCTACCTCTTCCACATGAGGTCCAAACGTCACCACGGCTTTTCTTCTTGCGGATTCAACGTATCACTCACTTCGTCGGTGGAGACAGTTGATAAATTCGGCGATTTCTTTTTGTAGCTTGGTGTTTTTATGAGTTCAAGAAGATGTACTTGTATCTTTACTTTTCTAACTCTTTTCGATATTTGAAAGTTTGATTTGATATTGTCCAACTTTTCGGGGTCTTCTTGATCTTTTTTTGGAATTTGAATTCGGTCGCTTGTAACCACCTTCTCCAAAATGTTAGAATCTTTATCTTTTATGCAGGATGTTTTGATTCTTTGCTTACCTTTCGCAATGGAGTCGCCTTTGGAGTAGGTCTTGCTTCTAGTTCTATTTCTTCATTTTCTTACGTCCTCAACCTCTTTTTGACCTCGAAGTCATACTTCTTATGCAACTCGGATTGCATAAAATACGTGAATTGTTTATAGTAATCGTCCATCTCTTCTTGATCAAATAGAGGTTCAGCTTCTTCTTCTTCCTTCTCCCCTTCTTCATCGATCTCTTCTTCTGTTTCGTCGTCTTCCATATACATAGCGGTCGAGCATCATCTTCTCTCTCATCATCTTCATACGTTGAATGGGGCCAGGGCTGCTTCTATGTACAAAGGTGCTTGCACTGATCTTGATCCTTTATTTCTCTTTGTAGAATTTGCAAGGGAGTACATTTTTTTAGTTAAGTTAAAAACCCCTCTGTTACGTCTTGCGAGGCTTGCTATCTATTTCCAACTTTACCAACTTATTTGAAAGATTTTTTATGACCTTAGTCATGTCTTCAATTCTACGATCTGGTGAGAGCTTCTTCTTTAGCCTTTCCTTCATACGAAACTTTACCGGCAACGGACATATTTTCTTCAATCTCCAAAGCATCGGTTTGAATGTTGTTCCAACGTAGGAGACCTTCTTTCCCTCGGTGTAAAACTAAAATACGGTTCAAAAGCACCGGCCAAAAACAACCCTTGCTCCAATCGGAGGGGTTTCATTTCAACGGGCAAACTATTATACAATTTGTTAAATCTTTTAACAAAATCGTTCATATTTTCATCAAATTTTTTCTTGATTGCATTAAACTCCATCAGGAATAACGTGGTCCAGCACCGCCCCATCTCTCAATGAAACGTCTTTCCGGAGGCATCCCAATCATTGATGGAACCATTCGTAATCCTTTGAACCATTTCCTTGCCTCTCCACTCGGAAATTTGTGAACGAAAAGTCTCATGACAACATCCAAATGTTCCAACGTTTCTAAATTCTCTCTGCCAAAAAGTGCAAAACGGGGGCATGTGCGTTCTGTAGTTATTTCATCTTCTTGAGTAAATCTTGGGAGTAACTTGAGATGCTCACAGGGAAAATCATGCGATGGTTGCGGTAGATTTAAAGGTGCATATACGTTCATCAAGCGAGTACAGGGAACTACCATGTTTACGCCGGGTTAACGGCTCTAATAGGCCGGGGTTAAAATGAATACCGATTGTGGAAAAAGATGAATGAGGTGGAAACAAGCGATATGAGAATAGGACTTTGAACAATCGCGGAAAGAGTGACATTGTATGTGGTGAGTTTAGTAAAGGGAAAGACACATAATCCAAAGATTTCTCTTCTAATGTGGGTTCTTGAAAATGGGTGGGTGATGGTGATGATTCTTCTTAGAGAAAAATGAGTTTCTTGGAAAACTTTCTTGGATGAGAAAACGTGTGAGCTGTGTTTGCCCGAGTGCGAGCAATGTGGTTTCGGGGTGTAACTAATATTTTGGTTTTACGGCCTTCTTTGAAACAAGCTTCTCGGGATTTGACAACGGGAGTGATTTCTTTGAGAGGTGTCTAACCTCGTGTGAGGTTTCTTGGGAGCCGAGCTATTTTCAAAATTCCACTGACATACTATTTCCTCCTCTCGAACAACGAGAGGAAATTTAGAATAAAACCCGGGGAAGAACTTCGACTCTTCATTCCCAGAAGCAACGGCGCCGATTAATGTTGTTCCTTGAAACAATTCTTGGTGTGTACAGAGGTCCGTGCTCAAGACATTAAAGATTATGTCACAAAATGTATATATGTGTCTCTGTTTCTTAACCCTTCAAATGTTAGTAATATATTTTATCAAATCTTTATTAGCTCTGCAATGCCATATTCCTTATATATTGAAGTGAATGAATGGAAGACGAAGAAAGAAAAGGATTTTAACTTGTCATGCTTCTTAAAACAGAAACTGCCATCATAAAATCCTGAAGGACTGAAAAAACATACAAGCTAAAGGAGAGGAGCGCCCATTAAGGATGTTTAATTCTTAGATATATAAATATCAAGAAACCTGCAGCTCTAATCACTCTACTTTATTCACAGATATGGAGATGAAATGAAAACTGAGAAAACTCTTCAACACAGATGGAATATTAGAAACTTGCAAAACTTTTTCATTCATTTAATATTGCTCAGTACAAAATTAGCCTTCAAAGGTTCAAAACTCGGAACCTTCTTTCTTCCATAAGATGTCCTTAAATACAATCTGAACCAAAAATGGTTTTCAGTTATAAAACTGATTCTAAATAACCTATAACTGCTTAACTACTCTTTGTGACGGAGGCACATGCCTCAGAAACATTTCATTACATTTGCATAACTTCAGTTAAAATAAAAGATGATAACTCCTAATCTAACGGAACTGATGTTCCTGGAATAGCAGCTGACTCAATGATTACTTGCGGCTGAACGGCTACTTGTGGCTGCTTAGCTGGAAATCCTTTTTCTGTGTCAACAGAAAATTTCTTACATTCCTTCCAGAGCTTATCCTGAGTTATTGGAGCATTTTTATAACGATGATATTCTACTGTGAAGGCAACAATATCACTGTGAGTGAGGTTACTTGTGAACAATGTTTTCACCATCCACAGTAGAAGGAAATGTCTTTGTAAGAAATTGAATATTTTTTCTCCCTTCAGTATCTGCGTCTTCTCATGTCGACCATCTGCTCTACTTTTTGCAAATACCAATTGATCCTCATAAAGCTTCCAGGACATAAACTCACCTCCCTCCTTCCAGCATGAGGGCAAACCGGTTCTTATCAGCTTATCAAACGAAATATCAAATTTCTTAACCATCTCTTTAATTACCTGTAGCCGCTTCTCTGATGCCTTCAGAAGGTCATTTTTAATGGTCATTTTGTTTACTTCTTTAGCGTAGAAATACCGATCCTGTATCCCCATATCTTGCAACTCTTCATCTGTCTTGGCATTAATAAAATTCATGAATTTCTTGGCCCAATTTGATCTTTTGATAGCGGCTTGCTTATCTGATGACAGCTCTTTTTCGTGATCTGCAACAATGTTCTTCTCTCTGGCAATTACTTTTATGGAGTCCCATTTTGCTTGCATTTTAGAAATGATCTCATTCCAGATGAGATCCTTAGCTTTGATAAGGGAAATATTCCCCTTCAATTTCTCCTTGAGTTCTTTGATTTCTTCCTCGGCTTTTTGTAGCTTCTGCTCGTTTTCAGTCGCCTTTCCTTCCCATCCCTGCATTAATCTAAGAGCTGTGTCCAATTCAGACTGGGCCTGTTTGCAATCTCTCTCTGCCATTTTTAATTCTGTGTTCAGCTGAACAACCTGGGCTTGTGGGTCGGCTCCACCTGCAGAAAAATCAAAAGTACAAGTATGGTTCTGGATTTGATTTTGTAAGGTTATAGCAGTTTGCTTTACCTTATCAAGCTCCTCATCCTTCTTTATCAATTGTTGTTGTAGCTCCTCTTTTTCCTTTTCAACCTCTGCTACTTCGGCTGCCAACGAATGCTCTGCAACTGGCAATTTCAGTTTTTTCCTTAATGAAGATATTTCTGATTCTGCACTCTTCATCAGTTTTTGAATTGCGCTTTTATCATTTGGATCAACCCCGATTTTCATTATGATTTTCTTCAATTCTTCATTTTGAGTAGTCAATGCCCTGGCATTGGCCTTCTCCATCCTACACTGTTTGACAACCTTAGCAAGCATATTTTCTGTCTTAACTGATGTAGCATGAGTTTTTCCCAAATCATTAACAATCAACTAACCTGTCTGCGTGTGGAGATTCATTTTGTCCCACAAGGGGATATTTTTCACATCCATGACTATATTCAACTCCTTAAAACTGCCGGAGGGTCCAAGGGACATTCCTGTTGGATGCGACAGCGCCATTTTGAACTGATCCTTCTCTAGATCCATTACAGTCAATAATCTTGTTTGACCAGCAGGTATCTGGTGCTCCACTTGTGTTTCTATGTTTGCCTTTATTCTTTGATTCCTTTCTTCAATTTGTGAGAAAAATTGCTTCATGGAAGGAGCCTTTTTCACATGAAGTTCTGGTCTGCTAGAAGATGAAGGGCCACCCTGTTCTTCATTGACCTGGAGAGTAAAACCAGGTGAATTGGAGGAGTGGTCTTCTGCTAATTTAGTCCTTTTCTCCTCTCGGGGTTCCTCTTCATCGATCTCAATAACATCGTCTCTCCCTCTCTTGCCCATCTTTTCTAATATTGCCGGTGTTTGAATACTGATCCGTGATGAACTTGGCCCTCCTGGATTAGCCAACTTCTCTAAATCCGGTTTGCTCACATGAGTAAAAGAAGCATACCCATTCTCGACCCTTCTTTGTGAAATAATCCCATGTGAGTCATAGGCCCATTTCTCTCCCAATAGTAACTGTGTTCCTTCCAATATCCTTGATACCTCCTCATAAGCTTGCGTTGTGTTAACAACAAAAGGGCCTACACTCATGGGCAACTTATACATTAATCCCTTCTTCATAGGAAGAAAATGAACTTGATCTACGTTAAGACTTTGCTTTATAAATTCTAAGGCAAACAGTCTTATGGGAACGAATGTTGGAAGCCTATAAGGCTCAATACTGACTCCATATAGCCTTATTTCAGAATAATCTTCAAAAACAAACCAGTCTCCATATTTACAGTTAGGTCCTAATTGCAAAAATTCCTGGGCCTTTGGCAGAAAGCATGGAGGCAGAGTTCCATTAAGAATTTTATAAGCAGTGGTCATGAAATGGTCCACAAATTCAAATAAACCGGCTTCGTTTTCTTCTCTTCTTACCATATCAGTCCAAAGCAAAACTGACTGTTTACTTTTATTACTATCCATTATATTCAAACCAACACTCATGAATTCTTCAACATTATGATATAAAAACAAGTAGACTACCAATGAGGGAAATCTGAAATAACCTGTTAATGGGAAAGCAATCAATTGAGAATTCACCACTTCTTACCAAAAGGATGGGATATCCAACACCACTCCTCGTTTCATCATGAGAGTGAACATCCCCAGGGCTGCCTTGTCAATTTGGCGATCGTCATCTCTCCCCAGAATCTCCATAATACAGCTAAGAACTGACCTGTATTGAACATTAAATACATCCAAACTGAACTTTCCCAATTCAAATTGTGTCTTCTTCGGGCTTGATACCAAAAACGACATGCAGCGGTTAAACTCCTCATTTGAGAGCTCCTCGAAATATTGAATTAGCGAATCTTCGGAGAACTGCAAAGGAGAATCATTCTCTGGAAAACATAATGCCTGACGCATTAATTGAGTTGAAACCTGCAAAATATTTTCCCCTTGGGAATTCATGACAAAACACTTGCCGGGATACATGGACGAAACTAACCAGGAAATGAATTCGGGAAAGACATGAGTTTTAGGAATACAGACAGACAACACTCCCGAACTCTGCATAGCGGAAAACACAGGTGACTTGTCGGTGTTCAAGGTCACTTGATAATGCAAAAGAGGATGGTTTACAGATGACGCAGTATCATAGACATCTTTCTCACTATCTAGGAGAGGGCTCAGATTTGACAAACTGGACAATGATGCTCGCTTGGCCATGACTGACAAGAATTTCGAAAACAATTCAGCGCAAAGGTGGCGGGACGGAGTTTGAAACAAGGCAAACAGTCACAATTGAACCACAATAGAACGGAAAACCCCACTTATAGACAACGAAAAACCACAATAAATGCAAGGGTGACGTGGAAAGACAGCAAATAGTGAATGACAGTTGTTTGCCACCTCGGCGGATGACGTAATGCGGGGGGTCTGTGAGTACGGCAGAGAACTCCAACCCATACCCCCCGCAGTTAATCAGGGCCGTCGATCGTCAATTTTCAGAGATCTGACCAGTCAACTGCGGGGGGTCGGGTTTTGATAACCGTCGGGCTAGTTGACCCCCCGCAGTTGCATATCCAAATGCTTCCACGCACGATTGTGACTTCCGCTCCGGAAGTTGCACGAACTTTATCTTTAATATAAAGATATCAACCTAAAGTCAGTCCGCTCCATGAATCAAAATGGAAATAGAAATACATTGCATTCTTTCTTCTTCTTTTTTTTATACTAAAGTATAAAACCTTATACTATAGCATATTTTCGGATCCTTATATATATTTTTTCAAAAAAAATCTTCTTTTTCAAAATTTCAAAATTGTCATAATAAAAAGGATATGCAGATATAATGATCCACAACATCTGGCTCCACCTGGGGATAGTGTTTTTACCACGAAACACTAAGAACCTGCATATTAGTGCCTTCACTACGGGCATGGAGTCAAAAATTGCTTGATGGAAAATGTACAATGAACACTCCGGATATATACAATGATGAACCAACAACTGCTTAATGTCGGAAATAATGCTTGAGATATTGCCCATTCACAGGCATATCCAGCATTTCTCCTTCCAGATTTTTCAACACGAATGTATTATTTAATCTGACTTCATTAATTTTGAATGGGCCATACCACAAGGGGTCAAATTTTCCGTGTTTGCCTTTATCTTCCCTTCGTGTATCCCATCTCAAAACTAAATCTCCTTCCTGAAACAAAACTTCCTTTGCTTTTCTATCAAATACTGCCTTCATCTTTTGCTGATAAGTGAGAAAGCAGTCCCGAACTTGATTTCTGCTTTCAATTAGTTCCATCACATTGTTCATTCTTCGTATCATGGCATTTGGTTCTGCTTTGGCATCTTGGAGAAAAGAAATCACAGGTTTTACCAATTGTGTGGGGAATAAAGCTTGAGTGCCGTACACGAGCTCATAAGGTGACTTGCCAGTAGACTTTCTTGTAGTCATTCTTGTTGCCCATAAGGCAAAAACTAACTTCATGTCCCAATTCTTTTGATTCTCACTGATTGTTTTCTTCAAAATTCTAACCAATGTTTTGTTGGAGGATTCTGCTAATCCATTGCCCTGCGGATGGTAAGCTGTAGAGTGAGACAATGTCACATTATAAGTTTGGAAAAAATTAATAAACCTGAGTGAACTGAAAACCTGAGCATTATCTGTCACAATCTTCACTGGGCATCCAAACCTGCTAAAAATATTCTCCTCCAAAAACTTCATTACTACCAAATCATTTTCTTTCCTGGTGGGAATTGCCTCCACCCACTTTGTAAAATAATCCGTAGCAGTAAGAATCCATTTAAACTGCCCACTGGATGGTGGATTGAATTCTCCGATGAAATCCAATCCCCATTGTCTAAAGGGCTCTTCAACGAAAACAGGGAGAAGAGGTAGCGGAGCCAGCTTTTTCTTCTCTGCAAATAATTGGCATTTTTGACAGCTTCTGACTGTCTTGTAAACATCTGAAAACACAGTCGGCCAATAGAAACCCGATTTGAATATTTTGTGAGCAGTTACCTTCCAGTTGTAATGCCCTCCACACAAGCATTCATGATACTCTTTTATCACTTCTGAAATTTCCTCCTCTATAAGACACAACAACAACATACCAGCTGGATCCTTCCAATATAATTTTGCTTCGATTATAACATAAGGCTGAGCCTTAAGTTTCAGGGCTCTGTATTTTGCTCTATTAATGGAAGGGGGACATGACAGAAAGCACAGATAATGTACAATATCCTTATACCATTCTGAACAGAGAAATTTATACTTAACTGCTGTCTTTGACTGATTATCACGCGTTTCTTCATTTGCTTCTTCTACAGGAGCCAGCAAACTGATTCCCAAAGCCTGGAAGTTGGATTCTGTCAGTAATTTGGCTAATCCCAATCCTTTAACCAGCTTGGTTGGTTTCACATCCAAATCATACTCTTAAATTTTAGCGATCCATTTTCCTCTCTTACCTTCCACATCGCTTTGTACTAGCACATCCTTCACAGCTGAGTTGGGAACGTATGCTGAAATCTGAGAGTGAAGAACATAAGTTCTGAAAGCTTTCAGTGCCTTTACCAGAGCATACACCTGTTTCTCCAATATGTTATAATTCAATTCTGCATCTCGGAGAACTTTACTGAAATATGCAACTGGCTGTTCCTGCTTTTCTTCATTTCTCTGTAGTAAAACGGCTGCAATAGTTGAGGGAGAAGCAAATGAAAAAATTTGAAATGGTTTCAAATAGTCTGGACTGACCAGAATAGGGGCTTCTTTTAAAGCCTCTTTGATTCTCTGAAAATATTCCCTCGCCTCCTTGTCCCACCTTACCTCAGCATTCTTTTTTAACATGTCAGTAATCTTTTTAACGATTTCAGCATAATTTGGGACAAACCGTCTTAGGAAATTAATTTTTCCGAGGAAACGCTGAATATCCTTTTTACTTCGTGGCAGAGGGATTGTCTGAATGGCTTCAACTCTGGCTGGATCAATCTTCACTCCTTCTTTTCAAACAATGTGGTCTAGTAATTTACCCTCCTCCAGGGCAAATAAAGACTTCTTTGGATTCAGTGATAATCCAAATTTTCGGCACTTCATGAAGGCTTTATGTAAATGTTGTAAATGCTCCTCATCAGAATTCGAAAAAATTGTGACATCATCTAAATAAACTACTACAAACGTGTCTCCCACAAATGCGATATCCATCGCCCTTTGGAATGTGGCCCCTGCGTTCATCAGGCCAAACGACATCCTGGCGTACATGAACGTTCCCCAAGGCGTAGTGAAAGCGGTTTTCTTCTGATCCTCCTTCTCCACTGCTACCTGATTATAACCTAAGAACCCGTCCACCATAGACAGTCTATAAGCACCTGTCACTTTCTGTAAGACAAAGTCCATTTTCGGCAAAGGATAATTGTCCTTTAATAAAGCCCTGTTCAAATTCCTGAAATCCACGCATAGCCTTATCTCTCCGTTTTTCTTTCGAACAAGTACAAGGTTAGAAACCCAATCTGAATACCTGAGTGGGACGATTATCTTGGCTTGCAACAATTTCTTAATTTCCTTCTCGATTGGAGCCAACAGCAAGGGATTAATTTGCCTAAGCTTCTGTTTATGTGACTTAACTCCCTCCTTGAGTGGAATCTTGTGCTGTATAATGTTCTTATCATATGTTTCCAAATCATCATACGACCAAGAAAAAACATCTTTAAACTGTTTAAATAACTCTACATACCTTTCTTTATATTCCTTCGGAAGCCCCTTGAACAGTTTGACCATTTTAGGCTCTTGTGGAGTACCCAAATTGCAATCCTCCACTGGCTCATCTTGGTTCCTATGCTTTTGATCCACAGCAACATCATTAGCCCCAAACAATCTTTCAAGCGGTACTAAGCCTCTGGGTAAGACATTGTCTTTTAACTGAATAATTTCCCGACCACCGATTTCCTTTTTAAAAGTCTTACCAGCCAACTCGTCTTCATCACTTTCCAGATCAATTTGATGATCTTCAAAATCCTCAGTCATCAATAAAAACTTCTTAATCTGCTCATCATCTTCGAAGACCTGCCAATGTTTAATATTATCAGGAATCGAAGGCCTATGTCTCATTTCTATCTCATACCTTAGTTTCACGCTGATAGGAGGCTTGAACGTACTTGCTGCAACCTCCAGTGAATCTGCTAATCTGTTTTCTTCTCTTGGCACAAACTGCAAATTGAATGCTTCAAAATAATTTTCAATCAAATCCCATACTTCATTCCGGTATGCTCGTAATCTGGGATGCTTGGTTTGGCATGAATTCTTGATCTGCCTTATAATCAACTCTGAATCTCCAAACACAGTCATAGCTTTAATTCCCATCTGCTTAGTTGTCTGCAAACTAATAATTAATGCCTCATATTCTGCGACATTATTAGTAGATTCGAACTCCAATTTGAAAGAAAAAGGCACCAAGTTACCTTCCGGAGAAACAAAGATAAAACCCGCTCCAGTACCTTCTTTGGAAAATGCTCCATCAAAATAACACTTCCACGGCTTTTCTGACTGTAATTCCTTATGTACAATTTCTGAATCAAGCTTCCCCTGAGATTCCTCAGCAAATTCTGCGACCTCCTGCAACATGAAACATGACAGATCGTCCTTTTCTTGACCATAAATTGGTGAATTACTGGCATCTTTCTTGGTGGCAGTCTTTTGGAATCTGGTCTCTCTATACAATATTCTTTCTTCACCATTGAAAACAGGAATAATAGCATACGTAAAGTCCAGTTTCAAAACTCCTCCCAGCTTTGCTCCCCAGGACCTAGATAATAACATTCCAAACCTGGCTGGAATATCTGCCACTACAACGTCCATCATAATGCTTTTGGCTGGGATTTGGGCCAATGAAACAACCATATCTTTAATGAGACCTACACACTTAACTCTCTTCGAGTCAAAAGAGTAAAGATCTCTGTATGGCTTGGTAATTTGTAAATTTAACTCCTTCATCACACTCAATGGCATCAGATTGTGTGATGCACCAGAATCCAGCATACAATTGTGCAAAACGAAATCATGCAAGAGAAGCGATATATAAAAAGGAGGAACAGACGAATCTACCTCTTCCACATGAGGTCCAAACGTCACCACTGGCTTTTCTTCTTGCAGATTCACTGTATCACTCACTTCGTCAGGCTGGGACAGATTGATAAATTCAGCGATTTCTTTTTTGTAACCCGGGGTTTTCATGAGTTCAAGAAGAGGTACTTGTATCTTCACTTTTTCTAACTCTTTCGACAGACTGAAAGTTTGATTTGATCTTGTCAACTTTTCAGGGTCTTCTTGATATTTTCTGGAATTTAGATTCTGATTAGAAACTGTGACCACCTTCTCCAAAATGTTAGAATCTTTCTCTTTCATCTGGGATGTTTCAGCTTGCTGCTTACCTTTCTGCAGTGGAGTCGCCTTTGGAGTAGGTGCTGCTTCCGGTTCTTTTTCTTCATTTTCTTGCGTCCTCAACCTCTTTTTTGACCTCAAGTCATATTTTTTATGCAACTCGGATTGCATAAAATCTGTGAATTGTTTACAGTAATCATCCATCTCTTCTTGATCAAATGAGGGTTCAGCTTCTTCCTCTTCCTTCTCCCCTTCTTCATCAATCTCTTCTTCTGTTTCATCATCTTCCATATATACAACAGAAATTCGAGCATCATCTTCTCTGTCATCATCTTCATCTGCTGAGCGCGACGGGGATGCTTCTATGTACAAAGGTGCTTGCACCTGATCTTGATCCTTCCTTTCTCTTTGTAGAATTTGCAAAGGCTGTTTTTTGAATTGGGGATTAAAAACCCCTCTATTCTGTCTGGCAGGCTTGCTATCTATTTCCAACTTTACCAACTTATTTGAAAGATTTTTAATAACCTTGGTCATGTCTTCAATTCTCTGATCCTGGGCTGAGGCTTCCTCCTTAGCTTTTCCTTTATCTGAAACTTTACCAGCAGCAGACATATTTGCTTCAATCTCCAAAGCATCAGTTTGAATCTGTTCCAACGTAGGAGACCTTCTTTCCCTCAGCGTGAAACTGAAATCTGGTTCAAAAGCACCAGCAAAAACAACCCTTGCTCCAATCGGAGGGGGTTTCATTTCAACAGGAAAACTATTATACAATTTGTTAAATCTTTTAACAAAATCGTTCATATTTTCATCGGATTTTTTCTTAATTGCATTAAATTCAGTCAAAGAATAACCATGGTCCCTTTTTTCGCCCCATCTCTCAATGAAACGTCTTTCCATAGCATCCCAATCATTAATGGAACCATTCTGTAATCCTTTGAACCATTTCCTTGCCTCTCCACTCAGAGACTGAACGAAAAGTCTCATGACAACATCCAAATGTTCAACGTTTAAATTTTCTGCAAAAGTGAAAAACAGGGGCAGGTGCTGTTCTGCAGTTATTTCATCTTCACCTGTAAATCTTGGGAGTAACTTGAGGTACTCCTGAGGAAAATCATGCAATGGTTGTGGTAGATTTAAAGGTGCATATCTGTTCATCAAGAAAGCAGGGGCTGCAGGAACTGCCATGTTTGCGCCCGGGTTAATTGCTCCTTGAGCGGGGGTAAAATGAATACCAGTTGTGGGAAAAGATGAATGAGGTGAAACAACTGATATGGGAATGGGACTTTGAACAATCGCAGAAGAGCTGGCAACTGTATGTGATTGAGTTTCTGTAAAGAGGAAAGACACAAACTCCAAAGATTGCTCTTCTAATGTGGGTTCTTGAATGGGTGACGGTGATGATTCTTCTTCCGAGAAAATGAGTTTCTTGGAAGCTTTCTTGGATGAAAAAACGTGTGAACTGCTGCCAGGTGCGAGCAGTGTGGTTTCAGGTGTAACAACTATTTTTGGTTTCTGGCCCTTCTTGGAAACAAGTTTCTCAGGATTTGACAAAACGGGAGCTTTTTGCTGAGAGGTGTCTGACCTCGTGTGAGGTTTCTTGGGAGCTAGAGCTATTTTCAAAAATCACAGTGTACTATTTCCTCCTCTCTGAACAACCAGAGGAAATGTAGATCAAAACCCAGGGAAGAACTTCGACTCTTCGTTCCCCGGCAACGGCGCCAATTAATGTTGTTCCTTGAGAAACAATTCTTGGCTGTGTACAAGAATCCGTGCTCAAGACATTAAAGATTATGTCACAAAATGTATATATGTGTCTCTGTTTCTTAACCCTTCAAATGTTAGTAATATATTTCCCAAATATCAAATCTTTATTAGCTCTGCAATGCCATATTCCTTATATATTGAAGTGAGTGAATGGAAGACGAAGAAAGAAAAGGATTTTAACTTGTCATGCTGCTTAAAACAGAAACTGCCATCATAAAATCCTGAAGAACTGAAAAAACATATAAGCTAAAGGAGAGGAGTGCCCATTAAGGATGTTTAATTCTTAGATATATAAATATCAAGAAACCTGCAGCTCTAATCACTCTACTTTATTCACAGATATGGAGATGAAATGAAAACCGAGAAAACTCTTCAACACAGATGGAATATTGGAAACTTGCAAAACTTTTTCATTCATTCAATATTGCTCAGTACAAAATTAGCCTTCAAAGGTTCAAAACTCGGAACCTTCTTTCTTCCATAAGATGTCTTTAAATACAATCTGAACCAAAATGGTTTTCAGTTATAAAACTGATTCTAACTAACCTATAACTGCTTAACTACTCTTTGTGACGGAGGTACATGCCTCGGAAACATTTCATTACATTTGCATAACTTCACTTAAAATAAAAGATGATAACTCCTAATCTAACGGAACTGATGTTCCTGGAATAGCAGCTGACTCAATGATTACTTGCGGCTGAACGGCTACTTGTGGCTGCTTAGCTGGAAATCCTTTTTCTGTGTCAATAGAAAATTTCTTACATTCCTTCCAGAGCTTATCCTGAGTTATTGGAGCATTTTTATAACGATGATATTCTACTGTGAAGGCAACAATATGACAGTGAGTGAGGTTACTTGTGAACAATGTTTTCACCATCCACAGTAGAAGGAAACGTCTTTGTAAGAAATTGAATACTGTTTCTCCCTTCAGTATCTGCGTCTTCTCATGTCGGGCATCTGCTCTACTTTTTGCAAATACTAATTGATCCTCATAAAGCTTCCAGGACATAAACTCACCTCCCTCCTTCCAGCATGAGGGCAAACCGGTTCTTATCAGCTTATCAAACGAAATATCAAATTTCTTAACCATCTCTTTAATTACCTGTAGCTGCTTCTCTGATGCCTTCAGAAGGTCATTTTTAATGATCATTTTGTTTACTTCTTCGGCATAGAAATACCGATCCTGTATCCCCATATCTTGCAACTCTTCATCTGTCTTGGCATTAATAAAATTCATGAATTTCTTGGCCCAATTTGATCTTTTGATAGTGGCTTGCTTATCCGATAACAGCTCTTTTTCGTGATCTGCAACAATGTTCTTCTCTCTGGCAATTACTTTTATGGAGTCCCATTTTGCTTGCATTTCAGAAATGATCTCATTCCAGATGAGGTCCTTGGCTTTGATAAGGGAAATATTTCCCTTCAATTTATCCTTGAGTTCTTTGATTTCTTCTTCGACTGTTCGTAGCTTCTGCTCGTTTTCATTCGCCTTTCCTTCCCATCCCTGCATCAATATAAGAGCTGTGTCCAATTCAGACTGGGCCTGTTTGCAATCTCTCTCTGCCATTTTTAATTCTATGTTTAGCTGAACAACCTGGGCTTGTGGGTCAGCTCCACCTGCAGAAAAATCAAAAGTACAAGTATGGTTCTGGATTTGATTTTGTAAGGTTATAGCAGTTTGCTTTACCTTATCAAGCTCCTCGTCCTTCTTTATCAATTGTTGTCGTAGCTCCTCTTTTTCCTTTTCAACCTCTGCTACTTCGGCTGCCAATGAATGCTCTGCAACTGGCAATTTCAGTTTTTTCCTTAATGAAGATATTTCTGATTCTGCACTCTTCATCAGTTTTTGAATTGCGCTTTTATCATTTGGATCAACCCCGATTTTCATTATGATTTTCTTCAATTCTTCATTTTGAGTAGTCAATGCCCTGGCATTGGCCTTCTCCATCCTACACTATTTGACAACCTTAGAAAGCATATTTTCTGTCTTAACTGATGTAGCATGAGTTTTTCCCAAATCATTAACAATCAATTGACCTGTCTGCATGTGGAGATTCATTTTGTCCCACAAGGGGATATTTTTCAAATCCATGACTATATTCAACTCCTTAAAACTGTCGGAGGGTCCAAGGGACATTCCTGTTGGATGCGACAGCGCCATTTTGAACTGATCCTTCTCTAGATCCATTACAGTCAATAATCTTGTTTGACCAGCAGGTATCTGGTGCTCCACTTGTGTTTCTATATTGGCCTTTATTCTTTGATTCCTTTCTTCAATTTGTGATAAAACTTGCTTCATGGAAGGAGCCTTTTCCACATGAAGTTCTGGTCTGCTAGGAGATGAAGGGCCACCCTGTTCTTCACTGACCTGGAGAGTAAAACCAGGTGAATTGGAGGAGTGGTCTTCTGCTAATTTAGTCCTTTTCTCCTCTCGAGGTTCCTCTTCATCGATCTCAATAACATCGTCTCTCCCTCTCTTGCCCATCTTTTCCAATATTGCCGGTGTTTGAATACTGATCCGTGATGAACTTGGCCCTCCTGGATTAGCCAACTTCTCTAAATCTGGTTTGCTCACATGAGTAAAAGCAGCATACCCATTCTCGACCCTTCTTTGTGAAATAATCCCATGTGGGTCATAGGCCCATTTCTCTCCCAATAGTAACTGTGTTCCTTCCAATATCCTTGATACCTCCTCATAAGCTTGCCTTGTGTTAACAACAAAAGGGCCTACACTCATGGGAAACTTACACATTAATCCCTTCTTCATAGGAAGAAAATGAACTTGATCCACATTAAGACTTTGCCTTATAAATTCTAAGGCAAACAGTCTCATGGGAATGAATGTTGGAAGCCTATAAGGCTCAATACTGACTCCATATAGCCT
This sequence comes from Pinus albicaulis, assembly GCA_034641835.2. Lineage (NCBI taxonomy): Eukaryota > Viridiplantae > Streptophyta > Pinopsida > Pinales > Pinaceae > Pinus > Pinus albicaulis. The sequence continues at coordinate 1,460,579,616 of CM076572.1, read as the reverse complement.
TATTTCAGAATAATCTTCAAAAACAAACCAGTCTCCATATTTACAATTAGGTCCTAATTGCAAGAACTCCTGGGCCTTTGGCAGAAAGCATGGAGGCAGAGTTCCATTAAGAATTTTATAAGCAGTGGTCATGAAATGGTCCACAAATTCAAATAAACCAGCTTCGTTTTCTTCTCTTCTGACCATATCAGTCCAAAGAAAAACTGACTGTTGACTTTTATTACTATCCATTATATTCAAACCAACACTCATGAATTCTTCAACATTATGATATAAAAACAAGTAGACTACCAATGAGGGAAATCTGAAATAACCTGTTCATGGGAAAGCAATCAATTGAGAATTCACCACTTCTTGCCAAAAGGATGGGATATCCAACACCACTCCTGGTTTCATCATGAGAGTGAACATCCCCAGGGCTGCCTTGTCAATTTCGTGATCATTATCTCTCCCCAGAATCTCCATAATACAGCTAAGAACTGACATGTATTGAACATTAAATACATCCAAACTGAACTTTCCCGATTCAAATTGTGTCTTCTCCGGGCTTGATACCAAAAACGACATGCAGCGGTTAAACTCCTCATTTGAGAGCTCCTCGAAATATTGAATTAGCGAATCTTTGGAGAACTGCAAAGGAGAATCATTCTCTGGAAAACATAATGCCTGACGCATTAATTGAGTTGAAACCTGCAAAATATTTTCCCCTTGGGAATTCATGACAAAACACTTTCCGGGATACATGGACGAAACTAACCAGGAAATGAATTCGGGAAAGACATGAGTTTTAGGAATACAGGCAGACAACACTCCCGAACTCTGCATAGCAGAAAACACAGGTGACTTGTCGGTGTTCAAGGTCACTTGATAATGCAAAAGAGGATGGTTTACGGATGACGCAGTATCACAGACATCTTTCTCACTATCTAGGAGAGGGCTCAGATTTGACAAACCGGACAATGATGCTCGCTTGGCCATGACTGACAAGAATTTCGAGAACAATTCAGCGCAAAGGTGGCGGGACGGAGTTTGAAACAGGGCAAACAGTCACAATTGAACCACAATAGGACGGAAAACCCCACTTATAGACAACGAAGAACCACAATAAATGCAAAGGTGACGTGGAAAGACAACAAATAGTGAATGACAGTTGTTTGCCACCTCGGCGGATGACGTAATGCGGGGGGTCTGTGAGTATGGCAGAGAACTCCAACCCATACCCCCCGCAATTAATCAGGGCCGTCGATCGTCAATTTTCAGAGATCTGACCAGTCAACTGCGGGGGGTCGGGTTTTGATAACCGACGGCTAAGCTTGACCCCGTTAGCCAGATATCCAAATGCTTCCGCTACACGATCGTGACTGGCTCGGCTGTACCTAACTTTATCTTTAATATAAAAATATCAACCTAAAGTCACCGCTCCATGAATCAAATGGAAATAGAAATACATTGCATTCTTCTTTCTTCTTTCTTTATACTAAAGTATAAAACCTTCTTACTATAAAGATATTTTCGATCCTTATATATATTTTTTCAAACAAAATCTTCTTTTTCAAAATTTCAAAATTGTCATAATAAAAAGGATAGTGCATATAGTGATCCACAACATCTCGGCTCCACCTCGGGGATAGTGTTTTTACCAATGAACACTAAGAAAGGCAAGAGATTGGTGCTTTCACTTCTGCATGAGTCAAAGATTGCTTGATGGAAAATGTGTACATTGTACAATGAACACTCCGGATATATACAATGATGAACCAGCAACTGCTTAATGTCGGAAATAATGCTTGAGATATTGCCCATTCACAGGCATATCCAGCATTTCTCCTTCCAGATTTTCCAACACGAATGTATTATTTCCTCTGACTTCATTAATTTTGAATGGGCCATACCACAAGGGGTCAAATTTGCCGTGTTTGCCTTTATCTTCCCTTCGTGTATCCCATCTCAAAACTAAATCTCCTTCCTGAAACAAAACTTCCTTTGCTTTTCTATCAAATACTGCCTTCATCTTTTGCTGATAAGTGAGCAAACGGTCCCGAACCTGATTTCTGCTTTCACTTAGTTCCATCACATTGTTCATTCTTCGTATCATGGCATTTGGTTCTGCTTGGGCATCTTGGAGAAAAGAAATCACAGGTTTTACCAATTGTGTGGGGAATAAAGCTTGAGTGCCATACACGAGCTCATAAGGTGACTTGCTGGTAGACCTTCTTGTAGTCATTCTTGTTGCCCATAAGGCAAAAACTAGCTTCGTGTCCCAATTCTTTTGATTCTCACTGATTGTTTTCTTCAAAATTCTAACCAATGTTTTGTTAGAGGACTCTGCTAATCCATTTCCCTGTCGATGGTAAGCTGTAGAGTGAGACAATATCACATTGTAAGTTTGGAAAAAATTAATAAACCTGAGTGAACTGAAAACCTGAGCATTATCTGTCACAATCTTCACTGGGCATCCAAACCTGCTAAAAATATTCTCTTCCAAAAACTTCATTACTACCAAATCATTTGCTTTCCTGGTGGGAATTGCCTCCACCCACTTTGTAAAATAATCCGTAGCAGTAAGAATCCATTTAAACTGCCCACTGGATGGTGGGTTGATTTCTCCGATGAAATCCAATCCCCATTGTCTAAAGGGCTCTTCAACGAAAACAGGGAGAAGAGGGAGCGGAGCCAGCTTTTTCTTCTCTGCAAATAATTGGCATTTTTGACAGCTTTTGACCGTTTTGTAAACATCAGAAAATACAGTCGGCCAATAGAAACCCGATTTGAATATTTTGTGAGCAGTTACCTTCCAACTGTAATGCCCTCCACACAAGCATTCATGATATTCTTTTATCACTTCTGAAATTTCCTCCTCTGTAAGACACAACAACAACATACCAGCTGGATCCTTCCAATATAACTTTGCTTCGATTATAACATAAGGCTGAGCCTTGAGTTTCAGGGCCCTGTATTTTGCTCTATTAATGGAAGGGGGACATGAAAGAAAGCACAGATAATGTACAATATCCTTATACCATTCTGAACAGAGAAATTTATACTTAACTGCTGTCTTTGACTGATTATCACGCGTTTCTTCACTGGCTTCTTCTACAGGGGCCAGCAAATTAATTCCCAACGCTTGGAAGTTGGACTCTGTCAGTAATTTGGCCAATCCCAGTCCTTTAACTAGCTTGGTTGGTTTCACATCCAAATCATACTCTTGAATTTTGGCAATCCATTTTCCTCTCTTACCTTCCACATCGCTTTGTACTAGCATGTCTTTCACAGCCGAATTGGGAACGTACGTTAGAATCTGAGAATGAAGAAAATAAGTTCTGAAAGCTTTCAGTGCCTTTACCAGAGCGTACACCTGTTTCTCCAATATGTTATAATTCAATTCCGCATCTCGGAGGACTTTAATGAAATATGCAACTGGATGTTCCTGCTTTTCTTCATTTCTCTGCAATAAAACGGCTGCAATAGTTGAGGGAGAAGCAAATGAAAAAATTTGAAATGGTTTCAAATAGTCTGGGCTGACTAAAACAGGTGCTTCCTTTAACGCCTCTTTGATTCTCTGAAAATATTCCCTTGCCTCCTTGTCCCACCTTACCTCAGCATTCTTTTTTAACATGTCAGTAATCTTTTTAACGATTTCAGCATAATTAGGGACAAACCGCCTTAGGAAATTAATTTTTCCGAGGAAACGCTGAATATCTTTTTTACTTCGTGGCAGAGGGATTGTCTGAATGGCTTCGACTCTGGCCGGATCAATCTTCACTCCTTCTTTTGAAACGATGTGGCCTAGTAATTTACCCTCCTCCAGGGCAAACAAAGACTTCTTTGGATTCAGTGATAATCCAAACTTTCTGCACTTCATGAAGGCTTTCTGTAAATGCTGTAAATGTTCCTCATCAGACTTCGAAAAAATTGTGACATCATCTAAATAAACCACTACAAACGTGTCTCCCACGAATGCGATATCCATCACCCTTTGGAATGTGGCCCCTGCGTTCATCAGGCCGAATGGCATCCTGGCGTACATGAACGTTCCCCAAGGCGTAGTGAAAGCGGTTTTCTTCTGATCCTCCTTCTCCACTGCTACCTGATTATAACCTGAGAACCCGTCCACCATAGACAGTCTATAAGCACCTGTCACTTTCTGTAAGACAAAGTCCATTTTCGGTAAAGGATAATTGTCCTTTAATGAAGCCCTGTTCAAATTCCTGAAATCCACGCATAGCCTTATCTCTCCGTTTTTCTTTCGAACAGGTACAAGGTTCGAAACCCAATCTGAATACCTGAGTGGGACGATTATCTTGGCTTGCAACAATTTCTTAATTTCCTTCTCGATTGGAGCCAACAACAAGGGATTAATTTGCCTAAGCTTCTGTTTATGTGACTTAACTCCCTCCTTGAGTGGAATCTTGTGCTGTATAATGTTCTTATCATATGTTTTCAAATCATCATACGACCAAGCAAAAACATCTTTAAACTGTTTAAACAACTCTACATACCTTTCTTTATATTCCTTCGGAAGCCCCTTGAACAGTTTGACCATTTTAGGCTCTTGTGGAGTACCCAAATTGCAATCCTCCACTGGCTCATCTTGGTTCCTCTTCTTTTGATCCACAGCAACATCATTAGCCCCAAACAATCTTTCAAGCGGTACTAAGCCTCTGGGTAGGACATTGTCTTTTAACTGAATAATTTCTCGACCACCGATCTCCTTTTTAAAAGTATTACCAGCCAGCTCGTCTTCATCACTTTCCAGATCAATCTGATGATCTTCAAAATCCTCAGTCATCAACAGAAACTGCTTAATCTGCTCATCATCTTCGAAGACCTGCCAATGTTTAATATTGTCAGGAATCGAAGGCCTATGTCTCATTTCTATTTCATACCTTAGTTTCACGCTGATAGGAGGCTTGAACATAATTTCTGCAACTGCCAATGAATCTGCTAATCTATTTTATTCTCTTGGCACAAACTACAAATTGAATGCTTCAAAATAATTTTCAATCAGATCCCATACTTCATTCCGGTATGCTCGTAACCTGGGATGCTTGGTTTGGCATGAATTCTTGATCTGCCTTATAATCAACTCTGAATCTCCAAACACAGTCATAGCTTTAATTCCCATCTGCTTAGCTGTCTGCAAACTAATAATTAATGCCTCATATTCTGCGACATTATTAGTAGATTCAAACTCCAATTTGAAAGAAAAAGGCACCAAGTTACCTTCCGGAGAAACAAAGATGAAACCCGCTCCAGTACCTTCTTTGGAAAATGCTCCATCAAAATAACACTTCCACGGCTTTTCTGACTGTAATTCCTTATGTACAATTTCTGAATCAAGCTTCCCCTAAGATTCCTCAGCAAATTCTGCAACCTCCTGCAGCATGAAACATGACAGGTCGTCCTTCTCCTGACCATAAATTGGTGAATTACTGGCATCTTTCTTGGTGGCAGTTTTTTGGAATCTGGTCTCTCTATACAATCTTCTTTCTTCACCATTGAAAACGGGAATAATAGCATACGTAAAGTCCAGTTTCAAAACTCCTCCCAGCTTTGCTCCCCATGACCTAGATAATAACATTCCAAACCTGGCTGGAATATCTGCCACTACCACGTCCATCATAATGCTTTTGGCTGGGATTTGGGCCAATGAGACAACCATATCTTTAATGAGACCTACACACTTAACTCTTTTCGAGTCAAAAGAATAAAGATCTCTGTATGGCTTGGTAATTTGTAAATTTAACTCCTTCATCACACTCAATGGCATCAGATTGTGTGATGTGCCAGAATCCAGCATACAATTGTGCAAAACGAAATCATGCAAGAGAAGAGATATATAAAAAGGAGGAACAGACGAATCTACCTCTTCCACATGAGGTCCAAACGTCACCACTGGCTTTTCTTCTTGCAGATTCACTGTATCACTCACTTCGTCAGGCTGGGACAGATTGATAAATTCAGCGATTTCTTTTCTGTAACCCGGGGTTTTCATGAGTTCAAGAAGAGGTACTTGTATCTTCACTTTTTCTAACTCTTTCGACAGACTGAAAGTTTGATTTGATCTTGTCAACTTTTCAGGGTCTTCTTGATCTTTTTTGGAATTTAGATTCTGATTAGAAACTGTGACCACCTTCTCCAAAATGTTAGAATCCTTCTCTTTCATCTGGGATGTTTCAGCTTGCTGCTTACCTTTCTGCAGTGGAGTCGCCTTTGGAGTAGGTGCTGCTTCCGGTTCTTTTTCTTCATTTTCTTGCGTCCTCAACCTCTTTTTTAACCTCAATTCATATTTTTTATGCAACTCGGATTGCATAAAATCTGTGAATTGTTTACAGTAATCGTCCATCTCTTCTTGATCAAATGAGGGTTCAGCTTCTTCCTCTTCCTTCTCCCCTTCTTCATCAATCTCTTCTTCTGTTTCATCATCTTCCATATATACAGCAGAAATTCGAGCATCATCTTCTCTGTCATCATCTTCATCTGCTGAGCGCGACGGGGCTGCTTCTATGTACAAAGGTGCTTGCACCTGATCTTGATCCTTCCTTTCTCTTTGTAGAATTTGCAAAGGTTGTTTTTTGAATTGGGGATTAAAAACCCCTCTATTCTGTCTGGCAGGCTTGCTATCTATTTCCAACTTTACCAACTTATTTGAAAGATTTTTAATAACCTTAGTCATGTCTTCAATTCTCTGATCCTGAACTGAGGCTTCCTCCTTAGCTTTTCCTTTATCTGAAACTTTACCAGCAACAGACATATTTGCTTCGATCTCCAAAGCATCAGTTTGAATCTGCTCCAACGTAGGAGACCTTCTTTCCCTCAGCGTGAAACTGAAATCTGGTTCAAAAGCACCAGCAAAAACAACCCTTGCTCCAATCGGAGGGGGTTTCATTTCAACAGGCAAACTATTATACAATTTGTTAAATCTTTTAACAAAATCATTCATATTTTCATCGGACTTTTTCTTAATTGCATTAAATTCAGTCAAAGAATAACCATGGTCCCTTTTTTCGCCCCATCTCTCAATGAAACGTCTTTCCAGAGCATCCCAATCATTAATGGAACCATTCTGTAATCCTTTGAACCATTTCCTTGCCTCTCCACTCAGAGACTGAACGAAAAGTCTCATGACAACATCCAACTGTTCAACATTTAAATTCTCTGCAAAAGTGCAAAACAGGGGCAAGTGCTGTTCTGCAGTTATTTCATCTTCACCAGTAAATCTGGGGAGTAACTTGAGATACTCCTGAGGCAAATCATGCAATGGTTGTGGTAGATTTAAAGGTGCATATATGTTCATCAAGAAAGCAGGGGCTGCAGGAACTGCCATGTTTACGCCCGGGTTAACTGCTCCTTGAGCGGGGGTAAAATGAATACCAGTTGTGGGAAAAGATGAATGAGGTGAAACAACTGATATGGGAATGGGACTTTGAACAACCGCAGAAGAGCTAGCAGCTGTATGTGGCTGAGTTTCTGTAAAAGGGAAAGACACAAACTCCAAAGATTGCTCTTCTAATGTGGGTTCTTGAAAATGAATGGGTGATGGTGATGATTCTTCTTCCGAGAAAATGAGTTTCTTGGAAGCTTTCTTGGATGAAAAAACGTGTGAACTGCTGCCAGGTGCGAGCAGTGTGGGTTCAGGTGTAACAACTATTTTTGGTTTCTGGCCCTTCTTGGAAACAAGCTTCTCAGGATTTGACAAAACGAGAGCTTTTTGCTGAGAGCTGTCTGACCTTGTGTGAGGTTTCTTGGGAGCCAGAGCTATTTTTGAAAATCACAGCGTACTATTTCCTCCTCTCTGAACAACCAGAGGAAATGTAGAACAAAACCCAGGGAAGAACTTCGACTCTTTGATCCCCGACAACGGCGCCAATTAATGTTGTTCCTTGAGAAACAATTCGTGGCTGTGTACAAGAATCCGTGCTCAAGACATTAAAGATTATGTCACAAAATGTATATATGTGTCTCTGTACCCTTCAAATGTTAGTTATAAATTTCCCAAATATCAAATCTTTATTAGCTCTGCAATGCCATATTCCTTATATATTGAAGTGAATGAATGGAAGACGAAGAAAGAAAATGATTTTAACTTGTCATGCTGCTTAAAACAGAAACTGCCATCATAAAATCCTGAAGAACTGAAAAAACATATAAGCTAAAGGAGAGGAGCGCCCATTAAGGATGTTTAATTCTTAGATATATAAATATCAAGAAACCTGCAGCTCTAATCACTCTACTTTATTCACAGATATGGAGATGAAATGAAAACTGAGAAAACTCTTCAACACAGATGGAATATTAGAAACTTGCAAAACTTTTTCATTCATTTAATATTGCTCAGTACAAAATCTTCCAACCATGTGTCCCCATGTATTTCATGTTGATGCCATCATTAATAGACGAAATTCTTCCACCTATCTTTGTCTCTCTTGGTCTTGCTACACATTTTCCTAGTTCTCTACCACCTCTTCGTTCCACAAACCATGCCATACTGATGTCACCTAGACTAATCCCATTGGTGGTTTGCAGACCCCCCACCCAATACCCCCAAGTTGTTTGTGGTTTAGAGGAGGGGGAGGGATGCAGTCCATCTCCACCGATGATCTAAAAATAAATGCTATGGTAATTATTTCCTATTTCACACCCCTATGCACATTAACACTCAAAAACGCTTGGGCCTGCCCATGACCGACTATATGTCAGTGGGGGTGCATGGAAGAAAATCCACCATGATATTTGGATACCATTTAATAGTCGTTTCTTCCGAAAACTTTACCAATTTTCCAAACTAAAATCCTGTTATTACCACCACTCTATTTTTTGTTGCAACATTTTGACCATAGGGTTAACAATAGTACAAAATGAGATATTAGTGACTACACAACTAAAAAATTTAGTCACCACAATTATTTCAAGTGAATTACTACTAAATTGAAGCAATTTTAAATTATAGAACTAAAAACGACTAACCTAAATGAGTAATTTAGTCTAGGTATAAAATATACAATTGGATAATAAGTGACCCAACTAAAAGTGACTAACTTAAATGACTAATTTAGCCCCGGACTAAAATTTATGACTACATATTAAGTGAAAAAATCCAAAATAAATAATGTAAATGACTAATATAGTCCAAGAATAAAATTATGACCAACTAACAGGTACAAAAAGTATATGAGTTAGTCATTAATGCTAGTCATTTTTAATTGTGTCACTCCATAAATGTAAAATTTAAATTTTGGTATTGAAACGTTACATTTCAATAGGTTTTAACACTGCAGATGAATTCAAATACCCCTTTAAACAGTCTTTGAATCCATGTGAAATGTTAAAATTTAGAGACCCTTTTAAGGGAGTCTCTAAATTTGTCTACAATGTTAAAATTTAGGTAGATGGAGTCAACGTCCCCTTAAAGGGGTCAACGATTCAATCTATAGTGCTAAAATTACAAAAATTTTATACAATATAGAGTGTAAGTTTACAATATATAATAGTTTTATACTCCATTTGGAAGGAAGGACAAGAAAGAGAGTTTGAAACTAATATACAAGGGGTTTAAGGGTTAATAGGAATTTGTTCCTCACATCTTAGAGAGATTACACACAATTTGATGTGGGAGTTTTGTGGTGTTGTTACATACCATGGTTGGTTATTTCACTGAATTCATAAAGACAATGATTTTATTAGTTTGAATTCAAAGTATGATGATATAAACTTGGTCAATTAATATAAATCAATATTACTCTAAAGCCATATTATTCTATAAATAATTCTAGAGATACATGCATTACAAAATTGTGCAAAAATTCTAATCATGCATTCACATTCTTAGAATGTACACAAACTATTATTAGAAAATGATATATATTGAAATTTTTTTAGGTCCCCATATTACTAGTGTAATCCCTTATTGTTGTTAGTGTAGCCCCCTTTTTGTTATTTTTGTGCCCCTGTAACCCCCATATTGTTATTATTGTTCCCTTACATTATTATAGTTAGGTCAGCTAGGATTATATTGTGACCCCATGGAGTCCTATATATAGAACGAGGTTTTGTCATTTGTATCATCGAATAATTGTTCATTTATGTAACGTAAAGGAGGTTACCTCTCATAGTGGATTATTTCTAAGGTGTTGATCTCTCTTTTCTTCTATTTTTGGAGTTGGTTTCATAACATTTGGTATCAAAGCTTTTGATTCTAGGGTTTCGCTACTTCAAACTGGTCATCGTGGAATTTTCTCTATAATATGTTTTCTACGAAGTTTTAGAAGATGAAATTTTTACCACACGATGCCAAAATACTTAGGAACTTCGTGCAAAAATTTCAGATCTTGGGTCGCATATTTTCGGAGATATGATCTGTGGAAGTTAGGGTTTTTTCAGGCTCCCGAATTTCATCTAAAAGAGGTGACCTTGGAAAAATCATCATAAATATCTCTCTCTGAGCATCGGATTCGAATTCTTTAAACAATGAATTACACGGATTGTAGTTTCCTGTGTATCAATTTCAGAGCCGAGGGTGGAAAGAGTGTCACGTGTCACGTCGTACAAGTTCGCTCTACCAAATCAGTCCATAATTAGTTCATTGTGGGAGATTGGGCATAACTTTGTATTGAAGCATCCAAATTAGTTCCGACCTATGGCATTCGAAAGAATATTTAGAGGGCTACTATCAGACCGAATTTTAGATATTCAAGATCTGAAATCACAAAGATAATTCTATTTAAATATGGATTTCCTCAAAAGAAAGAAAAAGGTGTGTATTTTTTTTTTCAAATTGCATAAGTCTTGTTTGGAAAATCAGTTTAAAGTGATTCCAAGCGCATATTGAAGCACAGATATTGGTATTGGGTTCTACAATTCCTCCAAAAAAAAATTCAACACCCATTAAGCCCTCAAAATACTCTACTATGACCCATGAAGAGGAATAAGTGCAACATGATATATCAAAATTACAACAACAAGTGCCCCAAATTTCACTCTCGCAAAGAGCAACAAAAAATTAAATGGAAGTTTTAAAGAAAGGCATGGAAGAAAATATGGAAGGTTTGAAGAAAGGCATGGAAGCTAAGATTAATGGTATAAAGAATGGCATGGAAGACATGGAAGAAAAAATGGAAGACATGAAGAATGATATAAAAGTATACATGGAAGGCTTAACAAAGTTTATACAAGAAATGATTCCTAATGGTGAAAATATAGTAGAGGAAACTCATGATGAGAACAAAATAAATTTTAATCGTGATTTCATAAACTAGAATGCTAGATGGAATACCCACCATATTCTAAAGAATGATATGAGGACGTTTTATGGCAAGGATCCCGTAACATGGATACTACAGATGGAGCAATATTTTGATTTCAATAATGTGAAAAACAAACAAAATGTACACATTGCAACTTTATATTTAGAAAAGAATACATCTTTATGGTATCGATGGATTTTATCTCGTAAAATTTTTTTCACTTGGTCAATTTTTACAGAGGAAATGACAACACATTATCAGGGTACAAAGAGAAACACCTTCTTTAGCCAATTGATAAATATTAAGAAGAAGGGTTCAGTGGTAGAGCACATTGAGGACTCACAAAAATTGAATATAAGGGTAAATGATATTTGAGAGGAACATAGGATTGATGTATTCATAGGGACTTTAAAGGATAACATCCAACATGAGGTTCATCTTTGGGAACCTAATTAATTAGAGAAGGCATCAGGTTGGAAAGAAAAATTAAATGTAAAATTATGGCGACATGGAATCCTACCACTGACATCTACAAAGATGTAAGTGTTTCTACTCCTAGACTTCCACAACCTACAAGGTTGACACCAAAAAAATTGGAAGAAAAAAGAGAAAAAGGGATTTTATACAGTTGTGATAGAAAATACACCAAAGGCCATAAGTGTGCTCAGAGGAAATTATTTAACATAGATTGTGAAGAGGAGGAAGAAAATGAAAAATAAACTTCAAAAGAAGAGGATATATATCAGGAACCAACCCTAGAGAAAGAATAAATGATTCTAACCATATCATGTAATGCATTGGCAGGAATTACCACTCCCCAAACTCTCAATATATAAGGACATATCAAGAAGAAAAAGGTAATAGTGTTGATTGATTTGGGTAGTACCCATAATTTTATTCATTGTAAGGTAGCCAAGGAATTGAATTTGTTCCTATACCCATCACCAGAATGTCAAGTGATGGTTGCAAATGGAGGAACTATAAATTGCTCTATAAAATTCCATAATATAAAGCTTACCATGGGGGAATATGTATTGAGTAGTCCAGTGCTTTCCATCCCAATGGAAGGTGTTGATTTTGTACTAGGAGTATAATCGTTACAATATTTGGGTACAATAGCTTTTAATTTTCAAGAAATTTTCTTGAAAATTATTTCCAAAGGAATGGAATTCGAATTATGAGGTATCGTAGGGAATCCAAGAAAGATAATAAACTCTAATGTCATGAAAAAGCTTCAGAAGAAAGAACAATGTTAAGTCCCTATAATAATAGTGTAGCCCCTTATTATGTTAGTGTAGCCCCCCTTATTGTTATTATTGTACCCCTTTAACCCCCATATTGTTATTATTGTGCCCTTACATTATTATTGTTAGGTCGGCTAGGATTACATTATGGCCCCATGGACTCCTATATATAGAAAGGAGGTTTTGTAAATTGTATCATCCAAGAATTGTTCATTTATGTAATGTATTGGAGGTTGCCCCCTCGAAGTGGCTTATTTCTAAGGCGTTCATATCTCTTTTCTTCTCTTTTTGGAGCTGGTTACACAACATTTGGTATCAGAGCTTTGGATTCTAGGGTTTCGCTGCTCCAAACAGGTCATCGTGGCATTTTCACTATAACTTTTTTTCTACGAAGTTTCAGAAGCTGAAATTTTTAGGGTGCGAAGCTGAAATCCTGAGGAAGATTTTCTAAACATTTTAGAGCTTGGTTCGCAATATTTGCGGAGATATCATCTGCGGAAGTTAGGTATTTTTTCAGGCTCCTAAACAGGTCATCGTGGAATTTTCGCTATAAATTGTTTTCTACGAAGGTTCAGAATCTGAAATTCATATGGTGCGAAGCTGAAATCCTGAGGAAGATTTTCTGAAAATTTCAAATCTTGGTTCGCAATATTTTTGGAGATATGATCTGTGGAAGGTAGTGCTTTTTCAGGCTCCTGAATTTCATCTCAAAGAGGTGATCGTGGGAAAAGTTCAATAACTCTCTCTCTGGACATCGGATTGGAGTACCGTAAAAATTGGTCACAAGTACACAGACTGTAGTTTCTTGGATATTAATTTCAGATACAAAGGACGAAACAGTAACACGTGGCAAGTCATACAAGTTCGCTCTACTGAACTAGTACATAATTAGGTCATTGTGGGAGATTGGACACAACTTTGTCTTGGAGAATCCAAATCAGGTTAGACCAATGGAATTCAAAAGATAATTCAGTGGGCTACTTCAGTGCTAAATTTCAGATATTGAAGATTCACAATAACAGATATAATCCAATTTCAATATCGAGCTCGTCAAAAGCAAGAAAAAGGTGTGTATTTTTCCGAATTACATAAGTCTTGTTTGAAGAATCAATTTGAATTGATTCCAAGGGCATATTTTAGAATTTTTATCAGTATTGGGTTCTATAATTCCTCCAAAAAATAATTCCATACCCATTAATCCCTCAAAAATCTATACTATGACGCATGAAGAGGAAGAGTTGCAGTATGAGATATCAAAATTACGGTACCAAGTGCAACAAGTTTCGATCTTACGAAGAGCAATCAAAGATGAAATAGATGGTTTAAAAGAAGAAATGGAGGCTAAGTTGGATGGTTTGAAGGATCAAATAATAGCTAATATGGATGATAAATTAGTGGAAGATCACAGCGAGCATCAACAACAAGTTCTCCAACTCTCAAAGGATAACCCAACTTTGGTGCATAATCTAATGAAACAACAGGAAGATCAACATCACATCGAAAGAAGTTATGAAGCAGTCATAGAAACAAGAACTCGACAAGTACGATCAATTTCAGAGTATCTCAGCAAGTGGAAGAACTTTCCTGTAGAATATTTCACATGGGAGGATGAGAATTTTATACAGAAGCATCAAGAAATAATCAAGCTTTGAGGACAACACTTGTTTGAAGGAGAGGGGCATGTTAAGTCCCTATATTAATAGTGTAGCCCCTTATTATGTTAGTGTAGCCCCCCTTATTGTTATTATTGTACCCCTTTAACCCCCATATTGTTATTATTGTGCCCTTACATTATTATTGTTAGGTCGGCTAGGATTACATTGTGACCCCACTAGGATTAAATTGTGGCCCCATGGACTCCTATATATAGAAGGAGGTTTTGTTCATTTGTATCATCCAAGAATTGTGCATTTATGTAATGTATTGGAGGTTTCCCCCTCAAAGTGGCTTATTTCTAAGGCGTTGATATCTCTTTTCTTCTCTTTTTGGAGCTGGTTACACAACAAACAATAAGGTGTAATTGCACAATTATGCTCACTAAAATTTCCAACATCAAAATCATCTATTTCTCCAGATCTCCAAAAAGACTTGGACAATCATTCCAAGGTGTTTGAAACTCCCAAAGGACTCCCACCTATTCGTGATCATGATCATGTTATTCATTTGATTCCAGGAAGTGCTCCTCCAAACATCAGGCCTTACAGATATCGTTAAGTCCAAAAGAGTGAGATTGAACGTATGATTGCAGAAATGTTAGAGGCTAGTATAATTCAACCTAGTAAAAGTTCTTTCTCTTCTCCAGTAGTATTGGTGCACAAGAAGGACAGATCATGGTGCATATAGGGAGCTCAATAAGCTCAATATTAAATATAAGTTTCTCATTCTTGTTATTGATGATATATTGGATGAATTACATGGAGAAATTTATTTTACCAAGTTGCATCTTTGTTCAGGATATCATCAAATTAGAATGATGATTGAAGATATTCCGAAAACAACATTTGAAAGTCATGAGGGTCATTACGAATTTTAGTTCATGCATTTTGGCCTTACCAATGCACCTTATACATTTCAACGGTTGATGAACTCCATTTTCAAAACCTTCCTTAGAAAATTTGTGTTAGTATTTTTTTATAATATACCAATCTACAGTAGGTCTTGGAAGGATCATGTTCAACATGTTGACAGGGTGTTCAAACTATTGGAGGAGAAACAATTATATGCAAAAACCTCCAAATGTTTCTTTGGAGTACATGAGGTGGAATATCTGGGTCATATTGTATCTCACGAGGGTTTTAAGGTAGACCGTAAAAAAATTAAATCCATTAAGGAATGGAAAGTCCCCTCAACCATAAAGAAGTTGCAAGGATTTCTCAGGTTAACAGGGTATTATCGCAAGTTTGTTAAGAATTATGGGATAATAGCAACACCTCTAACAACATTATTGAAGAAAGATGCATTTTCATGGACTCCTGAAGAAACTAAGGCCTTTGAACATCTTAAAGATGAAATGTTCCTAGAACTGGTCTTAGCTATGCTACACTTCAGAAAAACCTTTAATGTGTAATGTGAGGCCTCCGAAAATGGTATTGGTGTTGTTTTAATGCAAGAAGAAAGACTCATTGCTTTTGAAAGTTGTGCAATCAAAGGAAAAAATTTATAGAAAGCTATTTATGAGAAGGATATGTTGGAAATAGTAGATGCACTAAAGAAATGTCTACCTTACCTAATGGGAAGATACTTCAAGGTAAAAACTAATCATGATAGTCTTAAACACTTTTGGAACAAAGTCTATCTTCATAAGAGCATCAAAAATGGGTCACAAAGATGTTGGGTTATGACCTTGAAATCATCTACAAAAAAGGGAAGCTAAATGTTGTTGCAGATGCACTCTCAAGAAAGGATGAAGAGGTGGAAGAATTTCTTTGTGCCATTTTTATTATCCAACTAGATTGGATAACCAAAGAAAGGGATGAATGGAAGAAGGACGAAGAAGTGTGGACACTCATTCAAAATTTGCAACAAGATACTAGTAAATATAATACATTTAGTTGGAAAAATGATTCCTTATGGTACAAAGATTGCTTATATTTTTGTAATAATTCCCAACCAAAACAAAATATTCTTTTGGAATTGCACACTTCTTTTTTAGGAGGACACTCCAGTTTTTTAAAAACTTACCATAGGGTGAAGAAAGAATTTTTTTGGGATGGTCTTAAATATTATATTCAAAAGTTCGTGATGGAATGTTTAGTTTGCCAGAAAAATAAAGTTGAGACAATTATGAACCCTGGGTCTTCTACAACATTTACCCATTCCAAGTCAATGTTGGAAGGAGATTTCAATGGATTTTATCATAGGTTTACCTAAGTCAAAAGAAAAGAGTGTCATCATGGTCGTAGTTGATAGACTTACCAAGTATGCACACTTTTGTGCATTATCTCATCCATTTAAAGCAAGTACAGTTGCCACTGAATTTATAGAAACAATTCAAGAGCTACATGGAAACAAAAATATTATGGTAAGTGACAGAGATCCCATTTTTACTGGAAATTTTCGGATAGAATTATTTCCTTGTTTTGGTACTCAACTAGCTCATAGATCATCTTATCATCCCCAATCCGATGGTCAAACTGAGATAGTGAACAATTTTTTGGAAGGATATCTTCGTTGTTTTGTATCTGATAAACAAACACAATGGGCCACTGCATTTATAGAAACAATTCAAAAGCTGCATGGAAACCCAAATATTATGGTAAGCGACAGAGATCCCATTTTTACTGGAAATTTTTGGACGGAATTATTTCCTTTTTTTGGTACTCAACTAGCTCATAGATGATCTTATCATCCCCAATCCGATGGTCAAACTAAGATAGAGAACAATTTTTTGGAAGGATAACTTCGTTGTTTTGTATCTTATAAACAAAAACAATGGGTCAAGTGGTTAGCTCTAGCTGAATGGTGGTATAACACTTTCTTCCACACTGCAACAAAAATGACCCCATTTATGGAAATTTATGGATATCAGCCACCGTCCATCACATCATCTTTAAGAGAAAATTCTAAGGTTCAAGAAGTGGAATATCACATCGATCATCAACAACAAGTTCTCCAACTCTTAAAGGATAACCTAAATTTGGCACAAAATCGAATAAAACACTGCAGGCATATCAACATTGCAGCAAGAGAAGTTTTGAGGTAGGAGACTAGGTATTTTTATGGCTACAACCATACAAACAAATGTCCCTCAAGAAAGCTAAGAAGGATAATAAATTATTTCCGAAGTACTATGGTCCTTAAAAGGTGTTGCAAAATATTGGTACTATGGCATACAAATTGGAGCTTCCTACTTCTTCGTGAGTGCATCTAGTTTTCCATGTTTCATGCTTAAAGAGGGTTATAGGTGACAAACTTCCAGTTCAAACAATATTTCCAGAACTTGATGAGGAATTAAAAATCATATTGGAACCTGAAGTAGCCATGGAAACAAGAACTCGACAGCTACGAAATCGATCAATTTCAGAGTATCTCATCAAGTGGAAGAACTTACCCAGTGAAGATTCTGCATGGGAGGATAAAATTTTTATACAAAAGCATCCAGAGCTACTCAAGAGTTGAGGACAACACTTTTTTGAAGGAAATGAGCATGTTAGGTCCCTATATTACTAGTGTAGTCCCTTATTTTTGTTAGTGTAGCCCCCTTATTGTTATTTTTATACCCCTGTAACTGCTAAATTGTTATTATTGTGCCCTTACATTATTATTATTAGGCTGGCTAGGATTATATCATGATCCCATGGACTGCTATATATAGAAGGATGTTTTTTCATTTTTGTCATTGAAGAATTGTTCATTTATGTAATGTAAAGGATTTTCCCCCCTCGAAGTGGCTTATTTCTAAGGCTTTTATCTCTCTTTTATTCTATTTTTTGAGCTAGTTTCATGATAAGGTTCTTGTTTCTCTTTATGTAGAATACCATACCATGGCTCCCACATCCAATTTAAAATATTAATATCCCTTAGAGAGTATCTATGTGGTTGTTTGAGGATTACTTCATTTTCCTTTAACTCTAGAAGCTTTATTTAGAGCCCAAGGCCCTCCTTTCTCCTCCCCTCTAGATATTACATTCCCCAAGACCCATTCTTATCATGTAAACCATACCAATGGTGACAAAGATCCTCCATAAAGGCTAAATATCCCCTAGAGATGACATGTGTGCCAATTAAAATACTAGTTCCAAATGATTTATAGTGGCAAGATTAAAATATGACCCAAGCACCTTACGATCCTTCATTGACCAAGTTTAAGGCCCCAAGTTCCATACATGGTGAAAAAAACCTTATAATGATATTGAGGCCAAACTTAGAGGCCCAAAGACCCAACTATGAGTCACAAAACCTTCAAATAGAACCCATAACACACTTGAAGGCTAGATATATCTTAGATAGGATATATGTGGTGGTTTGGGGCCTTATTAACATCCATCAAACTGGGAAGATTTTTTAGGGACTGAGGATCTTCTTTTCCTTCCCTATCCATTGTAGATTCCATAAAACCCTTTCTTACTATGAAAATCATACTAATTCTGCCCATATTCCCATTCTAATATGTTGTTCATGGACATTAAACATGAAAAAGAATTTTTTAGGTCTAAGTCCCTTTTTCATTCCATGGCCAAGATTTAAGCCCTCACTCCCATATACAACATGGAAAACCTCATAATGGAACCCTTATCCTAGATGGAGGCCTAAAATCCCTCAAAGTATTTATATTGTTCTTTTTGGTATTTTTCATTCAATTTAAGCCAAAGAAGTTTCATTTTGGGCTTGAGGCCATTATTTTCACCACTTTTCCATTGTACAAGCCTAAAACCCGTTCTTACTATGTAAAACATACTAATGACACCAGAGATCCCACATAGAGGCCTAATATCCCCTATAGAGGTCAGGTGTGGTTCTTTGAGAACTATTTCACAAAGCTTAATCATCAAAGATTCAAATAAGGCCCAAGTCCCTTATGTTCCTATTTTGACCAAACCTACACTCGTAAGCATCATATGTGATTTGAAAGGCTCCTAGTTTCATTAAGGTCCAATGATGAGGCTCCAAGACCCAATCATGTTGTGCAAAACCTTTGAATGGCAGGCACATCCCTCCTAGAGGCCAAATAATATCCATTAGAGAATAAAATTAATATGGCATTTTCTTTTTAATGGATACTGGTTATTTAGGACTTAAGTCCCATTTTTTAATTTCCTTCCTTGCCCATAATAAAGGCCATGAAACCCATTATTATTATTCAAAACATACTAAATGCCCATATTCCCAACTAGAGGTTATTTTCATGGAAATTGAGGAAGATGTTGAGATTCAACAACAATATTCAACACCCACACCTAGTGCATTAAGCACCTGGTTGCATTAAGCACCTAGTCTAGGGTGGGGCCCACAATGCTATTTTTGGGTGCATGTCTATTTTTACTATCCCTTAATTTAGATGGACATTAAACTGTAATCTATTCTTAATGTAGACTTGAATGAGTTAAATGAAAGTGATAACTTCATTTATCTAGTGGGTTTCAAGTTAGAGGTTGGTTGGTCGGACATGCACAGTAATTCTAGTTGTAACAGAGTTCAAAAAGCAGTGGTGCATGAGTTGGTGCAAGTTGTAAACAGTTTAACTCAGTTAAGTGAGTTAAAATCAGTTGTGCTAGTTGTAACTAAAGATACACTAGTCAGAGATCTAGTGAGTTAAATATTAATTAATTCACAATTAGTGATCTCACATGCAACTGAGGATTTACTATTATTAGCTGTGTGCATGTTAGATCGAGTGGAGATCTAGTTGATTTCTAGGTCAAAGGGAATTTGACTATCAGTGGTAGGATTATCTGCTTGCACACATGAGGGAAAACACCCATTGGAGTGCCCATGATACTCGCGCAGTCACGGCAAGAAATAATTCCTATATTTTAGGGTTCTTTACCATCAGGGATTGCACAAGCGAGGCAGGTTGTCTGGAGGCTGAGAATTGGCTATGTGTTGGTCAGTTTTGCATATGACAGTGTGAGAAAATTAGCTGATGTATTGAGGGCTCTTGTGAGAAGAGTTTTTTTATGTATTTTTTTCATGATATTGGGAAGATAGACAGAAGATAGACTGAGTGGCTCTCGTGAGAAGATAGTGGGGTTTTTAGCTGTAATATCTCCCCAGGAAATTATCTGTGTTGTGTGTGATTGATACTTCTTCATGTTCATGTGATTATCAATTGTGTTTTTAATTCCAAAAAATATTTGTAGAAGTGATTCAGTATTTAACTTTAGTACATTTTTATATCGGTTCAATCCAAGATATACATGTTTGTTGTATAATTTCCACATGGTACCAGAGCACAGGAGATGGCAGAAGTGAAGTAGGAGCTGAGTTTGTGACTGGATAGAATTCGAATTTAAAAAAATACTTTCTTGGTGCTACAGCTGATTCAAGATCGAAATGGATTTCAATGGCTTGAGGTTAGATTATACACTCGAGGGAATATTGAACTACATTTCTTGGAAGGACAGGATGGAGGTAGTATTCGAAGACAATGGCTTGAAGGAATTCATTGACAAAGATGTTCCTAAGCTAGATGTTGCAGATGCTGCAAATCTTGATGCATGGAAAAAGAAAGTGGAAATGGTGAGGAGGATCTTGTTGGAGGGAGTACGCGACCACATTGTATCAAGACTCCATGGGAAATCCACACCATATGCTAGGTGGAAGGCTTTGACAGACCTATTCCAAAGCAGCAGTGACCAAATGAAATTGGTGCTCAAATATAAACTAAGGAATATCAAGATGGAAAAGGGCGACAACATTCCAAAATATCTCATGATGTTTGTCCAATGTTTGGATGAACTATAGAGTGTGGGAATAATAGTCTCTGATGATGATTTGGTGAGCTTGGCTCTCCTATGACTTTCTAAGAGTTGGCACAGTTATCAAGACTCTGTCAACGGAAGGGAAAAATTTCCAGATTTGGAATGACTGTGGTCGAATTTGGTGCAGGAGGAGTTCATATGGAACATGAGAGATGGATCTTCATCTAAGAATGAGGATGAAGAGGATTGTAATTTGGATGCCAAGGTGAGGAAAGGGAAGGGGAATAAATTTCACTCTAAATTTGAGTCCAAGAATGGCAAGAAGTAGGACATGTCCAAGGTGAAGTGTTTTCACTGTCACAAACATGGGAATTTTGCTACTAAGTGTCCACAAAAGAAGAAGAAAAAGAAGGTTGTTAGATCTGCAGCTGGTGAGGCCCTATCCTTGCAATTTGAGCTTGAATTTTCATTGATCGCATGCATGGTGTCCATTGCATTGGGATCTGTGTGGTATTTGGATAGTGGCACTTCCTTTCACATGACGGGAGATAAGGAACTTTTCAATGACTTGGAGGAGAAATATCTCCAAATGCATATCGATATGGGCGATGACGGATGATACAGTGCTACTGCGATTAGTACCATTAACTTTCAGAGGGATTTTGGTAAACCATTTCAATTAAAAGATGTAATGCATGTACCGAGTCTGAAGAAAAAAATGGTCGCAGTCTCAATGTTGGAGGATAGAGGGTATGACGTTGTTTTTAGTGATGGAAAAGCTTTCCTGTGACATAAAAAAATGGTTCGAGTTGAGAGGACAGGGATTTGAGTTAAGAATATCTAAAAGCTAGAGGTAGATGGTTGCACAATAATGATAGGCAAGCTAGATCAAGTGGTGAGCCTGGATGAGGGCGAATTATGGCACAGCCGATTGGGCTATCTTCACCATGGAGCCTTGAAAGTCATGCAGCAGATCTCTATTGGTCTTCCTATGGGTAAAATTACGAAGTCAGATACATGCAAGGGATCTACTATGGGAAAATATGTAAAGGCCACCTTTCATGAGAAGGAAAACCGAGCTTCAGGGATCCTTAAGAGATTTCATGCAGATGCATGTGATCCTTTCTCAGTTGCTTCAAAATCAAAACATAAGTACTATGTAATCTTTGTTGATGACATTTCTCGTAATTTTTGGATCTTCTTCATGCAGAAGAAATATCAAACATTCTTTAAGTTTTGTGAGTTTAAGGCACTAGTGGAGAAAGAGTCAGGGCAGCAAGTGAAGGCTCTTAGGAGCGATAATGGTGGAGAATAAATATTTAACGAATTCAAGAACTTTTGTAGCAAAGAATGAATTCGAAGAGAAATCATAGCACCTCATAACCCACAGTAGAATGGGGTCGTGGAGAGGAAGAACAAAACTATTGTGGGTGCATCACGAGCAATGTTGCATGATCAAGGCCTACCAATGCATATATGGGTGGAAGCATGGAACACAACAGTACCTATGCAAAGCCCTTGTTCTCTGATGAAAATTGAAACCCACTACAAGAAGGTTCGCCTTTCATTTTCCGAAATGTGCATCTGCAACTCAAAATTTTTATCAAATTGCAGATTCACAAAACCGCTACTTCATCTTGAGACCTGTGGGTGTGGGTTATGGCCCACTCTGCTTCCGTCGTGCTACTTCATGCCCACATACATATATATTGGGAGCATCAACCCAACCAATCGATATTCTATAATCCAAAAATGCCTATGACCCTCTTTTAACGCAATTCATGACTGAGCCTTCTATTTGTTCACAATTCCACTGTGATCCATCATGGTTCGATTTAATTTCGCTCCTCCAAACTTGTATTCTCCACTATGCCACGGCGAGTTGACCTCAAGCTGTATCGATTCAAATAAATGGAAATTGATACAATACAAACATGCTTAATATTCAATCCGTCTCCGCTCAAAGGAAAAACAGAGTTCATTTAATTCACACTCTGGTTTACATAGGAATCATATATTTAATCCGCCATAAGCTGCATCTACAATCATGATAATGGATTCAAGCGACATTTAAATTGTAAGCTAAATTATAAATAAAAATAATTGAACACAAAAATCCACAGAACCATAATTCTATCATATATACAAAATGGGATTACAATCTAAGGCATTTTAGCCTTAGTCGAATTCCTCTCTCGACTACATCGTATGCACTTTCTTCCCTCCTCAGACATTACAGGTTTGCTGTTATATAGATATTACAAAGGTTTGTGAATCGGATGAGATCCACAGTCTCTCTGAATCGCTCAAACAACCCTTCATCTCCTCAACCACACACATGGCAGATCATTTCATTCAATCAGTTACAAAATTCAGTATTGGTTAAAAAAAATTCGCCCTAATTTGCATGACTGTTCGCATACCCAGCTTCAGATTCGACTTAATTCAAATCTGTCTGGATGCCCCTCCATCAGATTCCCGAGGCACAAAAATTTATGACCTCCTGGTCATATGTATTCTCTAACTGTCAGCAGGTCTACCCACGTCATATGTGGAATTGCTCCTTGTGATCTTCCTTTAGCAACATCTCCTGAACAATTCTCACCCGCATCCTCTGCGGAATTGTCCTTTGTGAGCTGCAAAAAAACCTATGCAATAGCAAGTCCTCCCTGCTACTAGATACCTCACCAAGCTTCTCTCCTGAGCTCCGGATTTTGGCATCTCTCTGGTTCGCTCTCGCGGAACCGTTTGAGCACTCCTACTCTAGGCTTCTACAATCTTCTCACCTTCCTCTGCTGCTACCTTCACAATATAAAATAAAATCACAAGCTTACAAATCTTCACAAAAATGTACCTCTTATTCCTTTGTACGCGAACTTCTTATCTTTCACAGGAGATCTTTATCCCCTCTGATGCCACTTGATGAAAAGAGAAACCCACTACAAGCAGGTTCGCCTTTCATTTTCTGAAATGTGCATCTGCAACTCAAAACTGTTATCAAATTGCAGATTCATAAAATTGATACTTCATCTTAAGACCTGTGGGTTATGGCCCACTCTGCTTCCGTCGCGCTACTTCATGCCCACATACATATATGTCGGGAGCATCAACCCAACCAATAGATATTCTATAATCCAACAACGTCTATGACCCTCTTTTAACGCAATTCATGACCGAGCCTTCTATTTGTTCACAATTCCATTGTGATCCATCATGGTTCGATTTAATTCCACTCCTCCAAACTTGTATTCTCCACTATGCCATGGTGAGTCGACCTCAAGTTGTATCGATTCAAATAAACGGAAATTGATACAATTCAAACATGCTTAATAGTCAATCCATCTCCGCTCAAAGGAAAAATAGAGTTCATTTAATTCACACTCTGGTTTACATAGGACTCATATATTTAATCTTCCATAAGCTGCATCTACAATCATGATAATGGATTCAAGCGAAATTTAACTTGTAAGCTAAATTATAAATAAAAATAATTGAACACATAAATCCACAGAACCATAATTCTATCATATATACAAAACGGGATTACAATCTAAGGCGTTTCAGCCTTAGCTCAATTCCTCTCTCAACTACATCGTATGGACTCACTTCCCTCCTCAGACATTACAGGTTTGATGTTATATAGATACTACAAAGGTTCGTGAATCGGCTGAGATCCACAGTATCTCCAAATCGCTCAAACAATCCTTCATCTCCTCAACCGCACACATGGCAGATCATTCCATTCATTCAGTTACAAAATTCAGTATCGGTTAAAAAAATTTCACCCCAATTTGCATGACCGTTCGCATACGTAGTTTCAGATTCGACTTAATTCAAATCTGTCCAGATGCCCCTGCATCATCCTCATAGAGTACTTGGCATGAGTACACCTGAAGAGGCTTTCATAGGTAAGAAACTTGATGTTTCACACTTTAATATTTTTGGCTCATTTGTTTATGTGCATGTGACCAAGGATGCTAGGAAGAAGATGGAACCGATTACTGAAGTTGGGATTTTTTTGGGGTACATTGAAACACCCCATAATTGTTGTGTGTATTTTCCAAACAACAGAATTACTATTTTGTGATGGGATATCAAATTTGATGAGGAGAAATCCATGCGGTTGTCCCTTGAGATGGAGTTGGACTTGCATGTAGAGGAGGAACTGTTGGTTCCCAAGGATGAGTCTTAATATGTGGATGAGCCACATGAGGAGGTTCATGGAGTGGATTAAATCACTCATGTAGAGCCATCCATCAGAAATGGTAGAAGGCACACCATAGAAGCTGATAGGCTAAGACTTGATGCTGCATAGAATGTAGGAGCCCCTACTTCACAGTGCAGACAAAGACAGTCTCCTTCCCAATTTACAGGATACACGGCTCTTATTAGAAAATGTATTGTGACTGAACCATCATCCTTTCAGGAAGTAGTGTAGCAAACTAATTAGGTTGATGCAATGGTGGAGGGGTATGACTCCATTGTCAAGAAAAGTGCATGGGAGATAGTCCCAAGACTGATTGACAAATCAGTGGTTGGATCGAGATGGATCTAGAAGGTAAAGCAAGTTGTTGATGGGAGTGTGGAGAAATACAAGGCCAAATTTGTGGCTCGGGGTTTCTCACATATCGAGGGGATATATCATGATGATAATTTTGTCCCTATCCCAAGGTACTCTTCCATAAGATCCATCCTTGCACTATCAGTGCAGATGCGTTGGCACATTCATCAGATGGATGTTAAAACTGTGTTTCACAATGGGATCATTGAGGAATAGGTGTACATAGAGCAGCCTGAAGGTTTCGATATTTTCAACAGTGAGCCGCATTTGTGCAGACTCAAAAGAGTGTTGTATGGGCTTAAGAAAGAACCTCGTGCTTGGTACACTTGCATAAACTGTTATTTCATCAGACTAGGCTTCGCCAAAAGTGAAGCAAATGCAAACCTGTACCAGCATATGTTTGAGGGTAAGCTATTGATCATTTTTCTTTATGTTGATGATCTAATTTTAACTAGTGATGAGGAGTTGATACACTCATGCAAGGAGGATCTTGCAAGGGAGTTCAAAATGAGGGATATGGGACTCCTTCATTATTTCCTTGGATTGGAAATATGACAACGGGATGGTGAAATTTTTGTGTCTCAAGGAAACTATGCAAAGGAGATTGTAATATTCCAAAATTTTCAAGCAACAAATTGGAATATTAATTTTTTCTTATGTCATCTAAGAGATGAATAAAATGGGTAAAAGGCCCATGAGTAGGAATAAAATCCCTCATAGTGTGAAAATTGATCATAGGAGCAGCTTATTTTTCACCTTACAGTGTGAAAAGGGGCAATTTGCATGAGGACAAGGTCAAGTTTGACCAAGTCAACAACGTTGCCTAAGAGGTGTATCTTTCTTGAGAAGACATCACAGTTTGAGAGGGAGGAATATTATTTGAGGAAGAAACCCTAATTTTTGGGGTCTAGGGCAAAGATGCATTCACTTGCATAAAAGGAGGAAGAGGAAGCCATAGTGAGATATCTTGGAGCATATTGATTTTGGTCTGAAGACTATTTGCATTCTCCGGCTGTTCAGCTGAGTTGCAGTGTTGCTTAGCACGAGGGATTCATGTTTAGGATATCCTATCCTTCTTGAGAGGCCTCTTAAAGGATTGCAGTTCATTTTCTCCACATCTTGGCTCAAGGCCAAAGCAACTTATTCAATCACTGCGTTATTTCTGTTGAATTATAACGTAGTGTTACTCGGTGTTGCAGTGGAGGGGTTCCACAACACCATTCCTTGTCTCATATTTCATAGGAGGGAGCTTCTATTCCTTGGGAAGATTAGTGAGGAAGGTTTCCAGGGCTGATTTTCATATTTTTGCATCAGGCCAAGCATCTCCCATCATAGACAGCGTAGTCCCTTCTCTAGACTGTGTCATTTCAGTGAGTACCTACAGTGGGGGCTTGCACCATCGTCTTGGAGGAAGAGATCTTCAGGGATAGGATCAGCCTATCACTTGAGAGATCTGTTGGAGGAGGTTTATTTCAGATTCTACATCATCTTTAGCCATCTCCAGTTATTTTCTAAGTTGCAGCTGCTACCCAGCAACTCCAACATTTTTGCAGATTTTCCATTTGTATCTATATTGTAGCCAATCCTCTTGAGGATTATTGTATTGTTATTTTCAGGGGTTAAGAGCTTGCTCCCCCTCATTTCTTGAGTTGATATTGTCATATCATTACATTTTATTTTTTTATGTTGCATTGTCTCCTATAAACTGCATTATTTTAGCCAGGGCTTTTTAGATGCAGCAGTGTTTAGTCATTTTCTTGTACATGATCTATTAAGGCTCTCATTGCCTAGCTTGAGTGATTGAATCCTCAAAGCATTGTACTCTTTTGCTGCTATATTATTTAATTTTTTGCTATTTACATCTTCATGTACTCAGGCTTACTATAATAACGTTGTCATTCCATTATATGTTCATGCATTGCTGCAGTCCCTTCATCGAGCACTTTTTGAGGACATCTAGGTGTGGGAGATTTGTTTAACCCACCTAGAAGGATTTATTTGGAGCCTCCTCTTGGATTCAAAACTTAGAAACATTTTTCTAAGGGATCTAGGTCCTGGTTTCAAATCCTGTAGCAGCCATTACTGGAAAATACATTTTCCAGTCATGCCTTGCTAGCTGTTCCAGATTTGGAATATTACAGTGGTATCAGAGAAACTTTCTTGGCTCAGCCTGTGAGTCTCAGCCCAGGAAGATCAGAATATTGAAGAGGATGGGTTTTTTCTCATCATATTTCAGATCCATGAAGAACCTTCCCAAGGAGGATAAGCAGAAAGAAGAGGAACAACCCTGCACTTCCTATTCTCATCAAGGAGACAAAGAAATAAGTAGGAAAAAGACTCCATCCTTTGGAGGAGAAAAAAGAAATGGGGATAAGCTTACAGAGCTTCTTCCTAAATCTGTACATAAAATTCACGAGGATTTCAAGAAGATTCGAAGAGATATGTATGAATAATCTCCAAGAGGTTTTGATTCAAAAACAAAATCTAGATTGTCACATAAGGAGTGTGAGCAAGCGGCTACACACCCTGATGCACAGCACAGTCACATGCCCACGATTTCCGGAAGAGAGATGGAAAGAGAAGAAGAGGTGGCTAGGAGGGAAACTCTTAGTGATTTATTGGAAGGGTATGAGCTTCAAACTCAGAAATTCTGAGATCATCTCAGTTTTTCAGAGTTTTGCAAGATGAAGGTGAAGGAAAGAGAGCAGCAGGATAGATTTCATCTATCTACCTTTGAAGGTTCACCTGTATGTTCAGACAAAGCTTGGGTGGAGGATTTAGATACCTTCTTGCAGCAGCACCACATCCTTGAAGATGAATCCATCAAATTTGCAGCGCTGCATTTGAGAGGTAAGGCTTATGCCTGGTGGATCTTTGAATCCTTTTCTTTGAGAAATGTAAACATTGCATCCTGTGCTAGTTTCACTAAGGCATTAGTGAAAATATTTGATAGGAGCATTCATGAGACACATATGGTAGAACCAAATAATGGAACTGAAACAAAACCCTTGCATGAAAACACAATGCCATTTCAGAAAACCATGAAGGAGGCTGAAAAATTTCACCATACTTTTCCGGAAGAAATACTTTCTTCTCACACCATTGAGCAAGGGAGCATGGAGATATATTTTTCAAAAGGGGATCCAATTATTGGAGGGTTTCCCATTCATGTTGTAGAGATTGAGGGCAACAGCATTGTCATGTCTAGAGACTATCTAGTGCCTCATGTAGAGGAAGGAGGAGCTCTTGCTCCAAGCGGAGGGATGCTTGCATCTTTGCAAGGAAGTCCTCGGGATCTCATGTGTGGAGATCAAGGCACAAATCATGTTTTACATGTGCCATTGTTGAGGAGGTGTGGAACCATGGAGACATAAGGAGAAGGTAGGGAGGAGACCCAGCATCATGAGATGAGGAGTGCACATCCCTATTCATTCTTGGAGGTCGATGCACCTAAGAAGGTGATTGGATTGCGCAGTGGAAGAGTGGAGATTTCTCTCCATTCATATATTCAATCATCTCTTGTTGAGGATGTCTCATTTCATGGAGACATTTTTCCAGGGAGACCATTGGATTAGTAGAGGAGGATGGATTATTCACATGTTGGGGCACCACTCATTGATTTCAGAGGAGTGGGAACCTTGGGAGCGCTTGATACAATGCTGGGAGTCTTGGGTAGACTCAAGGAGAGAGAGATAATTCTTTCAACATCATTAGTACCCACTTCCATTTCAGATTCTGCACTATGGTAGAAGCAGCAGGGGAAGGATAGCAGCCTTCCAACTTGCATCTTTGACATGGGAAATGTCAAAGGAGAGGGCAGCCATATGACAGGTGTTCTTCATGAGAGATCATCAACGCAATCACTATGGAGGATAGATCCATATTGGAACTCCCAGCTATTGGTGGAGTATTCCAAGGATCTTCATGCTTGTCGAATATTGGATGGCCAGTTGCATGAAGAGGAGTATTTAGTCAGAGATGGGGTCATCTTCTATCATGGTAGGATCTTCTTGTCTGGAGCTTCCAAGCTCAAGAAGAAGTTACTACAAGCAGGTCATGATGATTTCCTTTTCAGTCCCACTTGTTCTATGAGAGCATACCACACTATCATGGAGGGGTATTTTTGGAGGGGTTTTGAGGAGGAGATATATCAGCATATACAGAGATGCATATATCATATGGAGATGGAGGAGTTATCATAGCCACCTCTTTTCTCTTTGAGGATGAGAGGGGACTCAATTATGAGCCACTCCACTTATATGAGCAGGAGATATGGTAAGGGTATTAATTATTGTTTACATGATTATTTTTATGATGTATGTATGCATCCCTTAACCATACATGTGCAAGATGATGCTCCAAGGAGGAGCATTCTTGTTTCTAGACCATATGGTTTAGATGAGGCCATAAGCATGATTGATGGCCATTCCCTAGGAGGAATTGAAGAAATATGTTATGGAGGACATGATCATTCTACACCTTGCATCATTCACTTCCTCCATACTTATGAGGAGATTGGAGCAGCATGAAAGTGGTTAAGAAGCCACTTATTTTATTAGTCTCTATTGCAGTTGAGGGTCAAGCTGCACTGGTTGCACTTGAGGGACCATAGTCCTTCTCATTTGTTACATATGGTAGCAAGTATGATTCTCATTTTTTCTCCCTATGGCTCTATTGTTTCTATCTTTATGAGGAGCATGCTTGGGAGAGAGACACATTGCGTGGATGTGTCCTTTGAGGGAGAATCCTCCCACACTTTTTGCACTACATGTTCTAAGGGGAACATCGAACATGATATGGTTACCTTAACAACACCTTTTTCACTTTATAAGGTGAGCCATATGATGGAGGATATGCCATATCATGATGACTTCCAACTCATCATATATGGGGATATTTGGGCTAGCATGATTTGCAACATTGGAGGAGAGATCTTTGGAGATATAGTCCTCATATTGCCAATAGAGGGCGACCTTATTGCAGCCCAGGATCAGCAAACACTCTAAACTTACCTTAAGTGGAGAGATGGATAGCGTGGGGTAGACTACATTGTCTACCATGTGCAAAATTTCAGCCCACCTACCTTGCCGGAGCCAAAGGTGGAGGACAGTTTTCAGGAGTTGCCTAGTTGGGAGGTAGCTCATTTTGCATGGCTCATAGTTTGGAGATGGAGGATCCATATAGGAAGGATATTTCCCATTTTATCTCGGATCCCATTCTTCAAAGGGACCTCTAGACATCACTTTGCTATCCTCTTGAGTATTTCACCTTTACATGATGATGGCTTGATGGCTAAGTTGCATGCTGAGGAGGAGAAATGTGGAGGCTTGATTGATGAGATAACATCAGTTTACTTGGAGGAGATCATCATAAATGGATGATATAGGGATAGGAGGAGAAAATAATCCAGTCTATCCTTGCACTTGCTTGAGGACAAGCAATCTTTGACAGTGGAGGACTGTAATATTCCAAAATTTTCAAGCAGTAAATTGGAATATTAATTTTTTCTTATGTCATCTAGGAGATGAATAAAATGGGTAAAAGGCCCATGAGTAGGAATAAAATCCCTCATAGTGTGAAAAGGGATCATTGGAACAACTTATTTTGCACCTTCCAATGTGAAAAGGGGCAATTTGCATGAGGACAAGGTCAAGTTTGACCAAGTCAACAGCGCTGCCTAAGAGGTGTAGCTTGCTTGAGAAGACAACGCAGTTTGAGAGGGAGGAATATTCTTTGTGGAATAAACCCTAATGTGTGGGGTCTAGGGAAAAGATGCATTCACTTTCATAAAAGGAGGAAGAGGCAGCCATAGTGAGATATCTTGGAGCATATTGATTTTGGTCTGAAGACTATTTGCATTCTCCGGTTGTTCAGCTGAGTTGCAGTGCTGCTTAGCACGAGGGATTAATGTTTATGATTTCCTCTACTTATTAAGAGGTCTCTTGAAGGATTTCACTTCATCTTCTCCACATCTTGGCTCAAGGCCAAAGCCACTTATTTAGTCACTGCGATATTTGTGCTGAAGTATAACGTAGTGTTGTTGGGTGTTGTAGTGGAGGGGTTCCAAAACACCATTCCTTGTCTCATCTTTCAGAGGAGGGAGCTTCCATTCCTTGTGAAGATTACTGAGGAAGGTTTCTAGGGCTGATTTTCATATTTTTTCATCAGGCCAGGCATCTCCCATCATAGACAGCACAATCCCTTCTCTAGACTGCATTATTTCAGTGAGTACCTGCAGTGGGGGCTTGCACCATCATCTTGGAGGAAGAGATCTTCAGGGATAGGATCAACCTATCACTTGAGAGATCTGTTGGAGGAGGTTTATTTCAAATTTTACATCATCTTCAGCCATCTCCAGTTATTTTCTGAGTTTTAGCTGCCACCCAACAACTCCGACATTTCTGCAAATTTTTCATTTGTATCTATATTGTAGCCAATCCTCTTGAGAATTGTTGTATTGTTTTTTTCAGGGGTTGAGAGCTTGCTCCCCCTCATTTCTTGAGATGATATTGTCATATCATTACATTTTCATTTTGTATGTTGCAGTGTCTCCTATAAACTGCGTTATTTTAGCCAGGGCTTTTCAGATGTAGCAGTGTTTAGTCATTTTCTTGTACATGATCTATTGAGGCTCTCATTGTCTAGCTTGAGTGATTGAATCCTCAAAGCATTGTACTCTTTTGTTTCTATATTATACACTTGTTGGCTATTTACATCTTCATGTACTCAGGCTTACTATAATAACATTGTCATTCCATTATATGTTCATGCATTGTTGCAGTCCCTTCATCGGGCACTTTTTGAGGACATCTAGGTGTGGGAGATCTATTTAACCCACCTAGAAGGATTTCTTTGGAGCCTCCTCTTAGATTCAAGATTTAGACACATTGTTATAAGGGATCTAGGTCCTCGTTTCAAATCCTGTAGCAGCCATTACTGGAAAATGCATTTTCCAGTCATGCTAGCTGTTCCAGATTTGGAATATTACAGAGATACTTGTTAAGCTTAACATGGAGAGATTTGAACCCATGGATAATCCTATTCCAGGAAATTGGAGGAAAGAGGATGCTACTTCTAGAGAGTTAGTGTATTCTATTGTCTATCGATAGTTAGTGGGTTCGCTAATGTATCTAGTGAACACAAGAGTAGAAATTTTCTATGCAGTTAACCAGCCTAGTTAAGCTATGCTTAAGCCTACCAAGCTCTTTTGGAAGGCGGGGAAGAATGTCCTGAGATACCAGAGAGGCACATCAGAGTATGGTCTATGGTACAGCCAGACGAAAGGAGTGAATTTTCATGGCTTCACGGATGCATATTGGGATGGAAGTCCATCAGACATAAAGAACACATCAGGTGGTATCTTTAGCATTGGATCGACATCATTTTCCTTGTACAACAGGAAAAAACGATCCATGGCACTTAGTTCAGTGCAAGAAGATTACATGGCAGAAATTCAAGCTACATGTGAGGCTATCTGGATGAGAAATATCTTGGTTGGTTTGTTTGGTTCTCAGATGGATCGGATATTGATTCATTGTGATAATCAGAGTTGCATTAAACTCTTGATTAATCTTTTGTTTCATGATAGGTCCAAGAATATAGATATCTAATACGATCATCTCAGAGGTTGTGTGCAAAGGACGATCATGTTGCTTCATTACATTCCCATGGAAGGTCAAGATGCACATATTCTGACAAAGTTGCTCACCAAGAGAAAATTCGAATACCATAGAGACATGATCGTGGTGAAGGATAATACCTTTCTTTTTTAGAGGGATTTTTGAGATTCAACAAGAAGATTCAGCACCCACACCTAGTGCATTAAGCACCTAGTTGCATTCAACACCTAGTTGCATTAAGCACCCAGACTAGGGTGGGGCCCACAGTGCTATTTTTGGGTGCATGTATATTTTTATTATCCCTTAATTTAGATGGACATTAAATTGTAATATATTCTCAATGTGGACTTGAATGAGTTAAATAAAAGTGATAAATTTAGTTAGATAGTGGATTTCGAGTTAGAGTTTGGTTGGTGGGATATGCAGAGTAATTCTAGTTGTAACAAAGTTCGAAGTGCAATGGTGCATGAGTTGGTGCAAGTTATAAACAGTTTAACTCAGTTAAATGAGTTAAACTCAATTGTGCTAGTTGTAACTGAAGGTACACTAGTGAGAGATCAAGTGAATTAAATATTGATTAATTTACAATCAGTGATCTCACATGCAACTAATGATTTAATATTATTAGTTGCATGCATGTCAGATCTAGTGGAGACCCAGTTCAGTTCTAGGTGAAAGGGAAGTTGACTATCAGTTGTAGGATCATCTGCTTGCACACATGGAGGCAAACACCCATTGGAGTGCCCACGATACTTGCGCAGTTAAGGCATGCAAGAATTCCTATCTTTTAGGGATATTTACAATCAGGTATTGCGTAAGAAAGGTAGGTTGTCTGGAGGCTGAGAATTGGTTATGTGTTGGTCAGTTTTGCATATGACAGTGTGAGACAATTAGTTGATGTACTGAGAGCTCTTGTGAGAAGAGTTTGGTATGTAATTGTTTCATGATGCATGCTTAATATACAATGGAATATAGTGGGGTTTTTAGATGTAAGCTTTCCCTAGGAAATTATCTGTGTTGTGTGTGATTGATCTTTCTTCATGTTCATGTGATTAGCGATTGTGTTTTTAATTTTGAAAAAGATTTGTAGAAATGATTTAGTATTTAAATTTAGTACATTTTTAAATCGGGTGAATCCAAGATATACATGCTTGTTGTATAATTTCTACAGAATAAAAATATTAATTTAGGGACTAAAGTATTTGTTTTCCTCTCCTAACCATAAGGTAGAAACTAACTCCCATATGTAGCGATACATACATCCTATGGTGCCCATATCCTGACTTAATACCAAATCTCCATTAAAGAATATCTATGTGGTTTTTACGTCTAGCTCATAGCCCTTGAGAAAAAAAAGTTTCTTGTAAGGTACAATTCCCTTTTTTGCCTCCCCTACCCATGGTACACTCCTTGAATCCTATACATGGTGTGAAAAATTCCTAATGGAATTGATATCCAATATACACCTAAGATTGTTTAGAGAGGATCTATGTGGTTGTTCAATGTCAAATGCATGGTCC
The DNA here is from genome assembly GCA_034641835.2 of Pinus albicaulis. Lineage (NCBI taxonomy): Eukaryota > Viridiplantae > Streptophyta > Pinopsida > Pinales > Pinaceae > Pinus > Pinus albicaulis. The sequence goes on along the minus strand of CM076572.1, from coordinate 1,460,545,069 downwards.
TTGAGCATGAGAAGCTTCATTTTAGAAGTAAAGTCCCTTTTCTCTTTCCCTCATACTAAGTCTTATTATGTAAAGAATAGTAATGGTGCCACATTGGGGAAAATAAGGGTTGTTTACATTGTCACCTTAACAATGAATCATCTAACTTTGGATTACTTATTGAATCCTGGGTGTATCCAAACATAAAAATATTTGTGGACTTTTATGTGACTAGATCGCTAGCACTAAAAAGAATCTTTACATTGGATGGTTCAAATTCTTGATGATCCATATCCTATTGAAAACAAATTTTCTATTCATTACTACTTTCATGACAACATCTCTAGTAGATATTGATAGTGTTAATGAGCTTGTTTTTGGTTACCTTCTTTATGGAAAAAATATTATCTCCGTAGCCATTATTCCTACCTTTGAAACTATCATTTTTCACTTCTATCCCATATGGGAAGTAGATTTCATCGATGAATGGCTATGCAACAGGGACCCTATGATCCAATCTTTCATGTTTTTTATGTAGTTCCCAGATGACGCAAAAATTCAATGGTTTATCATATCTAGATACTCTATTACGGGTTTCATAGATACCCAATGTATCACAACAAGTTGAATTCTATTGTCGAAGCCCATACGTAGTGAAATAATTATATTCAAGCTTACTATGACATGTTTCACTCACATGATTATATGATTGTTAAGAAGCATACTTTTTTCACACTTTTTCAATCCTCTCCTTAAATTATCACTTCAGAGGAAGGCTTCAACCATGTTTGTGAGGTGTGAGATTGATATCCTTCTACCAAAGACCAAAGACATATTCTATATCCTAGTTAGATTTATCTTTTCCCTTATTTCCCTCATTTCCTTTTGTTATAAGTATGCATGGATATGTAAATGCCTTTGTTATACTTTATACGAGGATCACGACATTGTAGGCGAGTAAGGAGGCCTAACCCCTTTTGATTTCTTTGCATATTATTTGATCTCTTTTCGCATATTCTCATAAATTTTTTTATCATATATGTTAACACTAGAAAATCATATAGCAGAAGATGACATTAATTAATGTCAAGCCAAAGGATTTACAGGGCTGGAAGACGTTATAGGATCTGGAAAGTATTTTAAAATCTCAAAGGTTTAAGGAAATCAAATTTGAACTAGTCTTAAATGATGATTGCATGCATTATCTTTAGAGAAGAGCACCTTCGATGTGCCTTTTGGCCCAATAAGCACGCATTCCTAAGAGTGGCGAAATGTCACTATCCGAGACCACATAAAGCAAAGGACACGTTACTCCTTACTTGAATCCGCCTAAGGACAGCCACCAATGCCTCCTTAGACACTATGTGAGCACACAACAGAATATTTGGAGCACATAAAGGAATGATACCTCTCCCTTGGGTCACCATCCACAATACCAAGGGAGGGAAGGAGGATTTGAAATCCCCTATATAAAACCACCATGAGATGAAGAATGGGTGATCACATTGTTATGATGGCTATAATTTCCCAAGAAATACTATCAGTGTGTGACCCGGAGCTGCAAATAGAGGGGACTCACTTGTTGGCCATCCAACAAGCTTAGTCCACAAAGTAGAGAGAGAGGATCCCTTCACCCAAGAATCCAAAAATTAACCTTGTACCATCCTATACGTTCAAGAAGAATGAAGGGTTATAGAGATACCCCAAATTACGCCCATTATATGTTGTACGTTGTGTGATGAACGTGTTCACTTCCTTGAAGAGTGCGCAACCCTGGAGCTCATCCATAGATGGTATCCAATAGAAAGGGTTTACTACTTTGGACTACGGCCAGCACAATTCACATGTCCATTATGCGCCGACAATCACCTCTTGGAGAATTGTCACTACATACCTCGATTCTGGCTAGCCCTCACTAGCCTTCACTCAGCCATAGTCCACCTTTCCCGAGAATATGACATGGATGCCGAGTCCACGGGCAGCTCCATGACCCAAGTAGATGAGATGAGTGCATCCATCATGTTCTTGATATTTGAAGAACGACCCACCAGGAAACCCCTAGTTACCCCCAACTTCTCTTCATAGGGATGACCAACATGTACGTTATGCAAAAAGACAGACCATGCAGTCATCCATTGCCCTGATTTAGCAGCCTTCCGGCGCTAGTTCCCCATTAGAACTCAAACTTAACTCGATGAAACCTTCATATCAACGATATTTTTCCTTATATGTCAGGGAAATCACTATGAGAAACACTGTACTTATGCATCCCAAATTCGTCCCACCATCGACATGATTAATGCCATAGAGAAGATACAGGACGAACTTTGGGAATGGTATGAAAAGTACATCGCCAGATCAATGTCCCCACCGCCGCAATGGTGTATCAAGCAGGATAATACAACACACCAAAAAAGTGTAACCTTGGCCAAACCTAGGATAACATGCGGCCTATGTGATCTGAACGATCACCGATTCAACCAATTCAGAGAACTGAAACCCCTTGCAAACAGTCTCTGCATAGTCTCTTCTCTCCCTCAAAAGCTTCTCTCCAACCAAGAGGGGATCACACAGACCTATTGCTATATTTTTTCACACTTTCACCATATGATTAAATGTGTGCACCTCCCAAAGTTGAGAACGAAAAGAGTTGTGTTGAGTTCACACTCCACCAAATAGGTAGGCACATCTAGGCCAAAAATACGGAAATGGAAGCAGAATGAAACTTCTTCTACACCAGATCCTTTCCAAGCATCCACATCAGGAACAACGAGTAGCATAGAATCTCACACTATCTACTCCATTGGCTCAGTGATACCATGCACCATCTGGATTGGTCAAAATCACACACTAGAGTTATGCCCGCTAATGGAAACATTTAGGCACCTCTGTGGCAGACACAATTTCCACCTACCGGAAATCAACCATCCTAGCAGGGAACCCAACCTTTCACTCATACAGAATCCCATTACAAAGATTCTTCCCCCAACAAACATCGATGACACAATCCACCACATATGATTTATATTATCGCATAATGGAAATAGGATTATTTCCCCCCCCCTCCCCCCCGTCCCAAGATTTCCACCCTATTTCGGTCACAAAAGATCAAGGTACCTTGCGTATTTGTGTTTATTTCCATGAAATCCCAAATTTTCATGCCACCATCGAACTCCTTGAGGACACCCAGCCTCTAGAGAAGCACCTAGTACAATTAGAGCTTGTCGATGAAATTCGACGACAATTGCTGCAACACAACAAGGCCCACAAGAAAAGGGTAAAAGCATCATTCGACTGCCACATCACCCCTTGCTCGTTCACCGAGGGAGAGTTAGTCCTCCACTATGATGTCACAAAAGAAGCCCTAGGTCCACGAAAGTTCGAAACATTGTGGAAATGACCCTACATCATTAAACATTTCCTTCGACAGGGGGCATAAATCTTGACATAACCTTACGGGACTTGCCTCAATAACCTATAAATAGCCTTTACCTTAAGAAATTCTACCCATAAGGGTCCCGATGGCCCTTCCCCTAGATTGAAAGTACAAAAAAGCCAACCACTCAAAATTTTTGACCCAAAGACTTATTTAAAAGTGCTCAAAGTATCACCATGGATCACCAAAAGGAACCCTATTTCGGATTTGTTAATGGAGCATCAAGATGGTCTCAAAATTTAGCCGCAACTTTCTGGGTCATTTACCACCTTGAATGATGACCACTCTACTCAAATGGGGTGTGCATTGGTTCAACAACAAAAAATCAGGCAGAATATGATGCTGTCATCGGACTTATGTGCGACGCCCTCCATCAGGGCATCCACCATATGCATGTCTACCTTGATTCCCAGTTAGTAGTATCATATATAAACCAAACGTTTGAGACAGGAGATACACATATGTTTAGAAAATATGTTTGTGCCAAAAGATTAAGCAGAAAATTTGACTATATCACATTTACACATGTACCAAGGAGTCAAAGCCAAACAATTGATCGCATAGCTAACAATATCCTAAACTCAAATGTATCTTGAATAAACCATCATACATAAAACCAAAAATATAGATATCCATCAATATAATATAATACATAAACCAAAACAGGTGATACATCATGTAGAGCCACAAAAAAAATTCTCTCATACATATATCAAAATATGTATAGTTGAGTACAAAAATAGTGTTGCTGGCCCAATTGCTAGCCCAAAGATACAAAATTCGTCAAAAAATAAGGGGAAGCATCCTCATAATGGGTGCTTTCCCTATGTAAAAAAATACTCTAGGGGGGTGCCCCTTTAAGGGGGGCACTTGGACCCACCACCACTCCCGGTACCACTATCGACTCTGCTGTTGCAACTGCGATCGCCACCCGACGTAGAGTGGGCTGATAGTCCCTCTCATGGGCCATCACTGTCTCTAACTAGACCTCCTCGAAGTCATCCATGAAACCTCGAGCAAGCATCCCCTTGGTCAAGCGGCCCACTCGACCCCGAAAGTCCTCAAGAATAGTCACCTAAGCTATCAATTCTACAATACGTGCCTCTACCCCATCAGCATGAGCTCGCTCGGTCGCAACCTCTCCAACAGCTGAGCTGCTACTTCCCCAGAAGGTTGGGCACCACCAGTAGGACTGCCAACACCACCACCTGGTCCACCTGCATCACCTCCTCCCTAACCACCCCGAGATCGTCGTAGAGGATCATGGCCCACCAGTTGAGCCACGGGGCAACCCACCTCGCCAACATCTACACGAGTAACCAAAATGATGTCAGTGTCACTAGAAAAACACATAATTACATACATACTCAAAAAAATGCAGAAAACATATAACACATACCTTCAGGTCTCCAAACATAACCAAAATGGAGACCCATGTCTGGGTAACCCTGGAAGTCAATTCCCACATACAGTTATGGAAAGAACATCTGTGGGTTAGCCTCAAACCAAGCCTTTGTCGTGGCAGTCCAATAACTCCCCACCATGCCACCACTACCTCACGGCATCACCGGTGCCCACCTCCTCATACATGGCTCTCGTGGCCCCTCAATAGGCACCACCACCGCCGACCTAAGCAGCACCACCCTCTCGTACAGATTTAATTTAGTTGTGGCATTCTATTTATGTATGTTTAGTTTAAGTTTATTTTTTAGATTACATTTTCATGTTTATTAATATATATAGTATGTTCATTTACTCCACTTCTTTCTGCCTATTACCAATAGTTTAAAGGGGTAAATCACACCCCTTAAACTGGTGTGATTTTGTACATACATGCACCAAACACACCACAACAATATATATCACATAATTATGGTCTCTGGTGATCCTAGGAGGTCAATCATACTTCATTATACTACTTTAACTTGAACACTGAACACAATTTAAAATACCCTTCAAATGCTTGAACATTAAACAAAATTGACAATATACTTCATCCAAGGGCTACTTTGATTTTATTGATAAAAATTATCAATAATTTTAATTTTAAAACATAATCTAGAATAAATTTTCATTGATCGAATATTTGTATTGTTTAATATAAAAAAATGGATTAACTATTGAAAATCCAAAGATATCTAAAAGAGTGAAAATTGACTTCCTTGTAAATTACCACTAATATTTTTTCATTTGTTAAGTTGTGTGAATCTTTAGATGACTGCACAGTAAACCTTTTCCTTGATTAATCGTGACCCAAGGGAATTTAAACTATTAGAATGATGAGAGGATCCCACCGTGGTCGGGCCACACTAGCCCTTAACATGACTAGATTTTTCCCTATAGAATTTCAAATTGGTGATGCTAAGACCACTGAGTGCCTTAACAATACATACTATCATTGTTTATTTTTATTAAAAAATAATTAACTCAGAAACAGATTGCAGAAACCACAGATACAGAACCAGAGAAAACAATGGCGGAAAAGAGGCTTCAGCCTAATGGCATTCTCATCATTCTCACTTATTAAAAGAATTTAGTTTACAATTTAAATAGATGAGAGAAAATGGCTAAGATAGTCCGTGCTATCTTAGACTCCTTTCGCTAAGATAATTTCTCACCAAAAACCCACCAAGATAGGAGTTCCTAAACAAACTCCAATATTTGAGGAACAACCCAAGAGTTAGGCACATATTCCTAACTTGGAATATTTAATTTATTTATTTATTATTTTGGATTTATTACTTTTATTTGATAGAGGCTAACATTCCCCCCTTCAATGAAAAATCCAAAATAATAATGAGGAACCATCTTCCAAGTTCTCATGTTGATCCTCAAAAACAATGCCTGAAAAACCGCCAAAGATGGATGATGAAAAACTGCAATCTAAAGAGACCATGAATCAACTACGTGTCTGATTCATCTCTAAATTTTGCTTGAAAACTCCATCAAGTGCCAAGTTGCAAAAGGATCCATCTGCCCTTTGCATGAAATCAGCATCCTTTGTCCACTGACAAAATTTGTTCAAAGCCCACTGGCTGATGATATCAAAAACAACTCACTGTTGCTTTTGTTGTGCTGAAAATTGTTCACTGCTTCTTTACTATCGACTGCCCACTGAAAAATTTGTTGATGCCCACTGAAAAATTTGTTGATGCCCAATGGCTGTTGAAGATGCCCATTGGCTTCTTTTGTTGGTTTTGTTGAGACTTTCAGTCTGACAACCACTGTCAATCTTCATTTACAATTCCCCCCCTTTGTCAGCTGAAAGCAGAGACACTTCTCTGGAAAGTATTCCTGAACTCCCCCCCTTCAGGTGTAGGAGATTTACACTAGTGTACTCCCTTGTTCAACTGCATGAGAGTACCATTATCTTTTCACTGTTGGCTGCACTATGTGTTATTGTATTCAGTTGTAGAAATGAGACAATCATTTGAAGGTGGATGACCATTTCCAAGGGTCGATCCATTCATAATGTATCTTCAATCTGGCTGATTGTTGTTGGTTGCGACATTTTTCTGAGGAATTGTTGGGTTTTCCAAAATGGCAACAAGGATGGAGATCAAAACATTGATCTTCCATATGACCAGTTATTTGACAATGAGAACACTTCGTTTGGACTTGCGAGAAATTTTTTTTGTCTACAACTTTGGGTTGCGTGCATTGCTGGTTGTCTGCAACTTTCTCGGAACTTGCTAAGGTTAGTTGTGCAAGAAATAATCCATTTACGAACTTAATTTGCTTGGAATAATCTGGGATATGTATGTTGGTTTCATCAGTGACATATCCTAAACCTCGTCGATTCATTTTATTATGAATTTCTTCCCATGGCTTGATGATGGGCTTGGAAGAAATTGGAACTAGAACAACTTCGACACTTGAAGTTGTTTGAATGAATGACTTATCATCTGGATGGTTAAATACTTGAAATTATCACTCTTTTCTTGCAATTCAATCCTTTGAAGTTGCGACTCGAGTTGAAGAAAATCAATGGTTTCTTTTGTTTGTTGTAGATGTCGTGAAATATCAGCAAGAGTTTCTTTGCTGACTTGCACCATGTCTTCATCACTTGAGATGATCAAACTGTGAAGAATGTTTAACAACTAAATATGTTGCGCCATATGAACTTGTTCACTTGAAATCAGGCTCTCTTGTCGTAGATGTTGTACTTTGAACTGTTTCACTTGAATGACATGCTTTCTTGAATGTGGCTTGAATGACACGCTCGCTTGATTTGTTTCTTATTGTGCTTTCTTGGATCACTTGCTAGAATTGTAGAATTTTCTTGCTTAAACTTTGGAATTCTCGCTCGCTTGATGACGATCAAGTTTATTTAAGCGCTCACTTGACTTACTTGATGACTTCATGCTCACTTGAATGAATAGCCATGCTCGCTTGATGTCAATCTCAACTTGCTTGATTGGTGTTAGTGTTGAACTTGTTTGTTTGCTTTGATGGTTGCTGCAATGAACTTCACGCTGGCTCACTTGATGGTTTGATATTTGTACTGACTTGATGCAAATTGCTTGAATGAATATTCACGCTTGCTTGCAGGAGATGTAAACTTTTTTCTTGGTTGATTTAGAATGAAAAAACTCGTGCATTCACTTGATTTTTCTTAAAGGAAGGGTGTCGAACACTGTCGACAATGCACCCAATAAAGCTTACAATGATTTTAATGATTCACTTAAAAAAATGAATTTGATTACAAGTTCTGAAATGGATTTGCAAGAACGCTAATGTAGACTTTGCTTTGAAATGCATTAACTTGACTAAGTGAATTTGATTGTTGATGTAGAATGCTGAGGTAAACAATCTTTGATTACATGTTGTATGTGTTTATTTTGTATCTATGTGTTGTGCTTGTTGATATTGAACTTTATGTATGCGATATTAAATGAAATTATTGATGTGTCACAACTAGACACAAATAAAAAACAACAACATGAAGCCATAAAAAACATGCGCCATCACAAACACACATAGTGTACCTAAGATCCCCTTATTAAATTTTGGGCGGATCTAGGACACATCAACACCAAAAAATGATATCTTTATTAAATATTGAGTACATAAGAAATCTCCACCTTCAAGTAATGAATATGCCAAGCTCACAAACTTTAGAAGTAATTTGTCTTCAAAATCTGGATATTCACCAACTCAATCTCTCTCAAAGTAAACCAATACTTTGAATTAAAACAAGAAATTTCTCTAAAAAATTCCACAGATCACTCCAAATAAAAAAGCTTAAAGCCGAGGGGACTAAATCTTTTAGTTTTGGTACAAGGCTTATGGCGAGATCGAAATCAGGTAGTAACAGCTAGTTAATTTTGAGAGGAACAGGCAGCAAGGGGTTCAGAGCATTCACATCCCGACATTCTGCGTTTGTTTAAGGTTTTTTTTGCGGATCTATGTTTGCAAAATGGCCGTGCTCAAGTATCAAGAAACTCAAATGGTAGCCCAGCCCGAACTGGCTGAATGGTACAATGCATTGGCTGATCTCTACGAGTGCAAGTTGTGGCACCAACTCACTCTCATGCTGGAACAGTTCGTAGCCCTCGCAGTTTTTCAGGCTGGTGATGCACTTATCCAACTATATCACAATTTTATAACAAATTTTGAGACAAAGATCAATCTGCTTAAGCTTGCACATTTTACTGTTATTGTTTCTCATCAGTACATAGAAAGGGAAGCTTCTATCAGCTACTTAGAGGGAGTAATTGAGAAGCTTCGTGCCACAAGGGATACACAAATTGAGGAACCAATACTATATGTTAGAATTCAAATAGCTACATTAAAACTGGAACAAAGTGAACAGAAAGAATGTAAAAAGCTACTAGATGAGGGAAAAAATACACTGGACAGTATGACTGATATAGATCCTTTTGTTTATGCAAGCTACCATTGGGTCTCATCTCAGTATCATAAGTTGAGACAATAATTTTCTGAGTTTTATAAAAGTGTGCTTCTAGTTCTGGCTTATACTACTATAGAGTCTCTTTCAGAACCATTCAAGATGGATTTAGCATTTGAATTTTCTCTTGCTGCATTACTTAGGGATAACATATACAACTTTGGAGAACTATTAGCACATCAAATTGTGAAGAGTCTTCTGGGTACCTGGTAGAGGGCCAACCAGGAGCATCGCACATATTTTTGTGGCCGATGGCGCTGCTTCCAGAGATTCAATCAATGACTGCTGGGGCACTGCGGCTTCGTGCTCAAAAAATATTCATGGTTTATAATCCTTTCCACAATTAATCTCTAACATTCCTTTCTTCGATCCATGATTCAAAGTATCATAAGCATCAATTATTCCAAAAGGCAGATTTCAGGATTAAGACAGAGGTGTAGGGATTCATGCTTGCCGTTGATTCACACAAAGGCTCAATCAAGCTAGACTTTCATTAATTGGCCTTGGATTCAGTTTTGGCCAAACTTGGCCCTTCCTTCACTCCACTCAAATCTCAGCAGAGGTCTCAGATTCTTCAGTACTCATTATTTTAGGCATAAATTACCCCTAATTATTTTAGATAATTTGCTTCGTTTTTTTTGGGTAGGATAAACTAATCCTAATATTTCCATTTTTTCCTCCTCCCATCCCACCCATGGGTTTCAAACCAGTGACCTTGCATACAAAGTGCCTTAAAAATGCACCCCATCACCGATTTCTCTACACCCGTGGGCTAGATAATTTACTTCTATTTACCTAACTTATATATTTTAATTAAAAATAATTTGTTCAATACCATAATCTCCTGTCCCTACTTTAATCAATTATGTATAAAAAGTCTTAATATATATGAAAAGGAATGGTTTTGAAATTATACTTTTACAAATTTCTCTAGAACCCACCCTCCAACCCATTTTATGTGGAGAAAGAAACAAGACCCAAGAAACTTTAGGGCTTACACACTGAACCCAAATAAAACCAAAACTAACACAAAACAAAATAAAATAAAATTAGTGGTTCGGCTAAAAAGTTTAAGTTATTTAAGTGGGAAATTCAAGTCTGCATGAGGGGTTTATAAAAACCATCCTTTTTTATGTTACACCCTGATAATGCAGCTGATGACAACCATCAATGATCAGAGAGGCCAGGTGGAGGTTTTGTTCAACATCTACGAGGAGAACCATCTAGATGGTCTCGCATTCAAGCCAGTTCATGCCCAGCATGCATGTAGAAATATGAGCTATGGATGTGATTCTCCTAAGAAAGAAGATCACATAGGATGAGACATACATATGGCCATTATTTACATTGCCCACAAAAACTATCATTTCTTGCAAAGTATGGCATGCTCCGATGCCATGTCGAGAACATACACTAATACAAGAAGCTCAAAAGAACAGAGGAAATGCTTCTTCCCTTAATACACAATTTACACAAAATGCATAAATTAAGTAAAAATAATGATAGCACAGTTGTATCAAAATACAGAGCCACACACAAAGATAAAAACTAGAGAGAATTCTATTTCATTTCTTCTACTTCTCTATATTTTAAATTATATGAAAAAAATATTTTAAATACAAAATGGCGGAGCATGAAACTTGAATGCTAATTCAATGCTGAAGTGGACGGGTAACTACCAATCTTCCTTATGTCATGAAAGGCCATTTATTCATAAAAACAACGCACATATTCGTGTACTCGAGACTTGAAATCCTTCAGGTTTCGGTCTTGAAACTTCATTGCATTCGTTCCCACATCACATATCATACTTCGGCGATGTCAAAACTTAACTTGGGCACTATCCTCCTCAGCTTGCGAAATGTGATGTGCGCTGGTCGCGTCAATTAACTTTTCACATGGCACAACATTTAACCGTGGTGATATTTAATCAAAAAACACAAACATTAGTGATTTTGATGTGCAATGGTGATATGGCATCACACCATCGCAAGGTTTGGAGTGGAGCAAAAAAGGTAAGGGCTAAGGTATGCAAAGCACGAAGTGCGATGCACTAAACGGTGGCAAGTGCGAAAAGGCACAAGGAAGGGAAAATAGGAAATAAAAAGGATTGTTTGCAGATTCGGTAATGCATTAAGGTTGGATGGGTCCCACCAGATATCACATCGGTGGAGATTTCAAATTTCGGTAAGAAGTTATGCGGAAAATCTTAAACTTTGTGAGATGCACAGTGTGGCCAAGAGGTAGGTGAATACAGTGGGTAGGGAATTAAATGCAGATTGATGGTCGAGTACCGTTTTCTGAACATTAAGAGAAAAATTGCATGAGGTAAGTAGCTACGGATATTGCCTTGTCCTTCCATGCAACAAAAAATTTAACTGATGTATGGTTGCTGCCAGTTTATTCATGGCGACGGTTAGGAGTAAATTCCAACACTCCCCCTTAATCACAACTTCCGCCATTGACCATTCCAAAACATTCTCTGAGATAAACAAAATTTTTCTGTGGTAATGGATTTGTGAAAATGTCTGCAAATTGTTCCTCTGACCTGCAATGTTGTAAAACAATTTCACCATTGTTAACTAATTCTCTTATGAAATGATATTTAGCATCATTGTGCTTTGTCCTCTTATGGAAAACAAATTTCTTTGATAGTGCAATTGTTGAACTGTTATCACATAAAATAGTGGTTCCTTTGTATTTTTCATGACATAAATCCCACAACATCCTTCTCATCCAAATTTCTTGACATGTTGTTGTTGTTGCTGCTACATACTCAGCTTCTACTGTTGATAATGAAACTATTGGATGCGCCTTGGAAGCCCATGAAATGGCTCTTGAATGCAAATGAAAAACATATCCTGATGTGCTATTTCTATCATCAAAACTTCGAGCCCAATCACTATCAGTGTAACCAATCAGCCTAAAATTATTAGTTGCGGAGGCTTATCCATGATTGTGAACACATCGTCTTTAAAATATCCATTGTTGTCTACTTGGAGGCTTATCCATTATTGTGAACACATCATCTTTAAAATATCCATTGTAGCCCTTTTTTATTATTTTTCCAATGCTTAGGAGGTTATGCTTCAAGCTAGGGACATAATATACATATGGCATGAAATTCTTCTCTCCCTTTTTTCTTCGTATGTATACTCTTCCTTTTCCCATGACAAAGACCTTGCTATCAGTCCCCAATGTTACTTCTGATTTCATACTTTCATCTAGATTGGAAAACATTGTTATGTTTCCAGTAATGTGGTTACTACAACTTGAATCTAAGAACCATGCATCCCCTTGTTTTTCTTGTGCTACATTACAAGCTAAAAAAATACTATCATGGTTCTGTTTTTCCTTTGTGAAATTTACACTAGGTTTGCTACCCATGTCATATTTCTACTTTCTACATTCATTTGCATAATGACCATACTTCTTACAATAATGAAATTGAACTTGATATTTATCATACCTTTGACCTTGTGCTTGATTCTGGCTTGAGCCTTGACTTGGATTTTGATTGCTACCCCTTCCACTTGTGCATGTAGGGCTACTTCTTCCACCACTTTGTGGGCTTCTTCCTCTTCCTCGTTAATTTGATCTTCTTCGATATCTACCTTGACCAAAAGACAATTGTGTATGCATGCTCCAATGAGGAGTTTGTTTCTCTTTTTAGTATAGGCTCATGAGACATCAGTGATGCATGAATCTCATCCACTGAAAAATGTGAGAGATCCTTTGTCTCTTCTATGGCCACAACTACGACATCAAAATTTGATGGCAGACTTCTTAAAAATTTCTCAACTATTCTCCTTTCCTCAATTTTCTCACCAAGACTTGATTTGGGTAACCAACCCAATCACATGTGTAAATAATTAGTCTATATTCTGAGACTCTTTCATACATAATGTTTCAAAATATCTTCTCATCATTTGTAGTTTTGTTGTCTTCACCTTTTCCATGCCTTTGTAGGTTGTCTAGAGGGTATCCCATGCCTCCTTAGACTTCGTTTCTACCGCAAACCTTGGGAAAATACTTTCATGCATTGCCTGGAAAATATAGAAGAGGGATTCAGAGTCCTTCTTCTTACTTTACCTCAAAAAATCTCTTTATGCTTGTTTTAAAGCATTATATGCTGTTGCATCTGCTAGTCCTTGGAATCCATTCTCCACCAGCTCCCAAATATCTTGTCAGGAGAATAGGGCCTTCATTTTAATGGCCCAATAATCATAATTATTCCCATTAAACCATGGTATTTGTGGATTATTCAAGATTTTTCTTGTTGCTTCCATTTTCACTATGTAAACGAAAACTTTCTCACTGTTGGAGAATATGCTTCTCAAAACAAACTTTCAACTCTTCAGTGAAGAACATTTTATTTCGCTGAGAGATTAAACCCACTCTAATAACATGTTGTAAAGTATGGCATGCTCTGATGCCATGTCAAGAAAATACACTAATATAAAAAGCTCAAAAGAACAGGGGAAATTCTTCTTCACTCAATACATAGTTTACACAGAATGCAGAAATTAAGTAAAAACAATGACAACAAAACTGTATCAAAATACAGAGCCACACACAAAGATAAAAAAAAGAGATAATTCTATTTCATTTCTTCTTCTTCTTTATATGTTACATTATACGAAAAACATATTTTAAATACAAAATGGTGGAGCCAGAAAATTGAATGCTAATTCAATGTTGAAGCGGATGGGTAACCACCAATCATCCTTATGCCATGAAAGGCCACTTATTCATAAAAAAAATGCTGAGAGTCTTGTACGCTAGACTTGAAATCCTTCAGGTTTTGGTCTTGAAACTTCATTTCATCCACTCCCACATCACATATCATACTTCGGCAATGTCAAAACTTAACTTGGGCGCTATCCTCCTGAGCTTGCAAAATGCGATGTGCACTTGTTGTGGAAATTAAATTTACGCACAACGTAACATTTAACCGTGGTGATATTTAATGGAAAAACATAAACATTTGTGATTGCGATGTACGATGGAGATATCGGCTCACACCATCACAAGGTTTGGAGTGGAGGAAAAAAGGTAAGGTCTAAGGTATGCGAAGCCCAAAGTGAGATGCATTAAATGGTGGCAAGTGTGAAAAGGTGCGGGTAAGGGAAAGCAGGAAATACAAAGTATTTTTTGTAGATTCCATAATAAGCCCGAAGTGATATTCGTTAAATGGTGGCAAGTGCAAAAAGGTGTGGGTAAGGGAAAACAGGAAATACAAAGGATTTTTTGCAGATTCCATAATCTATTAAGGTTGGATGGGTCCCAACAGATATCACATCGACGGAGATTTAAGATTTCGGTGAGTTATGCGAAAAATATTAAACTTTGTGAGATGTACAGTGCAGGAAAGAGGTAGGTGAATATGGCGGGAAGGGAATTAAATGCAAAGTGATGGTTGGGTACTGTTTTCTAAACATTATAGAAAAAATTGGCTCAAGTAAGTAGATGCAGATATTTCCTTGTCCTTCCTTGCAACAAAACATTTAACTGATGTATGTTTGCTTCCAGTTTATTGATGGCGGTGGTTGGGAGTAAATTCCAACGTCATTAAGGCCCAAATCCTCATTTTCGTTTCGAGGGAGGAGGCCAAGGAAATTGTGAAGAAGCTCCGTGACACTATTTCTAAACCTCCAGTCTCCATCATGGAAGAGGGTCAGTGGCCAGAGCTCTTTCCCTTCATGTTCTAGTGTGTGTGCTCCAATTAACTGTGCTTGAAGGAGAGCATGTTTCTCATGTTCGTGGAGCTCTCGCAATTTATAGGTGCCACGTCCACCCGCATCTATCCACCATCTAGTGTCTTCCACCAATGTGTCTACCCACCCTCCTCATTGGACGTTCGAATAGCTTCCCTCGTAACCCCACAATACTATGATTGATTCCAATAAATAATCCTTCCCATGATGCAAATGCTCACGGAGGCACTCAATAGGAACGAGGAGGCCACGGCCAAGAGCCTCTCCAGATGTTTATCTATTTCAGGTAAGGGAATGTATCATTGGTTTGGTAAGGAATGGGCTATATCTTACATGGTATATAAAAAATTACATTGGGAAGGCAGACCTTTGGGAATGATGGTCAAGGAAGGGATACCAATTACACGAGTTTAAGCAGAACCTGGCACTGGGTATAATTCCTGAATTACTTATGAGGCATAGCTGGGAATATCATAAAACAACCCCTCCTAATACCTCATTAGGCATACAAATATAACAGGTTAGGGTATATGGACTAGCTATGGTAGTTATTGGAAGGGATCACCAGGTCTTCCTCGAGATATAGAAGTAACTAGCTTGAGCTATGTGATTGAGGATAAGAAAAGTAGAAGTCCCTTCGAGGGGAATTGAGCTATTGTTCCTCCATTGGAAGATCCTTAACATCATGGGTGGAAACATACTACAAATCGCTAAGGTGGAGATTGGAACTCAACATCTTGCCAAATATTTCACTATTACCCTCACAAAGGCCCAGGTGAAAACCCCATAAATGAGGCGCAAGTTCACTGGCAGGAATTTTTTTATTCTTATAAAAATTCTTATAAATATCAAGGATGATCCTGCTTGGCATTATTCCAATACTGAGGATGGGTATTTCAGTGAATCATGTAATTACAATGTTGGTCAAGATTTTTTGGATTATTTTTCTTATTTATCTAGGAGGAAATACCATCATATCCATTTCCTATGAGTCTCTTCCTGCTTATTTGGATGATCTTGATTGGTGAAACAATCACAATTCTCTCATTCCTCTCACCCAGATCACAAAAGTCTGTGCCAAGGTATGCCCACTCTGAATCTTCATTTTTCATATTTTCTTATGTAGAAATTAGGACTCTAGAAAATAAATTGGGTTCAGTGGATGTGTCACATAACACATAGCTCTTTTAGCTTAGGTACCAGGCCCTAAAAGTTATTTATTGTGCCAAAAACTGATTGGTATTTTCATCTAGCCTCATCAATTTTGATATGCCAATATTATCCCTTTTTATTTTTGTATTCTGACACTATCCCTTTTCTAGATTCCATTTGTGTGGGGAATGTTAGGTCTCCATAGTTTGCAAGATTGGAAAATACAAACGTTGTAGAGCCTACATCAAAACCACTTTGGAATCTGAGGATCTAGCCATCCTAGATTTAGAGAGGGATCTCTCTATACATTTGTATTTTTAGGAATCTATAATGAGCAATATTGACAAAGTCCAATCACAGAAACAACATTATTTCAACCACTTTGGGATTCTAGGATCTAGCCCTCCTGAATCCAAAGAGAGATCTCTCCAATAAGTGCAAAGATGGATTTATCTTTGAAGTTTTGGGTAATGATATTAGGCTAGTTATGAAGGCCGAGGGTTTGTTTTGTTTTTGGATGGTTGAGCATGATTATTGTTTGAGGTGGAAATTTCTAAGCGCAAAGAGTTTCAAAGGTGAGAAGTTGCAAGCAAATAGAAGAAGCTTTGGCCAAAAAGATAGATAATTGCAGGTTTTAGTCCATTGGGCTATGGAGTCATAATAGGGTTTAATTGAAACAATAAGGGGAAAGAGTGGTCCATGGGGCAAGTCATCTATGTCTAAGGATCTCTTTAAAGTTTTATTTATGGAATGAAATGAGACAAAAAGAATGGGAATTAAACAGATGAAGAACAAAGAGTAGCCTAGGATCTAGTAACTACTTTGAAACTAGACAGCCTTTGAAAAACACTTAAGAAATACATAAAAGCAATCTAGGATCTGGTAAGTACTTTGAAACTAGCCAGCCTTTGATACACTTTCGATAGAAAACATGTAAAAGCAAAGGGAAACTTGAAGGCAACTGTTGGAGAAGAAACTAGAGGGTCGGGCTCACCACAAATCCTCTCCTAGCACTACTTTACTTGGTAACTTTCAAGACAAACACAAAGATAACAAAGAATGGCCTAAGATCTGGTAAGTACTTTCAAACTAGCCAGCTTTTAACACATTCCAAGGGAAACTTTCAGACAGTCTTTTGGGATAAAACTAGGACCAAGGCACACCATATCTTCCTTAGTTCATCTCTACTTAACATATACTGAAAATAAAATTTAACAATGACAACTAGCTCAGACATTAGGACGAGGGAACGCCAACATTCCTATGCTTGAACTAAATTAGATCATTCCTCAATAACACAAATTGGAAGAAAACATTTAGATAAAGATTTTCAATCAGAGAAGGGTACTGATATATAGTAGGTCCTAGCTCTATGCATGATGTTCTTTATAATAGAATATGAACAAATTGAAAACAAAAGTAAAATAACAATTCACAATAAGAAATAACATCACCGTCGACATAGACTAGGATCCCATAAATCAACTTGTATTGATGCTCCAAACCAGTTATAGCTTTAAGTCCAATGCTCTATCTTAACAATCATTGACACTTCCTAGACTAACTTATCTGTCACAAACAGAGCTTCAAGAGCCAGTGAACATTATTTACAAGTAGAAGTCTCAAGCTCAATTACATTTCAAAGTTCAGCAACCAACCCCTCTCTCATCTTTTCCAGTAGTATTTATAGAAGAATGAGGAGGTGAGATCTGATAAAATATCTCCAAAGATAATTAATACAGTCTTAATGGCTTCTCGGCCTTTGGGGGGCTTGATGAAGAAGTTTACAGATGTTTCTGACTGTATTAATGTTTTTCATTTAAGATTAAGCTCGGTGGGAGCTCTTATTGACTTTTGAGGGTCTCTGTTATGTTAAATTAACTCTACTGATATTTTGTCATTAATTTTATTTGCAGAATTAACTCTCTGGCTACGCTGAGGCAAATATCTGATCTTAATCAATAATTCGGCCTCTGTTTGAATGCTTTGAGGCATAGGTGGAACTGTGGTAGCTGGGAGGAATCAATTTTCCTCAGATGTGGCAGTGGAGGCTTTCCTGTCTGATAAAACACTTATGATTTTCTTTTAACTGTGTCTTAATTGGGAGGATTAGGCTTTTGATAATCAATCTTAGTCGTAATCCCCAATGATCTATCTTCAGTCTCCTGTTCTGGTGCATTCTGTCTTCGACACTGATACTCTTTGATTTGTGATTTTATTCACTGTCTTTTGCTGGTGTGCAGTGCCGCGCAGGGCTCATGAGGCATCAATGCCTTTGAAGCGTTGACGAGGCATGGAGATTTAACCCACGGATGACTTCCTTTTAATGAATCGAAGGCGTGAGAATTAGACCCCTGCCTTCAGCCTTTTTTTTGGAATAATGAAAAAAAAACATTAAATCACCCTTTTTTACCAAAGAATATACCCCAGACTTCAAAAATCCCGATAAAACAAACTGCATAAACCATTTCTGGTCACAAAAGGAGCCCACTGACGTTAGGGTGTTTGTGACCCAAATTTTTTGTAAAATCCGCCATATAAAGTTCCCTAGGTCTAGATTGGGGCCTGCTGATGTCAGCACAAGTGTGACCCGAATTTTTTTACAAAATCCATCATATAAAGTTCACCGGGTCCGGATTGGGGCCTGTTGACGTCAAGGTGTTTGTGACCTGAAATATTTATAAAATCCTCCCTAAAGCATATCAGGTCCGGGTTTCTTGACCATGCAAGCAACCAAACAAGACCTGCTGCAATTAGTTGCTGCTGTGTGTGCTGACTAGGCGTTGGGAACCACCGGTTCTGTGGGCCATCGATCTGCAAATCAGATCGACGGTGGAGATGCTTTGAGAAATGCGCCAGTGGAAAACTCTTCAAACCATATGAAAAAACCAAAAAATTAATATAAAAAAAGGTTTAATGCTTCGGGGGTAGGATATATATTTAAGTGGATAGGCGCCTGACTGTGGGGCCTTGGTCTATATGGAATGCAATATGACTGGGGGATATAATACACAGGTCTAGTCGGCGTCGGAGTTTTGTTTAAAACACAAACAAATGCGCTCTGTGAGTTGCTCCGACGCAATAAGCGCTCAGGACCTTAGCACTTGGTTCTAGCGTTGGGGCACATGGAGGGGAAATGGTTTGGATTTAGCCCAAAGGGGCTTAAACCCATAGTCAAAATACTTGTTTTTTAGGACATGTTCAAGATGTTTAGATGGATTTTGGGGGTTCCAATATAGTTCAAAACGAGTTTTAAACTTTGTAAAAATGAATTTTATGAATGAAAGAAAGGGAATCATGAAAAATAGAGGATTTTATGGAGGAAAAGGGGAGAAAAATGGAGGTTAGTTTTTTAAGTGAGGAAAGGGAAAAAAAGTGATTTTGCAGCAGTTTCTTCTCATGAAATTAGCAGAATTCGAGAGTGGAAAATGGGCATAGTATGGAAGATTTGGACAGAGGCATGACGCCTTCAAGAGTCTTCAAGAGATAACACTTTTCTGCAATAAAATTTCTTCCTTCAAGGCTCCAAAAATGATTTAGCCACCTTTTGGTATAACAAATTTTATAGGTGGCTAACAGTGGCTCCACTTGGGGATGGTGCCTTCTTGAAGGCTTCAAGAACTTCATACTTGCATTCTCTGGGAGGTTGATCAGTGCCTCATCCATTGGGCTGCCTTTCTTTCCTTGAATGATCTTCTTTTGCTCTAAAAACATATTAGCATCCACAAAAACAATGGATCTTTCATCAACAAGCTTTCTACCTACCCAATCCTACAGATCTAACAGTTTTTCTTCTTTAGAGTGCACTTGGATTGACAAACTCTTTTACAAAATTTTATTCTTTTGAAAGCAGGAAATATAATCTATTTCTACTCCTTATTTCTCCATGGACTCAGATTGAACAGTTGAGCCCATATGATTCTCTACCTAATCTACGATCTGTTGGGATTAAACTGTCCAACAGATTTTTATTCTCTAATTTCTACAACAGAAATTTAAAAGCATACAAGTCAGGATTGAACAGTATAACTTGTTGCTGATCTATGGCATAAAAAACAAGCAACACATAGATCTTATTTTGTAGAAAATCAAAACAAAATGGAAGGTTTAAGATCTGAACTTTCAAAGCATTTCCTTCATCTTTTTACAACTCTATTTGACTTTTGTTTGAGTTGTCTTCCCTTTGTCAACTAGTTCAGATTTTGAGCTATTTTGGAACCAGATTTACATTTTTTTGACTCGGAATACAGATTTGAGTCATTCTCTTTTGGAAACTTAGGTTCAGATTTTGAACATGTTTGAACCTTTAATTTCTATCCTAAACTATCTACTGAGAAGCCAAGATTAAACAGTTTGGCAAATCGAATTCACTATCCTATTAGTAGAAAATTTAACACTAATTAGTCAAGATTAGGTTGTTTGACTAACTAGAAGTGTGTTTTTTAGGAGTGGCATTTGAGCTTGCACACTTTCAGATTTGTTTCTCTTTTTGGTATGGGGATGTACCTTTCTTGTTTTCACAATCTACCCTCTTTTCTTTCTTTCTCTATTTTTGTATTTTTTATTTTTATAACTTTGAATGCACTGATGGGTGAAGTATTTATAATGAGAAAAAATATAAACAGGCTTTCAGAACATAACATGGATCAAGAGAAGTAATGCTTAAGCATCCTGCTATTGACAGGACCCCCAAACAATTCTGCTCCATTCAACTCTTGCAAGAAATAGGCATTATTACCTGCAGCTGAATGGATAGAGTAAGGGCCAAGCCATAAGTTGTCAAATTTTCCATGCTTGCCCTTGTCTGCCCTCCTTGAGTCCCACTTCAAAAATTTGTCCCCAATATTGAAATTGCTGGATTTTTTTCTTCTGTCGAAAAGCTTTTTAATGATGTCTTGCTTCTGCAATTCTTTGTTATAAACCTCCTCTCTGGTTTGCTGAAGATGAATGGTCTAATTTATTCTTCTGATCATGTCATTATCTTCAGTTTTCAACTCTTGAATCAAATTCATGACTGGTACACCAAGGCTGGTTGGAAAAATTGCATCAGTACCATACACAAGCTGAAAAGGTGACATACCAATAGATTTCTTCAAAGTCAATCTGTCAGCCCAAAGTGCATGAACTAGCTTTGTGTGCCAAGATTTTTTGTTGTCCTCCAAAAGTTTCTTGATTATGTTCACTAAACTCTTGTTTGAGGATTTTTCAAGTCCATTACCTTGAGGGTAATAGGCCATGGAATGCCCCAATGTTATCTGATATCTGTGACAGAATTCAACCATCTTCTTTGATCCAAATTCTACTGCATTATCAGTGATGATCTTGGTAGGACAACCAAATATGGAGAGAATGTTAATCTCCATGAATTTTATGATAACAGAATCATTGGCCTACCTACAAGGTATGGCTTCTATCCACTTAGTGAAATAGTATGTGGCAGTGAAAATCCATGTATGCTGAGCAGAAGATGGTGGATGGATTTCTCCTATGAAGTCAAGTCCCCACTGTTGAAAAGGGGCTTCAACAGTGATTGGATGCAAAGGTAGGGGTAGCAGTTTTCTTTTGCCTTCAAAAAGTTGACATTTATGACAAGTAATGATCATCTTGTGTATATTGGGAAAGAGAGTAGGCCAATAGAAACCAGCCCTCAAAATTTTATTGGAAGTTGTCTTCTAGTACAGATGACCTCCACACTCTCCTGCATGGAACTCGTACTTAACCTTCTCTGCATCATACTCAGGAAAAAAATTAAGCAATACACCACTTGAATTTTTCCAATAAAGACATCTATCTATAATGCAATAGTTTACAACTTTTAACTTTAGGAACCTTGTCTTTGTTTTTTTCAAACCAGAAGGTGTATTTAAATTAAAAAAAACATAAATAATATCAGCATACCAAGAGGAATTCATAAAATGGTCTTCAACAATGGGAGTCGAGAATCCTTCTTGGTCATCCAAAGCATCAATCATATTTATATCAAGAACTTCAAAATTTGATTCAGCCATTAATATAGCTAGACCTTGGCCTTTGATAAGTTTAGTGGGTTTTATCCCAAAGTCATATTCAAGGATAACAACAATCCACTTACCTCTCTTACCATCTGGGTCCTGTGTTAGAATGTCTTTCACAACTGAATTTGGGACAAAGGCAATGATGTGTGAGTGCAAGATGTATACTCTGAAGTCTTTCAAAGCTTTAACCAAAGCAAAATCTTGCTTCTCCATAATGTTATACTTCAGAGGGGCATCCCTTAATGCCTTGCTAAAGAATGCAATAGGTTGCTCTTGTCCTTGTGGATTTTTCTGTAAAAGGACAACAGCTATGGTATGTTCTCATGCAAACGAAAAAATATAAAAATCTTTTGAAAAATAAGTACTTATTAGAACCGGTGTTTTGGTTAACGCTTGCTTCACCAGCTCAAAGGACTTTTTTGTTTCAAAGGTCCATTTTACCCCTTGCTCCTTCTTCAACATGTTTGTGATATTTCTAAGAAGCTCAACCAAGTTGGGGATGAACCTTCTCAAGAAGTTAATCTTTCCAATGAAATATTGCAACTCATTGATGTTTCAAGGATGAGAGATTTACAATATGGCCTCAATCCTTTTGGGATCTATCTTAATGCCTCTTCTGAAATGATGTGCCCAAGAAGTTTACCTTCTTGGAGCCCAAATAGTGTTTTCTTAGGGTCTAAAGATATCCCAAACTTCTTGCATCTCCCGAAGACTGTTCTTAAATGTGCTAAGTGCTCTTCATCTGTATTTGAAAACACAATAACATCATCAAGGTATATAATGATGAAGTAGCCTAGCTCTTCGGAGAATGTTATGTCCATGGCTCTCTGAAAGGTTGCTCCAGAATTCATTAGACCAAAGGGCATTTTCACATACATGAAAGTTCCCCATGGTGTAGTAAAGGTTTTCTTTAATTGATCAGCAGGGTGAACTAAGATCTGATTGTACCCTGAGTAGCCATCAAGCAAAGAAATTCTTCTGGACCCTAACACCCTTTGTAAAATATGATCCATCTTAGGTAAAGGGTAGTTGTCTTTTAATGAAGATTTGTTTAAGTCTCTAAAGTCTATAAAAAGCCTGATCTCTCCATTTTTCTTCCTAACTGACACCAGATTAGACACCCACTCAGAATATCTAATAGGGACAATAATACCAACTTCATACATTTTCCTGATTTCCTTCTCAACCAGAGGCAGTTGAACAGGGTTTATTCTGTGCAGTTTCTGTTTGAATGGTTTTTGGTTTTCTTTGAGAGGAATTTTTTGCTGTATTATTTCAGTGTCATAGCATTTCAGATATTTGTAACTCCACGCAAAAACATCTAAAAATTCTTTAAATAGCTCTATGTATTTGAGTTTAATGTGAGCTGGTAAAGTTTTAGACAGTTTAATCATTTTCGGTTTAAGTTCACTACCTATATTGCACTCTTCCACTTCAGTCTCTATAGGTTCCAGTTTTGGCTTCCTGGCCACATCGTTAAAATCAAACAACTCTTCTAAGGTGCCAGACCCTTAGGAAAAGTTTCATCTTTGGACTGCAGGGTTTCTAACTCTTCTGTTTCTAATTCTGCAGTCAGTTTTGTTTTGTTTTGAAGTTTTTTTGACAGTAGATTAATATTAACAAATTCAGGAGACAGTTCTTCTTCACCAAGAAAATTTTCTTCACTGCAGTCTGTATCATAATCTAAGTCCGAACTGTGTAGTTCAAATTCATTTCTGAATTGCATGAAGTCTTCTATTTGTTTGTCTCCGTCGAACACCTTCCAATATCTTTCGTTATCAGGAATGGCTGGCTTGAATTTTATTTGAGTTGTGTAGTCTTTGGTTTCATATGGCGTTAAGCATGTTCTAGCTGCAAAGGCTAAATTGTGGGCCACAATATTTCTTTTCCTCGGGACAAAAATTATCTGGTATTCCTCAAAAGTTTTTAAAAGGTCCATGACATCATTTCGATAGGCCCTAAATCTTGGGTGATTTGCGATGTATTCTCTATTGACTTGCCTAATGACTAACTCTAAATCCCCATACACATTGATTCTCTTGGCTCCTAAATTTTACAACAATCGTAAGCCTAAGAGAAGGGATTCATATTCTGCTATGTTATTGGAACACTAGAAGTTTAATCTACAGGAAAGGCTTTCTATGTGGTCATTCTCAGTGTTGCATACCCAAACTCCTACACCGGCATTGGTCTTAGTGCAAGACCCATCGAAGTGCATACTCCATAGAGGACTAGTCTCGAGTTTATCATTTGGGGTATTATTCTCTTTAATAAGTGTGCTATCGAATTACTCTTGGAGGTCAGCACACTGTTGAACTCATCCTAACTCCTCATATTTTTTATTGGGTTGAGGACTGCTTTCTTGACTCTCAATGTTTAAAAGTAAAGGACACGTGATTTGTAGCTCAAGACCTATGTTTTGTTTGCTAGATTTTACAGGTTCAGCAAACTGTTATAACATTCTTACGTTATCTTCTTCCTCCTCTCTATCTGTTATTAAATCAGACCAGGTCACTTGTTCACTGAAAGTTTCATCATTAAAAAGGATAAATGAATCCAGGCCTGTGTTTACAGAATAAAGGGGAGAGTTCTGTGGTCTGTCTTGGCTAGTCACCATGTATTGCATATGAGACTCCTCGTAAAGTCTTATTGTCTGATTGAAAACAGGGATGGTCGCATAGGTCATGTCCATCTACATAGTTCCTTGTAACTTAGCTCCCCAAGACCTAGATAATAGCATTCCATACTTTGGGGGCACATTAGCCACAACAATATCCATGACTAAACATTTGGCTAGAATTTGGGCTAAGTTAACATAGAGGGCTTTAACTAATCCTAAACATTTTACTCTGCTTGAGTCAAAGGAGTGAAGATCATTGTAAGGTCTAGTGATTTCAAGGCCTAGGCTCTCCATGACAGCTTTGGGAATTAAATTATGAGAGGCGCCTGAATCATGCATAGCATTATGTAAAATCTTGTCATGAACATTAAACTTACATAAAAGGGAGGAACAGGTCCCTCTTGATATCTACCTTCAATCTTAGGACCAAAAATGAGCTCTGGCTGGTCATCGTTAAGATTGACTGTGTCATTATGGTCCTCTATGTTTAAAGCCTTAAAAATTTGGGTTCTATATACATTCTGGGCAGCTAACTTAGTCAGGGGAAGAGAGATTTTGATCTTTGAAATTTCCTGCTCTAGGCTGAAAGAAATATGGTTCTTTGAAAAACTTGTTTTAGCCTTACTAGCTGCTAGTCTATCAACAACATCAGCTTGTTGATTTGTTCTATTTACATTTGAGAAAATGGTTTTAATAGGAGCACTAGCTGAAGTGTTAGTACTACTAATGTCCGCACTTTGTTTTTCATTGTTTTGAGTGCTTTTCTCTTTACCTTTATCAAAATTCACAGCTACTGTTTTGTCCTTCTGTTTGACAACTTTAGGCTTCGTTGCAGTGTTGTTTTGTGAAGATTTTCAGAGGTTTTGGTGTTGGGAGTTTGTTGACTGGTTTTTCTTCTAAGGTCATATCCTCTTTGAGACTCTATGATGACATTTTCCATGTCTTGATAATAACTTTCATCATCATCTCTTTTGTCATTATAAGGTGTATAAAGACCTTGTTTTCTCTCATAATGGACTTCAATGCCATCATTATCTACCCCCAGCGTGTTGATATCATCTTCCTTTGTTATCTCATCTGTTTCTTCAACCTCACTCAAATAGTTTTGATGAAAGGGAGGAGAGATCTATTGATCATCTTCCCTAGGTCTGTTTGGAGGTTGGTTCCTTCTAAAATTCTGATTCTGGTTCTGGTTTCTGTTTTGAGGAGCATTTTGGTTTTGAATGGCTTGTGCTCTCTCGAGGATACTTATTTTCTTCATCATATCCTCTATCATTCTCTCTATATTTGAGTTGGAAGTTGAGGGTGTATTTTCTTCTCTAAAGGACACTCTCTTCTCATTTTTCATTCTTTCTCTTTTCTCCATTAAATTAACTTCCACAGCAAGGGCACCTTTTTGTATCTCTTCAAGAGTTGCAAGATCTCTCTCTCTCAGCTGATAGGCCATCTCAGTGTCAAACCCCTCAGGAAAATTGTTTAGAGCTCAGCCTTGTGGAGGCTTTAGATCTAGGGAGAGCCCATTGTACACACCATTAAATCTAGTGCAGTAAGCTTGCACACTTTCCCCAGTGTTTCTATGGAGGTTCTTGTAATCAAAAAGGACTTGGAGAGGATTATTCTTTACTTCCCATTTGTTTAAGAATGTCTGATGGAAGGCTTGGAGATCATTGATACTATGGGGGGTTAAGCCTTTGAACCATTTTCTTACTTCTCCCCCCAGACTCTAAGCAAAAAATCTAAGCTTAACAGAATCATCATCAAGTTCATTTCTGTCAAAGTATTCATTCATCTTATCCACATGTTGTGATGTAGTTGTAGCATTACTAGCATCGTATAATGGAATTTTGGACTGATAGTCCTGTGGAAGATTGACTAATGGTACAGGAAGGAATAAGGGAGCATACCATGCTGCCATGATATGTGGTGGGGGTGGATTCACAAGAGGTGGATTAACAAAAGGAAAAGTGGGTTGAAGTGGAGTGGTTTGGACAATGAATGGAGGATGAAGGGATGTGGATGGAACAACAATAGATTGCTGAGCTGATCTTGGGTGAGAGACACCTAAATTGTGAAGGAAATGTAAATCAAGAGGTGTTATTTCTTTACTACCAGGATGTTCACTCGTTTCAAGAGATGAAGGTGAAGAATCAGAATCTATCTGAGTTATATCATCAAATGACCTAGTTCTAAAGGGATTTACTAAGTCAACTTGTGGTTGTTATAGAGTTGAAATATTTTTAGGAACTGAATTAGCTCTCAAGGGTGATCAGAAAATAGTTGATAATTTAATCCTAGGAGACTTCCTAAGGATAATTTTTGGGTTATCAACTATATCAGGTGGATCAGAGTCAGGATAGGCTCTAGTGTGAATCTTTTTAGGAGCCACTATGATGTGTTTCTCAGACCCAAATAAGCAATAAAAGTTCAACCAAGTGTTGGTGTCCCATATTTTGATAGTTTTGCAAATCAAAAGACAAGGAAACATCAGAACCAATCTTTAGAGTCCCAGGATCTAGTCCTCCTGTTCTCAGAGAGGGATCTCTCGAATGTTTGTTTGCAAAGGTTTATCTTGTGTGCTTAGAATATGGATTTTATACTAGTTATTAAGTGCAGGTGTTTGTTTGTTTGTTTGGTTGGATTGATACAGCAGAACATGGAAGGCCTAGGAAATATATATAGAATGGAGAAACACCTGGTTCATTGGGAAATGGAGTCAAAAAGAGGTCATGACAAACTTATCAATGGATATGGGATATCAAAGGGCAAATCTAACTTGGCCACAGGATCCTTTGGTTTTCGAAATGAGATGGACATCAATGATTTGGAAAGAGAAGTTTAATTCTCAACAAAGGGAATGTGAAAACATATGTTGAACAATAAAGAGCTTTTTGATAGATAGGGCTAACCATGAATTCTACAAATCACACCTTTAAGCAAAAAATGATTTCAAAAGAAATTTTGAAATGAAACCTAAGATTTGGGGAACACCCTATTCCCTCGAAGATTTTATTTCAAATAACTTGGAAAACATAAAATATTCACTGATAATTATGATTATAGAAGAGGGAACACCTAAATACATCTATGATCACAACTATAAATACCTTTAATCCAATTGTTCAATCAAGGACAAGGGGAAAGATCATAACATACCTCCTTGACTTACTATAAGCAAAGAACTTCGAAGGGAGACTTCAATAACAGTCTTTAAGTGGCAACAGACAAGGAGGGAGAACCATAAATCATGATGAAACCAACTGTTAGAACTATTAAGGAAATAAAAAAGCATGAAGACTAAAGAGAGAGGTTAAAGACTCTAAAATACTTCAGCAGAAGAAAACATGAAACAATGAAGGATGAACAGGTCTAAGGTGCTTCTAGGAGTCATTTCTTAGCCTAAAACTTTCAACCTACTGTAATAAGAAATCATGGAACAGAATGAAAACATGGGAAAACATTAAACAATTCATAATACTTCACCAACAGCCAAGCTCATGGATCCAATGATAGATCCTTCTCAGGAACAAGCATGCAACAACATCATTAAGGCTTCCAAGACTTTAGTTTCTTCTTCAACTTCAACAGACTATGTATTATTTCAGAGAGTTTCAGTATTACAACTAGTGATAAACCAATGATTTCTCATCTTCTACAACAGTATTTATAGAAGAATGAGGAGTTGAGATCTGATAAAAGATCTCTCAGGAAAATTAATACAAATTAATGACTTCTCGGCCTTTGAGGGGCTTGATGGAGAAGTTTACAGGTGTGTTACTGTATTAATTGATTTACATTTATGAATTAAGCTTGGTGGGAGATTTTGTTGACCTTTGAGGCTCTATTTTATATTAAAGTAACTCTGCTGCTATTTTGTGCATTAAATTCTTTGGCAGAATTAACTCTCTGGCTGCGCTGAGGCAAATATTTTCGTTTGATCAATAACTTCGGCCTCTTCTTGTATGCTTGTGGTTACAGGTGGCACTGTGGTAGTTGGGAGGAATCAATTTTCCTTAGATGTGGCGGTGGAGGCCTTTCTGTCTGATAAAATAGTTATGTTTTTCTTTTAAATTTGTTTTAATTTGGGGGATTAGGCTTTTGATAATCAATTTTAGCCGCGATCCTCGCAAATTTGTCTTCAATCTTCTATTCTACTGCGTTCTGTCTTCAACACTGATATTGTTTTAATTTTGATTTAATAACACAGTGTGTTGTTGATGTGTAGGCCGTGCAGGGCTCTCAAGGCATCAATGCCCATGAAACATTGACTAGACATGGAGTTGGAACCCTGCGAATGGTTTCCTTTGATGAATCAAAGGCACGAGAAATGCCCTTCCCGGCCTTTGGCCTTTCTTTAATTATAATGTGTAAAACACTAAACACCTACAAAATATGAAACTTATTAAGAAATCCTGTGTTTTTTAGGTTTTATTTCTTCAGAGGGTGTCGAGAGAGAGCGTGGCCATTGGATGGCATCATCCAACGGTGAAGAATTGCGTAGAAGAGGTTAAAAAGAGAGCGGAGGGATAATTAAGTCAGAGCCATTGATTGATGAGTGATCAAGAAGATCAACGGTCAGGATAAGTGGCAGACTAATAATGTGAGGGATTCACATTATTTGGATTTAATGAGAGAATGCGAAAAACTAGGTTTAAACCTTTGGCGAGGGAGGAGGGCGATGAAGTAATGCAAAAATGATCTGGGTCGTCCGATCTGGACATGTGGGTGGTCCAGATTCAATCGGAGGATCACAATTGGTAGGGAGAGAATAAGGGTGCGATGGAAATCGCCGATGCGATTGTGCGATCGGGGAGGGCGATGCGATTGCACGTTAACCGTTGATCTAAGGATCAGATCAATGATGGGGAATGAATCGGAGGGATGGCTAATTGGGGGAGACAAACAAACACACCAGATGAAAATTGCGATGTTACGCGGGCCGTTTGATCGGCTCCAGATCGACGGCAGATATTGCTTTAACTTATGCACCGGCATCTTTGAAACATATGAAAAACACAAATTTTCAAATAATACAGAGTTTTGGTGGATCGGGGCGGAATATATATAGGATCCAATCGCATCGAAACTTTTGATGCGGTCTTTCAATCAACCCATTTGTGAATTTCTCCAATGCGATTGCGCTTCGGGACCTTTCCATTTACCCTTTTTGATTATGACACATGGCTTTGGCCGGTTAGACCAAAAGCTTAGGTAAGTGGGTTTTTTTATTTTGCAAAGGGAAAAACACATCGGAGATGGATTGTTTAAAATTTTTGAGCTCCAGGTGCGGGAAAAAGGGTTTATGAGATAATAATGTGATCAGAAGGTATAAGCGTAGGGCTTAATCGCATCAGAACCATTCGACATGGCACAAATACTTGTGCGCTTGGATTTGTGTGATGCGATAAGCACCGAAAAGGACTTAGCGCTTGGTCTTAGCACCATGGGCATACGGTGGGGAAGTGGTTAGGACTTAGCCCAAGGGGCTTAAGTCTGTAATACAAAAAGGTGTATTTTTATGATTTTTTCATAGTTTTTGATGTATTTGAGGGTCTCGGTATAGTTTGAAAATGAGTTTTAAACTATGTAAAAATGATTTTCATGAATGGAAGAAGGGGAATCATGAAAATAGAAGGATTTTATGAGAATGAAAGGGGTAAAAAATGATGTTAGTCTTGTGGTGGAGGGAAAGGAAAGATGGCCTTTGCAGCAACATTTTCTCTTGGGAAACAACAGGATTTTAGAGTATGAAATGGAAACAGCAGTGAAGATTTGGACAAAGGAGATGATGTCTTCAAGAGTCTTCAAGAGATAACACTTTTTAGCAATAAAATTTTGTTCCTAGGCTCCGAAAGGGTTTTTTAGCCCCCATTTGATATGAAAATTTTATATGTGGCTAACGAAACTGATCCTTTAAATCCAGTCGGAGCCACCATACCAAACGAAAAAGGAGCTGTCCTAAGGTCAGAGCTTGGGTGGATTTCCAGATGTTTGGTAATTTACGGGAAGCTTCCAACGATCCCTAGGCTTGTGCTTGACTCTCCACTCGAAAATGTGAATTCGGGTCACACTTTTTGGGGAAAAAAGTGCAACCTGGGTAGCAGGTTTTGGCCAGAAAAGTGCGACCTGTCCCAGGTTTAGGCCTGAAAAGTGCGACCTGTCTGGGAGGGGTGCTTCTGTGCTATTTTTTGGCTGAGTACTAGGGTTTTTTGATGAGAAACAATCTTTCCTATCTGTATACTGATAAATATGATGGTTTTGTGCAGGTATGGCAGAATTACGAATCAACTGGAGAGAGAGAGACCTGGGCGCACTACGGTCGGAGATCCGGGAGGATCAGGGTGTCCACAGTGCTTTGGCCAGGTTTGGGGTTCTGAATTTTGTGGATAACCCTTTGATGAGAGCTGGGGAGCCCTTATTGGCTCGGATTTTCATCTATTGGGATCCGAACCATGAGGTCTTTATAGTGCAGGGGCACCGGATCGAGTTGACGGTCAAGGATAAATATTTCTTGACTAGTCTTCCACCACTTGGGATGGTAGGGAATACTTAGTCAATATTATCACGTGGGCATAACATCATAGAGTTTGTAGAGCGCCATTGTCGGCCAGGTCTCCAAGTCAAGGGGACTCGAATACCCATTGAGGATTTGGAGAGGTTAGAGACCCGGGCTATGGCTGCAGCAGTGTTGCGGATCTTGGGCAACCAGGAACTCCATCACATCACGGGGGGTCAAATGATTCTTGTGGAGAGTGTTTTGAGTGGGACCTACTATGGGTGGGCCCAGATGATGCTGTCATCATTGAAACGACAATTGTCGCTATATAAGCGGCAAGTGAACCATGACTGTGCATATGGTACATTTTTGTGCTCTTTCTTCTTTGAGAAGATCTCGACACTTCGACCTCGCATACAACTCCTAGATGGAGGCCCGAGAGAACCTAGGATGCACCGATGGGGGCAACTACTGTGCAGAGGAGGAGGTGGAGCAGTTGGACAGGTGTTCCATCCTGATTTCTTTGTTCATTGGGATCAGATGTCGCTGTATATAGATGACTATCCCTATAGTGGGATGAGTTATTGTGGGGACCCAGATCTGCCACTGCCGCCTGGTCGTATATGGGGACCCGATGGTGAGTGAAAAATTGCTAATATTTTACGTGCATGTAAAGTTTCTAGAATATTATATGTGATACTGATTATTTTACTTTTGGTATGCAGATACAGAACACGTAAAACTGTCTAGGTACATGGGACGACCTACAGTATTAGGGGCCGTAGGGTCTAGTGGATCAAGGGTGCAGCAAATGAGGATGCAACAGCCCTTCTGGAGGATATCTGTCATAGATGTGAGAGGCTTCTGACTGGTGTTTCAGAACGTGGTTTGCAAGACTTAGATGACCAGTACATAGAGCCATGTATTGGTTTACCCTCAGAATGGCAAGGGGTCATGCGGCGTATGGCGATGGCCGGACAGGGCATGCATGATCTACGAGTGGCGAGGGTAGAGCCATTGGTTCGGGATCCTCTAGATAGTGATTATTGTGTAGGGGCAGGTGGTGCCCCTAGTTTTTAGGTTTTATAACATGCTATGGACATGTCATATGTATCAGAGTTAATGAACTCTAAAACATTTTATATGACACATACTATGGATATGCATCGTTTTTATATAATTTTTTATGTTATTGTCTTGTGTTAAATGTGTGTGTTAAATGCCAATCCAGAATATGGTTTGCAATGCTATCTATGTAGTGATTTTGTGCTCTAGGTACATGACTGAAAGTAATGATTTCAAATTGACGCATCAAAAGCTTCACTCGTAAATATCTTCTGAAAAGGATAGGATTATGCACATGATATACACCATTCAATTGCATGACAAGAAGCAGGGAATCTAAACGAACATGAAGGTGGAGGATGCGATGTGAAAGGGAATCGACTAATAAACCTCACACAACATCATATTTGGCCTGATTATTGGTAGCAATACCAATGCATACACCGTTTGAAAGAACAAGCGCCTGCAAAGGGGTAAAAATGGCCCAACCTACAGAGGCTAAATTCTGGGAGTAGCGACTTGCACCATCGGCAAAATAGATATAAGGTGTTGACGGGGGGTCCCTGTGGAAGGTGCCACAAGACAATAAATTGGAGGATAAAGAACAATGTTGGCAACTTGAGCGCATAGTATAAATCGAATGCACTCTATGGAAGGGAGTGATCTGGGTAGGATGTATACTTCCCACCTGCTGTCGGTGAGGAGAAGTGTGGGAGCTATTGGAGGCGTATCTTGAGCTAAGGCTGCATAAGTCACCAAAGGTATGGATGATGGAATCCCTTTTATGGGCGAGAAAGATGAAGTCAGGGGTGGACGTAGCTTCCATGATGTCATTGTCACAACAGGAGGTGGAAGGACAGGAGGAAGGGAGACCACATGACGCGGCAAGGCTACCTGACTCATCATCATGAGAAGAAATACTCACATGCACATCGTCGCGGGGGATGACGTAAGAAAAAGCAGATAAAGGATCTACTGATGTTGAGCCCGGGGTGTTTGCTAAATGGGGGTCAAGCGAAACAACAGGAGAAGATTCAGAGGGAGCTTCTGTCGAGGGTCTCAAGGATGATGAAAGGTAGAGGATGGTGGCCGCATGCTCTGTCATTTCGACATCAGGGGGGAATGTCAATAGGAGCAGGTAAATCCTTAGTCTGGCCTACAACATACTATGCAAGCACGGGAGAAGCAGATTGATTATGTTCAATATCGTACTCCCGAACTACCTCCAAAGAGGCACGGTAATGTGTAAGGCGGGGAAAATGATGGGAGTAATGGCCACGGAGACCACACAAAGCACAAGGGTGCTTGGTGTGAATAGTCTTGGTGTTCTTGGTTGCGGTCGATGGAGAAGCAGAGGTTTCAGGGACCGTAGACTTAGGGAACGCGACATTAACCATGGGCCTGATGCGAGGCAACTCGGGACAAGTATGGGTAGCATGACCAACGACATCAGACAAAGCGTAGGGATTTGGAGGTGGAGGAGGCGCAGGTCAGTCAGGGCAGCTTTGTCCTTTGAGGCCTTTTTGCGAGCTCTGCCCTTCTTACCCGAAGCAGTCGCAACAGGGGGCGGATCCTGTTGAGGTGGTTGAGGCACTATGATAATGGGAGAAGTCAGGGGGACCGGTTGAACTGGGGTCAGAGAAAGATAAGGTTTAGCTTGACTTGGCGGGGTGGCGGTTGGAGGATCAAGGTACCAAACTGGGAGCCCAATGGTCAAGTTAGGAAAAGAGAGGGTGGCCATGACAAGTGCCATATAGATGCCTGGTGGAGGGACTAGGAATGGTATCTAATCGGAGGGATAATGGCCAAGTGGGATGGCTCCTAAATGGTTAAGGCCTAGAGGAACCGACCCAGGAGGATAAATAGGCTCATGAGTACCAGCTGAAGGGCTAGGAGGAGGAGGTCCAAGAGGCTGCATCAAAGGGCTAGGAGATGGCTGCGGAGGGCGAGGGGGCTGCTGACTAGACGAGGTGGGCCTCGTTAGAGAAGCCCGAGACGATTGCATCATGCAAACATTCGATGAGCTGGGATCAGAGATAGGAGGAGGAAGACCAAGGAATGTACCAAGCAAGGAGGAGTCCTTGTAGATGCCAGGTGAGACACTGGTCAAAGGGTCGATGGTTTTCTTGTTGGCCACCGAAGAGATAGTGGACTCAGGGGAGGTCTGATACTTTGGCTCGTAATACGTCAACTGGTAAATGGTGACTATATTTCCATTATGGGGGAAGGACATCTTGCGATGAATCGCTGAAGGGACAACATACATCACATAAGTGTAGCTATGACCCAATAGAATGTTGTAATCCAAGGGGGCGTCTATGACTTCTACATCAATGCAAACCGTCTTTCCTGCAAGAGTGATAGGGCAATTGCGGAATAATCCAATGGTCTTGGAGGCGTGGCCATCCAACGCTCGGAGAGTGATTGTGGAAGGAGCCAACTCAGGAGATCCAAATTTTTTCCAAACCAAAGCGAACATCACGCAGGTGGATGCCCCCTCATCAATAATGCACCGAGAAACATTGGTGTTCTGGATCTTGACTAGGATTTGGAAAGTGACGGAAGCAGGGAGAGGAGGATGTTCTGACTGGTCAACATCAAAGACAATAAATCGATCGTCCGAAGGGTTTATAGCACCCACGGCAAACAGAACAACTTTTCGTTGTGAAGGGCACGACTGGAGGAGTTCCAGTGTTGAAATGGAAGCAGGGGATTGTGCCAAATCATCGACTATGCTATACGAATGGGAGGCTTTGCCAGAAGCAGCATTTCGGCATAGCGGACCCTTAGGGATCTTGGTATGAACCTCCACCCTAGGCTGAGGGATCTTCAAGGGGCCATTAGGTGTCGAAAGAGGCTCTGTAGATACTGAAGAAGGCAGCTCAGGGACAGACGCAGTGGGAGGCTTATTGTACTGACAGGACCGAGTCTGAAGATTGATGTCTACGGTTGAAGGTTGATCAGATTTCATCATGAGAATCTGGTCATCGGGGGTACTAGAAAGAAGAGGTTGGGTAACAATGTGGTATAGAGGAGGTTGGGCAAAGAGAGGAGGCATGATGTACCCTGAATACGTGCTACCAAGAGGGGAAGATGTGCAGGAGCTGCTGCCCCCCCCCCAAGGAAAATCAGAGCCCATGGGAGGTTTGAGCAATGACGACACACACACGGCACCAAGGAAAAAGAGACCGACAAGGGCAGGGAGGTGCAAGATCAACTAATTACAATGTCGGAACAAGGGAAGAGAGGTGCAGGATCTATTGATTTCAATGTTTTAGAGTCTTTTCTTGGCGGTGTTAACCAAGCCCTTTTTTGCTTAGGGTGTGTGTGTAAAAGTGTGTAAATTTTAATTTTTAAACCTAGAAATTTGTAGAGAAAAAAAGAAAAAGTGTGTTGTATAGCTATAAATAAACCTGCAAATGTCAATATCTAGGCCTGCAAAACAGAAAATAAATAGCAGATAATGCACCAATCTAAACCCAAGGAGGCGGGTCTCTCAACAAATAGTCTATAGGTGAGTAAAAAACTAATTTAAACACACTAGAAAAGGCTAATAGATCTAGGGTCAAGAGGGACAAAGATCTAAAAGACAAAATCTACTGGAAAGTGGTGCATAAAACAACAACAAATCAGAGGAAAATTGTTGTAACAAGAGGTAGCGAAAGGCTATCTCCAAGAGGGAAGTGGAGTGCACCCTAAAGGAAAACCCAAAAAAAGCTAGATGAGGTGATTTGGATGGATAACAAGCCGATCTGAAGTGGATTTGAAGATGAGGTATCAGATCTAAAAAAATGGCTGAAGACTTTGAAATTTCAGACAACCTGCAACAACAAACACTCTTCCACAAAAAGTGGAGGGTACTGAAGCCCTAGGGGGCTAGGTTCCCACTTAGTTGAGTGAAACAGAACAAGTAGAGGTCCAAAACAGGCGGAGACGGAGGTCAAACAACCCTGAACAGAGGCTCAACAAAACCTAGAAAACTTTCAAAAAAATCCCTGCAGAAAGTCCAGGTCGTAGTTTTTTACCTGTTTTCAGTAGAGGTCAAAATTTTTGGGCTATAAAGTGCACCCTGGAGGTCCAGGTCGTAGGTTTTAGGAAGAAAAGTGCGACCTGCACTTCCGGCACTCTCAGCGGTAGGTTTCATAAAAATTTGTCGTCTCAGCTACGGCCGATGTCTGTCACCTGCGCAATGGGTCCGAAAACACGCAGAAGTTAGAATTTTTATCATTTTAGGGTTTTATGGGTTAAAAACAACATCAAGAATAAGAAAAAAAAGGGGCTGAAGAGAAATCATAGGGTTTGAAGCAGTTGGATATGTAAGGATCAGAAAAACAACAGTGGTCGTAATGATAAACCCGTGTGGAGTCGCCAGTTGTTAGTATGAATCTTGATTCGAGGTGTACGAAAAAACACCACTTTAGTTGCGGATAACAAACAGCCCTAACAAAAAAAATGACTGCTAATATCTTCAGATCTATAGTTAAATGATCAAGACAAATGCTGCAAAAATCTAGACAAATGCATTAGAAGACATTAAACAATAGAAAAATAAGATTTACTCCATAGATCCAATAGACAAGACAAGAATATATCCAATGAAATTTTTATTAATGGAACCTGGGAGGAAAACAAAAGAGGGTGTTCCCTGTTCTCCTCAATGGGATGGGTTCTTGTAATTCCTCAGCACTTCAGACTTAGAATTCTTCTCTCTTGATGGTGTAGAAAACCCAGACAAAAATGGAAAAATATGGCTATGATAATGGATCAATAGCCAGACCAAGAGTTGAGATCCAGAGTGATCTTTAGGCAACAAAAGGTGACAAATGAATGGGAAAACCCTTCTATTTATAAGTATTGAGTTAGTCTAGAGATTGGTGCATAATTAAAATATTATTAACCAAATCTAGATCCAACTTTTATGGAATATTTTATTATATTTGTTGGAGGGAAAAGGAATTTGACTTGAGTCAAATTCCCTTATTTATAAATAATAAATAAATAAATGATTTATTTATCATTTTAAGGATGTGATTAAGTAATAATAAATAAATAAATGATTTATTTATCATTTTAAGGATATGGTTGAGTAATAATCAAATAAATAATGATTTATTTAATTATTTTAAGGGTGAATTAGTCATATTTAACAAATACAATTATTTAAATAAGATTTAAACCATTATTCTTTAGAAAATAATAAGATAAATAATGATTTATCTAGTTAATTTCTTTGTTTTGAGTTAAATATAACTAGAAATATTAATTAAACTATTATTTAACTAATTATTTCTTGAGGAAAATCAAACAAATATATATTTATTTAATATTTCCTTATGGGGTTTCCTGTTTAGACCACAAACAACTTAATAAAGGTGATTTACTAAGTTATTTTCATAGTGAAAGCAATTTTACTTGGAGTAAAATTGGTCTTACATGATGTGCTTGGGTCCATCTAATGATAATAGGATAGATGACCAAAAAATGGTGTAACAATATTTTCTGTCAACGGGGATTGATGGTCGATCCAACTAAGATTGCTATTATTGTTAACCTGGAGGCTCCAGCGAATGTGAAGCAATTACACTCAATTTTGGGGAATACCAGCTATTACAGAAATTTTATTCAAGGCTATGCGCTGAATACTACGCCAATGGAGAAGTTGTTGAAGAAGGACACTTATTTTTTGTTGGGATAATGACTACAAGAAGAGTTTACCACTGCTTAAGGAGAAAATGGTGACTGCGCCTATATTGGTATTTTCAGACTGGACAAAGGAATTCCATGTACACATTGATGCGTCGTGTATCGCGTTAGGAGTTGTACTCGTGCAGCCAAGAGCTGGAGATATTGATCACCCAATTTCATTTGTGAGCAGAAAATTGTCAAGTGTTGAATGCAACTACTTGACAATAGAGAGAGAAGGGTTAGCTATGGTCTATGTGATACAGAATTTTCGTCACAATTTGCTGGGAGGTCATTTTAAAATGTTCACTACTCACTCTGCTTTGAAGTACCTAGTCAACAAGCC
Source organism: Pinus albicaulis (assembly GCA_034641835.2). NCBI lineage: Eukaryota > Viridiplantae > Streptophyta > Pinopsida > Pinales > Pinaceae > Pinus > Pinus albicaulis. Next base: position 1,460,506,654 of record CM076572.1, on the reverse strand, counting down.
TGTGTTGTGGGGGAATATTTTTCGATGGCTCCTATTGTTTCAAGAGTATGATTTTTAGGAGATTGTAAAGCCAGGGAGATTGAATGCAGGTCCAGGCCATTTTTCATGCAATGAAAGTGGATATGAGACAACTAGTTTGGAGGAAGTATTACCACATGTGCAACTATTTTCTATTAGAACAGTTGATGACCACTTTGCATATATAATTCATTTTCTGACTACTGGAAGTGCACCTATGGAGTATACAATTAAGAAGAATAAATAATTTGTCTTGCGTGAAACAAAATTTGCTTTTATTTTTGGCTAGTTGTATAAGATGGAATCTGATGAGGTATTGAGGTGATGTGTGCAGGAGTTTGAAAGGCAGAGCATCCTAGTAGAAGCACATGTAGGGTTTGCAGGAGGTCACTATGCAGGTAAACCAACTGCACAAAATATTTTGAGGGTTGGCTTGTGGTGGCCTACATTTCACAGTGATGCAAAATACTATTGTCGCACTTGTGATGTGTGTCAGAGAACAGGGAAACCTTCATGCAGAGATGAAATTCCACTACAACCACAAGTGACTTCGCAGGATTTTGATAAATGGGCCATTGACTTTGTAGGACCGATCAACTCTCCCGGGAAGAAGACTGGTGCACGCTATATCATTAATGCGATGGATTATTTGACCAAATGGGAAAAAGCTAAGCCTTTGAAGGATTGAAGCACAAAGATAGTTGCACACTTCATTTTTGGGAATATCTTGACAAGGTTTGGGTGTCCTAAGATCTTGATGAATGACCAAGGTACAGATTTTGTGAATGAGACCATTCAAGCCTTGACAATGGATTTTAATATGCACCATCAGAAGAGTACACCATATCATCCACAGTCTAATGGTACGGTAGAAGAATTTAATAATATTTTGGAGAATGCACTCACAAAGGTATGAAATGCTAATCATAATGATTGGGATGTGCGTGTACCTATAGTTCTGTGGGCATACAAAACTACAAGTAGGAAATCGACAGGACAGACCCCTTTAAGGTCTGTGTCTGGACAGGAAGTAGTTATGTTGATGGAGTATATTGTCCCTACTCTGCGCATTACAACAGTAACTAACATGTTGATAAATATTTTATGGAAGAGTGATTTTCACAGCTAATTATGTTGGAGGAGGACATATTCATTGTTGGTTTCCATCAGCAGGTGCAAAAGGCACGTGAAAAATATTGGCATGACAAGCACATCAAGCAGAAGATTTTCAAGGAGGATGATTTGGTTTTTATATATGAAAGCAAGTTTGCTCTCACCCAAGAAAGTTCAAAATGAATTGTCTTGGACCTTATATTTTCAAGGAGATCACGGAAGGAGGTGTGGTACGTCTAGTTACCTTTAGTGGCGAAGTACTTCCTGGATACATGAATGGAATTCGGTTGAAACCATACAGGGATGATCCCATCCCTACGCGCACCAAATGGCTATATGGCTAGAGAAGAGTCTTAGTGCCCAAGACAGTTGTGAGAGGGCACAGGACCATAAATAAGTCTTTCAAGCATTGGAGAAGTATGTCTATGTGACGAATATTGAGAAATCGAAGGTATCTACGACTGTCGTGTATAGGCTGTGCTAAGAGGTTGAAACAGTCGCAAATGGGCCAAAATGTAGCCATTGGAACAGTTAATCTGGATAAGATAGCTTTATTAGCGTTTTGAGGAGAGGCTAACCTACATTTATGAAGGAGATTATGCCAGATTTGGAGTCTTTTTTTCATTTATGAGGCTGCACCAATGGATATTAGGTCGTTTAGACCATGCCATCGCTATAAATATTGCAGGAAAGGTTGCATTAGTTCCCTTTCTTTTCCAAGAGATATGTGTCTATTTCTCTCATTTTGTTTTCTCAAGTTGATGTCTAAGCACTCAGAAAGCTTCTTTGAGACGTTGCGCCAAAGAGGGTTAGGAAATTTAATCCCTACAAGTATGAATGCTATAGAACATGCCCCCTCTGTGATGCCCACTAAGGAAACACCTACGCCAGAACCTCAACCTAAGAAGGCGAGGAAACGAGAGACCTAGGAGACTCATAAGTCTCCGCGTAAGAAGACTTTGAAGCCTAAGTAGACCCCAATTGAACAAAAAAGGAGGCCTATATTCAATGAACTAGAAGTAATCATAAAAGAAGGCGTTGTCAAGGAGATAGACTGGACGTCATGGCTGCCCAAGTATATGGCACTACGCAAACCAACTTTTGAAGTTGCGAGGGACTTGGAAATGGTCAATTCCCATATCAACATGCCACTGCTCCCGAAGAATGTTTTGATTGAAGGGGAAATGATTGAAAAAGTGCCTTTACTAAAGATGGAAGACTGGGACCTAGCTGACCACGTGAAATTCCCTGAACTTACGCCATCAAAGTATTTGGAGAAGGTTCCCTATGACAAAGGATTCTTCAAGGTTTAACTAAAGACATGGGCATTGGGGTTGCATCAATCCGGGCTGTTGAACCCGTTGAATATTCTGCACTTTGGGTGCATCATGATTAATGATAATTGTCTGCGCTAGCTGCTCGCCCTAGTGCATGATAATTGTTAGTGGCTAGGAGATCCCATCCCCGTCAATGACATGTTAATTCATTAGATCACCAAGTTTCCTTACCAAGGGGAGGATCCAGGGGCGGCCTTTGGAGGGAAGGGACTGGATAAAAAGGTCACCGATGAGGTTAATAAGACTTATGGGGTAAATAGGAATACCAGAGGCTTTGTCATTGCAGATATCAATTCCCCGACAGTTAAATTTACAACCCTGATCCTTTCCTACAAAATGATTAGGAAGTGTCGTGCAACAGAGGTACCTGCGTATGTGATTAATCTGGCTGCGGAGTGCGTGAAAGGGGTGCAGTATAATTGGGAAAAGTACCTCTTCAATGAAATTTTGGAAAACATTCACGAGGTGCAAGAAGATGGCAAGCATTTTTTTTATGCTTGGTTGTTGTTGTTGGTCTCGTTTATTGGTTGGAGATCATCGTCACAATCCCAGTTCCCAGATATTGATTCAGATCTCTATGAGGCCGCCAAATATGCATCATTATGGAACTCAAAGCTTCCATCCAAGATAACAAAAAATAAAATCTTCTGGGTGCTATTTTATGTAGAAATATTTCAAGTTGTGTAGTCCAAGCTAGGGTATTCTCCTACGTTGTACGAGAAATAAAAACACATTGCAGACTTCAAGGCCACCTTTCATCATGTCCATGTCTGTGCAAAGAGGAACATGGCAGGCATATAGTATGAGTTGCCATACATGGTTACGGAGAATGACCTTGCACACACTATGACCAAGTGACCCCCCTTATGGCTCGAAGCAAGTACAACTGGCGATGCGTCATTATCAGTACCACCGAAGAACCCTACGAAGTCGTGCATGCCGAAAGATCATCCAAAGGATGCGCAGAAGGACCAAGATCCAACCACTACGACATAGACAGTTGACCTATGTAGTGATGATGAGATGGAAGATAAGGATGGAGACATTGTCGATGCACTGGTAGACACAAAGCGAGGAACCAAAAGAGGGCCTCAAACCACCCTGGGGTCGCACTCGAAATGGAAAGCCTATAACAATACCGAGACTGATCTATTAATGCTAACAAAGGAGTATTTTGACAAAATTGGAGACACAATCCAGGCCATCACTAACGATGTATGGAACAAGGTACAGGCACAATATAAATTGGTCCTTGATGACGTGCAATAAGGGCTCCAACATCTCAGAATGCAAGTGAGCACAATACAAGCGAGTGTTGGTCAAGCGAGTGAGGGAAAAGTGAGTGAGATGGCCATTCAACAACCATCCAATTCAGAAAGCCACACATTTCAAGTTTTAGGCGTAGCGCTTCAGATTGCTAGTTATGAGTTGTGCACGGACATTCCAGAAGGATTCGAGGTCGAGATTGATTTGGGTGTTTTCTCGAGAGGCAAGTTGCATGCTATGCATATGATGATCACGGTATAGCTACAGTATAGAGAGTACACGGCATTCCAGGACACTGCAGCAACTTAGCAGCAAGCTGCCATAATGCTTAAGGGTCAGCAACTAGCATAGGATGCATGTTGCGTCGCTAAAATCCAACGCACCCATTTGGAAACCATGATTGATCACTTGTGCTCTGGTCTCCCCGAAATCACAATACCCATTGCGAAATTGGAAAGTATGGTAATCACATTGAAAGCATCTAGATCATAGTTAGCCACAGTGCATGCAGAGCTCGAGCATGAGATAGTAGATTTTCAGATGAAATTGCAGCCTGAGACGCCTCCAGAAGTTCACAAGCAATGCGCTAAAGTAGTGAAGGAATAAACTGCTAGCATCACGGTAGTTGTGGATGCTTGTAGCCAATTTCTAGAGGAGGCCATGCAAATTTGGACCTCTGTCCAAGATGACCCTGTTGAATAGTAGCTGAAGATGTATCTACCATCCAAAGAACAACAATTTAATGAGATTCAGGTTGTTGCGCCAACCCTGGTGCCAGCCCAATGATTGCCCCGCTTGCAAGAAAGCCAATCCATTCAGGAAGAGATCGAAACATTGCACTGAAGGGATGAGGATGTCTTGCAACTGTACCAAAACATTGATGGTGCCCTCAAAAGCCTACAACGGACCTAGAGAAGTATCATCCTAGCAGTCAAGGGGCCAACTATAGAGAAATTGGTTGAAGAAGCATAGAATGCTGCAGTGCAGAGTACAAAAATCATTCAACCACCTAAAGCTTCCATTCAGGCACTGAAAGAAAAGATGTAGGCACCGGGACCAAAGTGACTCAGGACGAGTCACTAGATTGTGTTGGGGGCATGTTGGGATGGGGTCCCCTGAGTTCAAGTTTTGGGTATAATTTTGGTTAAATTTTGTTGAAACGCGTTGGGCACAGATGTCAAGGGGATTTGGGGAAGGTCAAATATCCTTTATAATTGTAATGGGTGAAAAGGGAAATTGTGAGTCTCAAACCATGGTTTGAGACCATGGTATGTGCGCATCCAAAATCATATACATATGTAAGAAGTTGAGTCGAAAAATGACATCTAGTTAGTCATGTTATGTTGTTTTTTTTATCAAAGTTTTGGGCTAGTTTATGTTCAGTCTGGGTAGAAAGGATCCTACTAGCTATGTGTGCAGAGGCTTAGTCCTAATTTTTGTGCAAGGAATTTGTTTTTGTGTGTGTAGAAGGAAGGAATTGTATTGGATTGAAGACTTATTAATAAAGAAGAATTTTTGGCAAACTTTGTTGCAATTTCTATGTTTATGCATGAACATTACTACAAGTTATAGATTTGTTTGTGTTTAAAAGTTCATTTATATGAGTTAAGTATAAGTGAAGGATATTTTTTCTTACGCAAGGATTGCATCTATTTTAAGGGTTTTACTGGAGATTTATCTATGTGATTGCGAATGTATTATTTCTGCTCCGATAAGCTAGATCTTACTAAATAGTAATAATATGTTTACACATATCTGTTAAAGGTTTTATCTGCATTTAGATCTAGATTTTGTGAAGTCTTGCACAAACCTATAAGCCTTAGATCTGATAAGTAAGGTTAAAGCACAAATAAAATGCTCCCTCGGGGTGCAAAAACCTGGTTCCAGCACCCCCCCCATACTACTTCGGGTGAGACTTTGGTCTCCACAAGTAGATCGCTCCCAGCAGGGCCAGTAGTTGGAGGGTTTTGTTGGTTGCACAGAACACTTTGGACCTAGGTTAGAACCTCTCAAGCCAACATTTATATAATAGAAAAATATTATTTCTAGTGGCCTCAGGTTCTTCTTGGGTTGAGTTGTTGGCCAAGGACAACATTTCTTTTTCAATTGTCAAGTCCTCATTGAAATTATCAGCCAACGTGTGCTTGCTTTTTTTCTTCACAAAAATGGAAATGGAATAATTGAGAGCTAAAGTATAGTATACAATTACAAAGGGATCAACAGTTTATGAATTATCACAAAGTTTTTTCATGAGAATAGTTAACTATTGATTGAAGCCCTTGACCTTTTCTTTCTTCTCCATCCTCAGGGAAATCAGTTCTTTTAGGACGGTGGTTGGGGATTTTTCTTACCCAAACTTATTTAGAAATAATATTTCAAAAACATCCCATCCATAAATTGAGGTAGTTGGAATATTGTAATACCAAGTTCTTGCTTTGTTTTCATATGTGTATGGAAACAACCTGCACACTACATATTTATGCTCTACCTCCAATAGGCGTAAGGGTAAATATAAATTATTTACATAGTCCTCTATATTAAAATATTTGTCAATATAAAAATTTGGTAATATACTTTCCAGATGCCTCGGAAGAGAATGATATGGAGGTTTCAAATTAAGTTCCCCCGAGGATAACCACCTCATCCAAAGTTATCCTACAATCAAGTAGACTTGACCAAGTATATCTTCTCCTAAATCTAAAGAGGTATCAGCATGGTCTTTCTGAGAAATATATGGAGAAGAACTAGTGGAGTAAGGGAAATCTGATCAAAAGGCTCAGGAATATCATTCAAGGATAACTCAATGAGTTCTTCAACAAAATCGACCAGAACACCTTTGGTGTTGACAAGTCTTTGAGAAGCTTTTCATTTCGAGAGAAAAGGTGTTATTGGAAGTTTTCCAATCTACCTTGCGTAAGAATGGGTAATGTGCCTTAAGGTGATTATTTTTTTAAGGGGAACATAATATAATCACTCTTCAGGGACAGAAACATAAATTTTTGGTTTAGAGGAACATCCTCGTAGCTAGTTTCCCTTTCAGTATGATCAAGAAAAATAAGAGAGGTATGAGGTTTTTGAACAAGAATTTCATCTCTATAAATATTAGTATAGTATAACCAAGGGGTCTTACCAACCATGCAATTTAGGTGGCCCTCCTAGTTTCAAATAATATTAAAGGGGTAAAATCTCCAAGCAACAGTTGGTGATTATCTCCAGTATGAGGTCCTAATTAGACCTCACACTATTCGGTATGAGAGAACCATCTAGATTTTGGCTTAGTTACCATTCTTGGTTGTGTGTATTTTTTGAGATATGTACGATCATCACAATAGTGAGGTGCACCTATTGAGGTAGTAGTTATCCTAATTGCAAGAAGGTAAATAAGAAAACTAGGAGCGACGATCAGAAAACTACGTTGATGCATAGCCAAGGAATAGTTAGTTGTAGCCTCAGATGACATTATACACTCAAAATAATAGATAAAAGCATAGAATAGTTAGTTGTAGCCTCGGATGACATTATACACTCAAAATAATAGATAAAAACATAGAATAGTTAGTATTTAAACCAATAAGTACTCAATATAGAAATTAAATGAGCTGAAACCACAAATGAGACATTACAGGCCAATTTTCATAATAGTCTAAAAACATTAGCAATAAATCTCATACATAAATACATAAATGAATTGCTTGAGAAAAGAAGGAAATAAATACATTGTGTATGTGGAGTGAACTTCAACGATGGTTGGCATATCTTTCATATATTAAATACCCAAAAGAATACAGAAACACTAGCTCCCAATACCTAGTTTACAGGAAATTAAAAAAAATATTCAAAAATCCTTGTTACAATCAACTCCACGCTATTTGTAGGCCTGAATGGTAACTATCTCTTGAGAATATTGGAATTCTTAATGGGAGTTAGAACTTTTCAACTTATCATATTTTCTAATAACAATTACAATACTAATTTTTCAATTCTTTTACAAGTCATACAGGACGGTTGCATCCTTCAATGGAATCTTCTCAATCTGCCTAAGATATGTGAATCATAATTCATTATAGGACCCATTCATTTTTTCTTACTTGGCAAAAAACTCTCCATGACAAAATGATAATATTAATTGTTTTTGGAGAATGTGGGTAATTCTCGTTGCAATGAAACTAAGGAGTTGAGGATTTTTTGTTATTGAGTTGGTTCCGCCAAATGATACTTGATATTATCCTTTGTAAGTTTAGCGATCAAAGTGCTAAAGGATATTTTTCTTGCCCTTAGGGCTTCTTCAGTTATCTAGTTACCTCTTCGACAATTTTAGCCTCTCCTAGATCTCCAATGGATGGTGATTTATTGAATTTGATTATCCTCTCAACTAGAGAGTAATCATTGTTGATACATGGCCATTGGTATAGAAATATATTTCTCCATCTTTTCTTGTATCATTATGGCCTAATTGACAACAATAAATTCATATGTCAATTCCTTATTGTTGAGCCTTGGGAGGTCTAATGGCCCCTGTGGATACTCTTTTGGCCATCCCTCTAATTGATGGTTTGCATTTATAACTCCTTGTAGTTATGGACCTCATTCTTTGACCTTTTACTAGAGTGGTAACGATATGATACAAATTCCTATTTGACTTGTAGATGTGAGTACACCTGTTGAACCAATGCGTTATGGTGCTCACTAACTTTTACAAAAGAAACCTTGTAAACATCTACTGAAACACTCATTTGCCTCTTGGTATTTGTTTATATACTCCACATTTTCACGCATTATTCAAACTCTATAATCTAAGCATCCTTTTATTGTACCTATTTTAAGATAACCTAAATGTTTCTTTCAATTTCTTGGGAAAATTTTGTGTCTGCAAATACTACTATGAGAGGATCCTTTGTAGTGTCTAGCATAATGGTTCTCTCTATCATAATAGGTATCGACAGTAACAATGGCCTAAATTTTGTTTTATCTGTGTGCTCCACAATTTGTTATGGGTGTAGCCAAATATGATTTTATTTGGATTTACCACCTTTTTTATTTTATTCGACACAATTCCCATCTCTTCTATTGGTAGATGAATTTTTGTGATCCCTAGCAATGTTGGAATTGTCAAGTCTATCTTCATGTTAGTTATGTCAGGATGAGACTTCAATTTTGGTTTTATTGGTTAATCTACATGTATTCTTCTTGAATTTGAGACTTAGCTTCATCATGTATCCTTCTCTAAGCTTCTTCCTACTTAGATTCAATTATTTTTCTCCTCTCTCTCCTCAACTCTTCCTCTTCTTGTTCTTTAATTTCTATTTCATGATTTGTTTTGGTACCTTATTATACTATTCAAACTACTTCTCACTCCTACCTTAACTTGTATTCTTGGTCCTTCTAAGTTGTTTCTTTCTTGGTTGCCTTCTCTCGAGCTAATGCTTGTGATTTAGCATGTTCCTCTTCCTTCTTTCTCTGGTTTGGGTCATAAAATATTCTTGAAATAAACTCTACATAATTCCTTGCATTCTTTTAATTCTCCTCCTCTATCCAAGTCTATGGTTGCTACTACCATATGAATCTACATAATTTGCAGTGATCTATAGCTATTGATCTAGGATCATAATTATGAAACGTAATATCCTCCAAATGAAAAAGTGTCAATGTATCTCCCTCCTCTTTAGCCCTATTTATGTTTGTGAATTTATAGGATCCCATATGGAATTTCATATTTGGTTAGGATGTTTCTTGACTCTTGATAGAGAACCACCTACTCCTATATGAACTTGCTATGTTATTTATCGTAACACCACATGATCAGTTACCAATAGGTAATAAGTGGGAAGGCTTGATTTCCCAAAACACCCTAATGAATGTACCATATTTCTCCACAAACCAATTTCCAAATGCTCCCACTATATTTCTATCCCTTTCTAACATGCAAGCAGTAGCTTCACTAAACAGATCCTCATATAAGGGAATCAAGAATTCATGGAAAATTTGTAAGTATGATTGAATGTAGTATTCCTTTCGGAGGTTCTTACAGTAAATGTGTATAGGTTCCTTGTGGAAGGTTCATCTCTATTCATGGTTGGAAACACCATTCTAGCACAAATCATATCTAGTAGGTATGAGGCCATGCAAAATTCGGGTCGTTTTCCTTCTTCGAGGTTTTGGTCATTCTCAATGTTTTCTTTCAATTTTTTTTCTAGATTTTATCCTAGTTGAATATTCTACCCTCAATATCCACTATGTACATCAATGGCACCTAGATTTCTGCAAAGGTTTTTTTGTTTACTCTATCATATATTCTACAAATCATGGTAACCATAAGTTGGTATAAAATATTAATCATTTTGATAGGATATTCAATGTTTTCTCACGTTCTGAATTCTCCTTTATTGGCCCACCATTTCTTTAGTATTTCCCTTAAGAATATACTAAAAAAAATTATCCATTCTTCATCGGAACATACCTCTTCTCTGTGAAACCAGTAATATAGCTCTATGTTAGAAGCATTGAATGAGGCTAGGTTTTTTCCATGGTTATCTCTATTCACAGCCTCCTTTATATCTAAGTGAATAACAAGCCACTATATTTCCTTAGTTCATGGAAAGATTGGTGGGTGGGATGCTACTTTCAACACCAATATCTATTTATTTCCATGTAAACTTAAATATCTAGATCATTTGCATGAAATCTATCTTTTCAGGAGTTTTGGTATATTTCCATTCAACTATAGTAAGTGATTTTATCTATGAAGCATGAGATATCCAAAAATTCTGGTCCATCAAAGTTTTATAACTCTTCCTTATCTGGATCTTTAGTTATTAGTTCCTTTCCAACCCTTCTCCTAGTTGTGTACATGGCTTCCCTACAAAACATCACTTAGCAACAAATACCCATTATAGGGTTAGCCTCTAAATATGAAATGGAAAGGATTAGAGATTATGTGTCTTAGGATGGACTAGGTTTCATCAAATATCAAATTTATCTGGAGCAAAGAAAGGTTATTATCTTCACTATCCCTACCATGATGGTTGAATATTTCCTATGTCTCAGTTTTTCATGAAATTGGCTCTGGGAAATAATATCTAACTAAATATTTTAGTAAATGAATGATCTTGGGGTATGAAAATGACACAAAGAAGGGAATCATAGGTTCCTTGGATAAGAAACCCTAGTTATTAGGAGGGAATATGTGTCTAATATTTTCCTAGATTTGACAATATAATTCCAAGTTTATTTCAACTTAATTGGTGTTATCCTAATCAAGAACACTCTTAGAGGGGCTAGGACAGAATTTTAAATCAACCTGGGTAAAAAAAGAAAGAAAAAATACAAGGGACAGAAAGGCTAGCGAGTAGGATGACCTAAAGATCATCTTCAAGCCACTTTTTTGCCAAGAAAAAATAGTCTTTCTATTTATTCAAACTGAATTATGTGACACGGAGGTAGGTTTGACTAGTGAGGGTGTAAGCCAAGAATAAAAATATATTAAATAGCTCATAGAGATCATTAACAATGATTGAGATCAATCTAACACTCGTTTACTATGTGGTAGTTAATTTCAATATAGAATTCCTTCAGTAAAAATCATAAACATTTCATAAAAATGAAAGTACAAATACCCTAAAAACCAACATTATAGTAAAATAAGTTGAGATTTACCATATTGTTAAGTTGGAAAACTAGGATGGAAGGATTTTATTGAAACAATTTTATTGGCTAACATGTAAGGGTGGCCTGAGTTGTTTCCAATAGATTCAAGGGTTGAGTAGTGTATTGAGGCATTGTGTTGTTTGTTTTCCTTCACTTGACATGGTTTGTTTTCTTTGGTTGAAGTGATATAATTTTTATTGGCTAGCTCCCCCTCCTTGTAACATTTATCGACTTGTTTAAATGGGTGAGACAACCCTAGTTATGATTTAAAGTTGAGGGATACTATTTTTAAATGGATATTGATGATAATACATGTTAATTTGAGCACCATATTTTTGGCTAATATTTCACCTAAGTGCCATGGTGCTAGCTTAGTGAATATTCAAGCATTGGGTAAGGTAAGGGAGGCCTTTGAAAACGTTTAAAACACTGAGTTTAGCACCCTCGTCAAGCAAGATAGTGTTGGAATGTTAACTTTGATATCATTATGTTGCTAGCCTAAGGACTTAAGTAATGGATTATATCATGTGGGGGGAGATTCTCCTTTAAATGATTGAATTTCCAGCTTACAATTTTTAATGCTTTATGTTCTTCGCTTGGTAGTTAGCCAAGTGTTATAGCATAGGATTAACTATTCATTGGGTGTTATAATACATTGAGGGAGGGACCCTATTTATGTTTTAAGTCTCTATATGTGTCATAGCACTAGGTTAATCAGTAACCTAGTGACATGGCACTAGCTAAGTCTCCAAGTGAGCAATATAGTATGTGAGTGGGGTTACCTTTTAAAGTGTTCAAAACTTAATTTGAGGTATTTTTTGTGTGCCATAGTGTTGATTTGATGGTTATAATAGCACTATCGTGTTGCTCTACCCATTAAGGGTGTATTATAATTGAAAACATTTTAATTTTCAAAAAATGCAATCTAGCATTACCTTGTTGATTAAAGAGGTTGTGTAGTGGTGGCCTAGTGACTAGCCTAGCACTACACTATCTTGGAAGGCTCAATGTGTTAGGTCCCTATATCACTAGTATAGTCCCTTATTATTTTTAGTGTAAACCCCTTATTGTTATTATTGTACCCTTGTAACCCCCATGTTGTTATTATTGTGCCCTTAAATTATTATTGTTAGGTCGGCTAGGATTACATTGTGGCCCACTAGGATTACATTATGGCCCCATGGACTCCTATATATAGAAAGGAGGTTTTTAAAATTGTATCATCCAAGAATTGTTCATTTATGTAATGTATTGGAGGTTTCCCCCTCGAAGTGGCTCATTTCTAAGGCGGTTGATATCTCTTTTCTTCTATTTTTGGAGCTGGTTACACAACATTTGGTATCAGAGCTTTGGATTCTAGGGTTTCGCTGCTCCAAACAGGTCATCATGGAATTTTCGCTATAACTTTTTTTCTACGAAGTTTAAGAAGCTGAAATTTTTAGGGTGCAAAGCTGAAATCCTGAGGAAGATTGTCTAAAAATTTCATAGCTTGTTTCACAACATTTTCGGAGATATGACCTGTGGAACTTAGGTCTTTTTTCAAGCTCCTAAACAGGTCATCGTGGCATTTGCGCTATAAATTTTTTTCTACTAAGGTTCAGACTTTGAAATTTTTATGGTGTGAAGCTAAAATCATAAGGAAACTCGTCAAAAAAATTCAGAGCTTGGTTCGCAATATTTGTGGAGATATGATCTGTGGAAGGTAGTTCTTTTTCAGGCTCCCGAATTTCATCTCAAAAAGGTGATCGTGGGAAAATTTCAATAACTCTCTGAGCATCGGATTGGAGTGTCGTAAAAAGTGGTCACAAGTACACAGACTGTAGTTTCTTGGCTATCAATTTCAAAGGTGAAGGACGAAACAGTGACACGTGGCAAGTCGTACAAGTTCGTTATACTGAACCAGCCCATAATTAGGTCATTGTGGGAGATTGGACATAACTTTGTCTTGGAGAATCCAAATCAAGTCAGACCTGTGGCATTCAAAAGAGAATTCAGAGGGCTACTTCAGTGCTAAATTTCAGATATTGTGTAGCACAATCCTTAGAGATAATACAATTTCAATATCGAGCTCCTCAAAAGCAAGTAAAAGGTGTGTATTTTTTTCGAATTGCATAAGTCTTGTTTGAAGAATCAAGTTGAATTGATTGCAAGGGCATATTGTAGAATATATATCCATTGTGGATTATAAAATGGCCTCCAAAAAGAATTCAACACCCATTAAACACTGAAAGCTCTACTATGCCTCGTTGAGAACGAAGAATGGCAACATGACATATCAAAATTACAAGAGCAAGTGCAACAAATTTCGCTCACCGCAAAGAGCAACAAATGACATGGAAGTTTTGAAAGAAGGCGTGGAATCTAGATATATGGCATGGAATCTAATATTGATGGCATGGAGAGCGCATGGAATCCTAAGATGGATGACATGGAAGCTAAGATCAATGAGAAGAGAATGGAAAACATGAAGAATGATCTAAAAACAGACATCGAAGGTTTGACAAAGTTGATACAAGAAATGTTTCCTAATGGTGAAAAGATAGTAGGAGAACCTCATGATGAGAACAAAATCAATGTTAATCGTGATTTCATAAACTCTAATGTTGGCGGGAAGAACCACCATATTCCAAAGATGGACATGAGGAATTTTGATGGCAAGGATCCCGTAACATGGATACTACATATGGAGCAATATTTTGATCTCCATAACATGCAAAACACACAAAAGGTACGCATTGCAACTTTACATTTAGAACAAAATACATTTGTATGGTATCGATGGCTTTGCTCCCGTAAAAAAATTGTCACTTGGTCAGTTTTTACGGAGGAAATGATAGCACATTATGAGGATACAAAGAGCAACACCTTCTTTACCCAATTGATAAATCTCAAACAAAAGGGTTTAGTGGGGCAGCACATTGAGGACTTCCAAAAATTGAATATAAGGGTAACTGATATTATAGAGGAACACAGGATCGATCTCTTCATAGGCACTTTAAAGGATAACATCCAACATGAAGTTCATGTTTTGGAACTGGATTCATTGGAGAAGGCATTCAGGTTGGCAAGAAAAGTTGAATGTAAAATAATGGCGACAAGGAAGCCTACCACTCAATTATATAAAGAAGGAAGTGTTGCTACGCCTAGATTTCCACAACCTACAAGGTTGACACCACAAAAATTGGAAGAAAAAAGAGAAAAAGTGCTTTGCTACAGTTGTGATAGAAAATACACTAAAGGTCATAAGTGTGCTGAAAATAAATTATTTTACATAGATTGTGAAGAAGAAGAAGAAAATGAACAAGAAGAGGATATACACCAGGAACCGGCCCTAGAAGAGGAAGAAATGAATCCGACCATATCTTGTAATGCACTAGCAGGAATTACCACTCCTCAAACTCTCAAGATAGAAGGACAGATCAAGAAGAAAAAGGTAATAGTGTTGATTGATTCAGGTAGCACCCATAATTTTATTCATTGTAAGGTAGCCAAGGAATTAAATTGTTTCCTATACCCAGCACCAGAATGTCAAGTGATGGTTGCAAATGGAGGAACTATAAATTGCTCTGGAAAATGCCATAATATCAAGCTAACCATGGGGGAATATGTATTGACTAGTCCAATGCTTTCCATTCCTATGGGAGGTGCTGATGTTGTACTAGGAGTACAATGGTTACAATCTTTGGGGACGGTGGCTTTTAATTTTCAAGAACTTTTCTTGAAATTTTTTTCAGAAGGAAAGGAAGTCGAATTACGGGGTATTGCAGGGAAGCCAGGAAGGATAATAAGCTCTAATGTCATGACAAAGCTTCTAAAGAAAGAACAGCGAGGCGTAATTGCACAATTATGCTCACTAGAAATTCCAACATCAAAATCATCTATTTCTGTAGATCTCCAACAAGTCTTGGACAATCATTCCAAGGTGTTTGAAACTCCCAAAGGACTCCCACCTATTCGTGATCATGATCATGCTATTCATTTGATTCAGGAAGTGTTCCTCCAAACATCAGGCCTTATAGATATCCTTACTTCCAAAAGAGCGAAATTGAACGTATGATTGCAGAAATGTTAGAGGCGGGTATAATTCAACCTAGTCAAAGTTCTTTCTCTGCTCCTGTAGTATTGGTATACAAGAAGGATGGATCATGGCGAATGTGTCCGGATTATAGGGAGCTCAATAAGCTCACCATTAAAGATAAATTTCCCATTCCTGTGATTGATGAATTATTGGATGAATTACATGGAGCAATTTATTTTACGAAGTTGGATCTTCGTTCAGGATATCATCAAATTAGAATGAAGACTGAAGATATTCCAAAAACAACATTTCGAACTCATGAGGGTCATTATGAATTTTTGGTCATGCCTTTTGGCCTTACCAATGCACCTTCTCCATTTCAAGGGTTGATGAATTCCATTTTCAAACCCTTCCTTAGAAAATTTGTGCTAGTATTTTTTGATGATATACTAATCTACAGCAGGTCTTGGAAGGATCATGTTGAACATGTTGACGGGGTGCTCAAACTATTGCAGGAGAAACAATTATATGCAAAAACATCCAAATGTTTCTTTGGAGTACAAGAGGTGGAATATCTGGGTCATATTATATCTCACGAGGGTGTTAAAGTAGACCCTAACAAAATTAAAGCCATTAAGGAATGGAAAGTCCCCATGACCATAAAGTAGTTGCGAGGATTTCTCGGGTTAACAGGGTATTATCGCAAGTTTGTTAAGAATTATGGGAGAATAGCAGCACCTCTAACAACATTGTTGAAGAAAGATGCATTTTCATGGACTCCTGAAGCAACTAAGGCCTTTGAACATCTTAAAGAGGCAATGTGCCTAGCACCGGTCTTAGCTACGCGAGACTTCACAAAAACCTTTATTGTGGAATGTGATGCCTCAGGAAATGGAATTGGTGCAGTTTTAATGCAGGAAGGAAGACCCATTGCTTTTGAAAGTCGTCCAATCAAAGGAAAGTATTTACAGAAACCTATTTATGAGAAGGAAATGTTAGCAATACTGCATGCACTAAAGAAATGGAGAACTTACCTAATGGGAAGACACTTCAAGGTAAAAACTGATCATGATAGTCTTAAACTCTTTTTTGAACAAAGAATATCTTCAGAAGAGCAGCAAAAATGGGTCACAAAGATGTTGGGTTATGACTTTGAAATAATTTACAAAAAAGGAAAGCTTAATGTTGTTGTAGATGCACTCTCAAGAAAGAATGAAGAGGTGGAAGCATTGCTTTGTGCCATTTCTATTATCCAACCAGATTGGATAACTGAAGCAAGAGATGAATGGAAGAAGAAAAAGATGTATGGACACTCATTCAAAAGTTGCAGCAAGATACTAGTACATCTGATACATTTAGTTGGAAAAATGATTCCTTATGGTACAAATATCGCTTATATATTTGCAATAATTCCCAACTAAAACAAAAGATTCTTCTGGAATTGCACACTTCTCCTTTAGGAGGACACTCAGGATTTTTAAAAACTTACCACAGGGTGAAGAAAGAATTTTTTTGGGATGGCCTTAAATCTGATATTCAAAATTTTGTGACGGAATGTTTGGTTTGCCAGCAGAATAAAGTTGAGACAATTAAGACCCCGGGACTTCTACAACCTTTATCCATTCCAAGTCAACGTGGGGAGGAGATTTCAATGGATTTTATCACAGGTTTACCTAAGTCCGAAGGAAAGAATGTCATCATGGTGGTAGTTGATAGACTTACCAAGTATGCACACTTTTGTGCATTATCTCATCCATTTAAAGCAAGTACAGTTGCTACTACATTTATGGACAGAATTCAAAAGCTACATGGAAGCCCAAGGGTTATTGTGAGTGATAGAGATCCCATTTTTACTGGAAATTTTTGGATGGAGTTATTTTCTTGTTTGGGTACTCAATTAGCTCATAGCTCATCTTATCATCCTCAATCTGATGGTAAAACTGAGATAGTAAATAAATGTTTGGAAGGATATCTTCGTTGTTTTGTATCTAATAAACAAACACAATGGGTCTAGTGGTTACCTCTCGCTGAATGGTGGTATAACACTTCCTTCCATACTGCAGTGAAAATGACCCCATTTATGGCACTGATGTAGTGGAAGATCACACCGAGCATCAGCAAGAAGTTCTCCAACTCTTAAAGGATAAACTGACTTTGGAACAAAATCGAATGAAACAACAGGCAGATCAACATCGCAGCGAGAGAAGTTTTGATGTAGGAGATTGGGTATTTTTACGGATACAACCATACAAACAAATGTCCCTCAAGAAAGCTAAGAAGGATAATAAATTATCACCAAAGTACTATGGTCCTTACAAGGTGTTGCAAAAGATTGGTACTATGGCATACAAATTGGAGCTTCCGACTTCTTCGCGAGTACATCCAGTTTTCCATGTTTCATGCTTAAAGAAGGTTATAGGTGAAAATATTTCAGTTCAAAAATATTGCCAGAAATTGATGAGGAAGGAAAAATCATATTGGAACCTGAAGCAGTCATGGAAACAAGAACTCGACAACGACGGAATCGATCAATTTCAAATTATCTCATCAAGTGGAAGAACTTACCCACTAAAGATTCTACATGGGAGGATGAGAATTTTATACAGAAGCACCCGGAGCTACTCAAGCGTTGAGGACAACACTTTTTTTGAAGGAGAGGGGCATGTTAGGTCCCTATATCACTAGTGTAGTCCCTTATTATTGTTAGTGTAAACCCCTTATTGTTATTATTGTACCCTTGTAACCCCAATGTTGTTATTATTGTGCCCTTAAATTATTATTGTTAGGTCGGCTAGGATTACATTGTGGCCCACTAGGATTACATTATGGCCCCATGGACTCCTATATATAGAAAGGAGGTTTTGTAAATTGTATCATCCAAGAATTGTTCATTTATGTATGAACTTAAATGTTAATCCCAAATTTCCAAGCATAGTGCTATCAACTGGGTTATGTTAGCGTTATAGCACCAAATTTTCAACTAAAGGAGCGATACACAATAGAAATGTCAATTATTCTAGCTTTAAGCATGGGCTCTAAGTGTGGCATTGGCTTGTTGGCTAGTCTGGAAATACACTTATGAAAAAGACTTAAAAACAAGTTTTTTATTGAAAATATTTGGATATCTAGCACTCGAAGAAAAGTTTAATGGATATTGTAATGAAAAAAATCAACTTGAATTTGCAACTTCGATCAAGAACAAGATTTATTTATCCAAGTTGCCTCAGAAGGTGAAAACACTAAGAATCACTTAGTGCTTCATGCCTCGTATCAAGTGGTGTTTCAAATAAACAATCAGTCATCCAATATCTCAAGGTAGAAAGCTCCAATGAGGACTGGTACGGATGGACAACTAGGAAACCTAGTGTTTGTATTTTTAGAATAGTGGGCCTCTCAATTTCTTCCTATCATAAGTGACAATAAGGAATTGGGGAGGGTGTTGCAGCAACTACAATATATTTTTTTAATTTCCCCATCAGACAAACCATAGGCATTTTCCTCATGGATATGTATCTCGTTTAGTACCTTGATAGCTTTAGTGGGGAGGGACTTCCAATTACCATCAAAATATACCTTATAATATGGGTCACCCTAGCATATGACATATATTTCCTTTCAAATATCTTATGATTTTTTATTAACCATTGGCCCCATAGAACAAAACAAGGCAATGCTCTAAGAGATATTAAATAATGATCTTAATGTTGGCTTTAAAATCACTCCATTAGGGTTGCTATATTCCACAAAAGTGTACCCTAGAGATCCTTCATGATATAAATAATATCCTTCCCATCTACCCTTGAGAAATAAATATTAACAAAACATTATTTTTGTGATATCTTTCAGTAAAAATCACATAAGAAATTTTTAGTCAACATGTTTCGAACCATCTAGTGTGGTTCATCTTCAGGACAAGATGAAGAACCGGATCTTGGCATAAAATTAAATATATGTAGAGAGATGTTTTCTATCTGTTAGAATATAACAGCTAATTTTTACTAACGGTTGTTATATTCTAGCTCCTTTATTCTAACAACTAGAAAAATCCTCTCTGCATCTATTTAATTTGATGCAAGATATGGTTCTTCATATTGTCTTGAAGATGAACCACACTAGATGGTTCAAAATGCATCGACTAAAAGTTTATTATGTAATTTTTACCAAAATATCTCTCAACATTCATAATATGGATCACATAAGCTTGAATTGAAATAAAAACATGATTTATAGTTTGTAAGATCAGCATTACACAAAATGCACCAACTAGGATTCTACAGATTACATTTATTTTTATTATCCCATGTCAAAACCTTATTTACCATAGCCAACAAAAGGAGAATTATAGATTCTAAGGAAGTATCTAAACTCCAAATAGCTTTCCACCACCCAAATGTTTCACCACTTATCCCTTCCTCAATGCATGCAATGTTGTTTATTTGTGCTATAAAAATCCCAAATTCTTTATATTATGACCATTTAAGTTCATTGTCTTGGTTAAAAAGCATAATGACTTTGTGCTAAAGAAAAATAACATAATTATCCCATTTATCTACCAAGGGTCCTTCCAAACCTAAATTACCTATAGATTTACATGCTTATGACTTGCCTAGACCATCCCTTATTGCATCCTAGAGACTAAATATACACAAATTGTGAAATTTGATAAGTAGAGAGGTAGACAAATCAAATTTTCCACTATAACCATTCTAGGGGCCTTCATTCGTCCTAACTTGATTTCCTTTTCCAATTATCTAGGCAATACATTTCCCCACAAAGGAATAGCTTTTAATAATTTACTTCCATATGATAGAGCAGCCATTAGCTTCCTTGTTTTCCAACCTTGCCCAATCTTTAATTGATTTAAATTTTAGATATTAATGTTTAACAACCTTTCCCCACAATAATTCATTGAATAGGAGTCTCCAAAAACTTTTGATTGCTAAAGATACAATAAATACATTGATATTTTTTAGTCTCGACCCTCCAATATTTTTGTATTTGGAAATTTTAGACCATTTCACCAAACAAATCACTTCACTGTGACATTCAAACCATTGGGTTAGTTGACATACTTGTTAAAATGAAAATAGTTCTCATGTTTATCCACCTACAACCTTAAAAATAATGGTATTCCATTGTTGTTTAAGCTTGGGGAACACATCCCACGAAATTATTTTGAATTATTCAAGATAAACACAACAATATGTGCTCACTTACAATGGCATGTTGGGTATATCCATGCATATTTAATTAATTGTTAGTCTCTTGAAAAATAAATATATATGATTATTTAATGAGTGTTGGGTTTTCACGATTACACAAGGAAACATAGTATACTTTTAACTACTATATATTGTTGCAATTATATGGGAAGTTTTAATTGCATATAGTAGTTCAGTGTTGGTATTAGTAAAACATGGGTACCTTTCTGTGAACAAATAGAATAGAGCTAAAGTGTTGGGACCTTATAATCATTCAAAATAAAGAGTGTCATCCACCTTAGTTTTTGTTTGTATAGTGGGATTGAGAAAATGAATGTGTGATGTGTATGCATTGTTGAAAAGTAGATTAAAACTTTAGTTGGCATAATATATTTATTAATCAACCTTTACATTGGGCTTGAATTGTTGGCATCAACAAATTAGTTATTGAGAAAATAAATAAAATAAAGCACATTTAACCAGGAATAAATAATTTGTAGGGTTTTGCTTACACATTTTAAGAGTAGACAAAGATGTTAGTTGATTGAAATTTCACAGACTTTATTTTCAATAACAAAATTCAATTTTTTTTCCATCTACTACCAACATATACCATATCCAAGTCTAAGAATGAAAGAGAAAGATACTTATGTGCCAAATATGAAAATGGATTCTAATTGAAGAACTCTTAAATTTCAATATTTCATAGTTTGATGATCATGAAAGAGATTCAATAAGTAGACTTGTATATTACTAGAACAATTGAGGTCGTGGTCTAGAGTTGGAGCTAGAGTTAGAAACTAGAGCTAGAGCTCAAAGCCTAAGTCATAGCGATAAACAAGAGCCATGTTCCATAGAAGTGGAAGAGAGGTATACTAATTCAAAAGCTTGGTTTCCTTATAATATTTTCATAACTAAAAGCCTCTTGCTAGGGAAGTTCAATTTCAATTGGATTTAAAACAAATATTGAATGGTTTATGAGACCCGTTACATACAAAAAATCGAAAAAATTTAAAGTTGAAAAAATACAACGTAAGTGCCAAAAAACAAGAAGAGAAGAATGAAAGGAATTGTGAAATATAATGCTACCAATAAAGGATGAAATGAGATAGAATAGCACTGGAGAATGGAAAATTAAAGGACAAGAATGCTTAGTCTTTCGTTTGCTTAATCAAGCCCTATGTTTCCTATTTTATTTGGAAAAAGGATTTAGAAGGGGCCCTTTTGGCCCAAAGGACCATCACACTACAATTCCTTGCTATTTCAATTGATAAATGCCATAGGCAACCATCACATTACATTTTAACCTTGCATCAATGTCCAGAAAAAACATTGAGCAAAACCATTCAATTTTTTTTTATTCATTTGGTTTTCCAGGGTAAAATAATATATGTGCCTTATAGTGTTTACTTGTTGTATAAATGTATTGAATGCAAACTTGACTTACTTCTTTATCATTTTAACATTTTCTTGCATTCATCGTGTAAACCACAAGCACTATTTTAGAGTTGCAATGCATCCCTAACTTTGTTCATGGTTGAATAATTACTTGAGCATTGAAATTATTTACATGTTGGTATATCTATTGTGTGCCCCTAATATGGCAGAGTGCTTGACCATTATCTTACTATCAATGGGTTATATTTGTAGTATGAATCAATCCCCCTATGTTCTCTTGCCTAATTTATTTCAATATTTAAACTTATCAATTTAAACCCTGGAACATTTTGAGGATTTGTATGGTTTAATTATTGTCTTAACAAATTTTTAATGTTTGATTAATTCATTGCCTTATTCTTCTTCTTTCTTTATCATTTAAATTCTCAACCCAATTATTGTTGTGTATTCACCCATGCTCTGATTAAAATGTTGTTCGTGGATTATTGAAGCATTTATAGTGTTACATAAGTTTGTTAGATCAATGCACCCTTTAACCTATTCATACAATCCATTAATACTTGGGCCAAAATAATTTAATGGATAACCAATTGAACTCTTTGCATTCTCATGTTTCTATTAGCTCATGTTATGGCATAGTTAAGTTTATTAGACAATGGATTTATTAATAGTGTGTTGTGCTTAAACCTTTAGAAACACAGAGTGTTGATTTTGAAAAACTAAATAGAGTGCATTCTTACATGACATATATTTTTCTCATAGTAGTATGGACATCCAGGTAGCATAGTGTTATTTTATTTGAGTATAACTAGAGTTTTGGATGCAATATCATAAAATAAAACTTGAGAAGATATGAATCCTCTAATAGACAAGGATATTGGCACCATAAGAATTGAAATTAGAAACAAAGATATTGGTTCGCACCAAAAAAAAATTGTATTGTAATCAACTTAGAACTATACCTAAAATAGAGATATATTTTCATGAATGTTGGAGAAGAGCAAGTAGAAAATATTTTCTCAACTTGATAGAACATCCAATTTAACCTTTGTAAATTATATATGTTAGTGAGATGTGTGGGTTGTAAGAACAAAGTTACTAACTTAACTAAAATGTAACCTCAAAACGAGAACTATAGCCCAAAAAATCCCTATTTTGCGCAAAAAAAATGAAAAAAAAACCTTTTTGGTGTTGCATCAACGCTTTTTCTTGAAGGGGTAAAATTTCAACATTTTTTAGCAATGGAAATAAAATTTAAAATTATATATATATATATATATATATATATATATATATATATATATATATATATATATATATGCATTGAAAACAATGAAAAAACGAAAAGTGTTGATGTTGCATCAATGTTTTCTTTTTTGAGTTAAATTTCTAACATTGTTTAGCAATGGCATTAAATAGAAAATACCTTGACTCCGAAAAACCTTAAAATTCCAACAATTTTTAGCCATGGTGATAAATATAAAATATCATGACTCTAAAAAACCCTAAAATTCTAACTATTTTCAACCATGGTGTTAAAGATAAAATATAATGACTCCGAAAAACCTTAAAATTTTGATATTTTCAACCATGGAATTAAAACCAAATATTATGAGTACAAAAAACCTTAAGTTTTCCACACATTTCAACCATGGCATTATGGACCAAATATTATGGCTAAAAAAATCTTTAAAAAATGAACACAAATCAAAGAGGCATTATACCAAGAGTAATTATCATTTTAAAGGCTAAAAGTTTAGCTCTTTCGAAAGCTTAGCCTAAGACAACTTGTCCCATTAAATGAAAACTTAAAAATCAACCATCAAATTGAAGTATCCCCTTTTTAATGGGGCATCAAAATTGCAACATTTTTTTAGCTATGGTCTCTCAAATCATAACAATAAACAATATCGTAGCAATATCATCATATAATTTAAAAATTCAACATTAATTCATAATATTTTTTTTTTAATTTTAATCAAAATATTAATACTAAGTATATTGAATGAAACATAAACTATTTCTGAAAATTATTGTTGCATAGTGGATATTAGAAATGACTTATAACTTCATGTAAGATCATATTAAAGTTAAAATATTTATTTCAAGTTACTATGCAAACATCATTTACATAACATGTGAGGAAATTATTCAAATTCACTCATAGGTTCTTGCACACCATCAAAATCTACAACATATTTAGATGAAAGACTAGATGCACATGAAGATGACCTATATTCTTCTCTATCATCAACTAGTTCCCCATTTGAGTCAGCATCTATGCCCACAAGTTCAGATGTAAAAAGTCTTCTAGATCTATGATTGGGTTTAGTAGACTCCCATCTTAAAATTATTTCTTGTGGTATAAACCTCTTGATAATATATATGGTCCTAAAGTGAAGAGTTCCTCTCTTTCTTAAATTAAAGTCATAAACAACTATGTCAGCAACCTCTAATTTTAAGAGGTCATTGCAACAACGATTTATATTTGAACCGTTTATTTTTCTCTTTCTATTGATTTTTTTATCAACTACCATCATTGGCGTGTACACACCATTGAATGGGTGTGTATCTGTGACATACCAATGTATTTAAACTACTATAACATCTTCATTTTCTTTGATGACCTTTATAACCTTGGAAACCCAGAATGAATAACCATGTGGATCTCCATCCATTAACACTGCGATCATGCGACCCTCCTTAAATTGTTAAACAAAACCCCTATAGAGTTCTTCCATGGCTTCATGTTGTGCACGTAATCTTCTAGAAGAAATATACATTTATCTTACCTCTACCTATGAAGAATCAATAATAGCTTGAGATTGTTCTTGTTCAATAATATTTCTTTCCTCATATTCATTTGTCATATTTTGTGGCCAAATAAATGGATTCTTCAAAATTTTATCTCCATTTATTAATTTTTAAATGATGTCACTTTGATCATTGAAAAAAAATTCCCACCAAACTGAATTACCAACATCAAAGTACTCATATGTATCTCTAATATATTTTTTAATTTCTTCTAGGCATTCAAAATCATTTATATCTCTCTTATTCCTTCATGCATTATCGATTTCAATAATTGATTGTAAACAAAATATATTTGATGAAAATATTGGACAATCTAGAATTAACTTCAAAAATGCTAAACCTGATGATGACCCCCATTTTGTAGTAGTTGAATACTTCTTGCCCCATATAAATGTTTTCCCATCATTTTTTTTTATACAAAACTGATGTTGAAAACTAATGCCATTAAGTTGTTCAATGCATTTCTCTTCACCATGTGATCCCAAAATAAATCTTTGCATGTCAATAGTTTCTTCCAACATGTGAAAATTAGGCTCCATAATGTATGATTTCTTAATGCATTCAATTAATGATGGAAGGATCCCAACATCCTTCCTCCTCAATGTTACTGAAAAATATTGAACATATGATAAATATGGCCTTGTTTATTCCCAACAAGAAGGAATCCAACCTTTACCTTTTGAAAAAATCCTAATTGAACAAGCATGCATAGATATTCAAATATAATTTGATTTGTGTTTTCACGACTAGTGTTGTCTAATTTCATATACAAAACTTCAGGAATATTACCACACCAATCAACAAGCACGTCATGAATTATGCTTATTGTCATATTTGCCTCATTATGAATATTTGGAGTTGTGAAGTAAACCCTTGGACATGTTTTCTCATTAAAGACCATACAACCAACCAAGTGAAACTGAATAAAATTTTCCTCCTGTAATTTGTTTAGTGTGTAGGAAAAATGTGGTAGAAGTGTTTTCTTCTAGTCTATAATGCCAACTATCAAACCTAAATATTTATTTGGATTATCATAACACTTATTTCAATTCCTGTACAACTCTTCGTTTCACTTGATTATTGATTGTGATTCTCTTTAAGTGCTTTGACAATGGAATATAAACATAACATAAAAGAAACCTATTAATAAATACATTTCTATAGTTGATAAATATTAAATTTTAAGAAATAATGTTGTGAATTCATACCTATTTATTCCCCTTAACATTTATCCATTTTTGTTTTAAGAGAAGCACAAGTACTGCAAACCCCTATACTTCACTTCTTAGGAATACAGACGTTGTTGAATTCTTGCCTCCATATCCTCGTAAAATATGGATAGCATCTCCTTCAACATCTTCCTCATATTCTTTGTATAATTTGTAGAATTATCATACTCAAGAAATTATTTGGAGTATATATTGTGTCTCTATTTGGCATATAGTACTTTTCATGTTTCAAAAATAAGTCTTGCATCGATGACATTGTAGTATTTTCTAATGGCCCAATTTATCGTCTATGATGTACTTTTGAATAAAATGTGAGATATTTTTCCAATTTTATTTGAATTCTCAATAAACAAAAATTACCAATTGAATGCAAATTTTTGAAATCCTATCTACAAAAAAATAAATTCCCAATATGATAATCATAGCCTGCCAATGTAGATTGCATGTAGCCCACTAATTATGAATTTTATATGCTTTTATTCATTGAAAAATATGTCTTCCTTTTCTCCAATGCATACTTGAAATTTATACATTTCAAACAATCCTTTTGATAACATTCACTTGGAATTGGATAAGTGATAGAACTTTTTGTCATGATATATTCTTTCTTAGACCTTATATAACTAAAATATATTGGATTGATATAAAAAGGTTCAGTCCTACTCCTAGATAAAATATTTGATTGCAATGTCTCCATCATTTCATTATCCTCTCTACAAGAATTTTCATTATCATTGGGAGGAACATTATCCTCACCACCATCATTCTGAAAATGGTTAATAAATTCATTGCCATCCTTGCTTGGAGAATATTCTTTGTCATCCTCATTTGAAGGAAATTTTTCACTATCATCATTTGCTCCTTTGAAATCCTCGCTTAGGAGAAACCCATCACCATCACCATATATGCCTTCAAAATCCTCTCTCATAGGAAATCCATCATCATAACTAGTTCCCTTAAAATACTTTCTTAGAGGAAATGCATCACCATCCTCATTGTTCCTTTAAAATTATCACTTGGAGGAAATTCACTATCATCGTTTGTTCTTTTCAAATCCTTTCTAGGAGGAAATCCATCATCATCATCGGTGCTTTTTAATTCATCATTCAGAGGAAATCCATCATCATCATTAGTGATTTTTAAATCCTCACTCAAAGGAAATCCTTCACCATCCTCATCTCTTCCATTTAAATCCTTGCTCGAAGGAAATCCTTCACCATCCTCGTCTCTTCCATTTAAATCCTCACTTGGAGGAAATCCTTCACCATCATCGTTTATGATTTTTAAATCCTCACTTGGAGTAAATCCATCATCATTATTTGTGCTTTTGAAACCCTCGCTCAAGGGAAATCCATCATCATCATCGGTGTTTTTGAAATCCTCTCTTGAAGGAAATCCATCATTGTCATTGGTGTTTTGAAATCCTCAC
The DNA here is from genome assembly GCA_034641835.2 of Pinus albicaulis. Taxonomy (NCBI): domain Eukaryota; kingdom Viridiplantae; phylum Streptophyta; class Pinopsida; order Pinales; family Pinaceae; genus Pinus; species Pinus albicaulis. Next base: position 1,460,479,187 of record CM076572.1, on the reverse strand, counting down.
TCGGAGGAAATCCATCATCGCCATCAATGCTTTTGAAATCCTTACTTGGAAGAAATCCTTCCCCATCCTCATCTGTGAGGACCAAATCGGGGTCCTCTAACCAAAACTAAATTTATCATCTAATTTCACAACAAGGAAAATAATATTTTAATAAGAAAACAATTATTTTACAATAGCATACAAAAAAAAATTGATTTACAACATATTGAACATGTAAGGAATGTGCTTTCAGAAATTTACATAAATAAAAGAACAAAAGGAAGAATATTTGATCTGTTGGATCAGTTAGGGTACTCCTACTAGGGTTTCCCAACTAAATTTTCCACTCTGCCAACTAGGAATTTCTACCTAAGTTCCTAGCCCATGGTACCTCCATAGGCTCCCTAGCCCTCTGAGCCCAAGTCCTACAATATTTTTCGTAGTGTGTCCAAAATAATAGGTCCAATACTCCCCAAACACAACCAAAACCAATCTCTTTTATTCCCCTTCCTTCCTTTCCTCTTTCAATTCTTTCCTCTAATACCAAAAATAAAAATAAAGACCAAATATCCCCCCTTCTCCTCTCATCCTCCTTCCCTTTATGTCTCCCCCAGTCATCCACCTCAACCATCTCCCATTCAGGCCATGTATACTCCCCTGTCCCTTTTAATTTAATTACCTTGACTTCCCCCCTTATATCTTATCTACAAATAAACTTGAGGAGGCTACTAGTAAAAAATTGGAAATGAAATACTAATATTTAATTATGAAATAAATGTGAGGATACAATTGGTCCAAATTTAGGAAATGAAATAATAAATAATAATAAATTAAAAATATTAAGTCACATCAGTAAAATTACAAATTCAAAAAATCTAATTAATTTAATATTAATAAGTATATACCAATATAACTTTATAACTATAAGTCAAGGTTATAAGGTTAATTAAACACCAATCAAGATTATACATTAGTCAAAATTAACCATTTATTTAATCCTCTAACATTTTAAGTTTTATAATACTAGTGTATATGTGCGATGTGTGGGTATGTAGCTACTTACCCACACCTCGCACGAATACTAATAATACTTATTGAAATCAAGCACAAAAATTCAATCATTCAGAAAGTAGTGGATAAGATAATGTAAGATAATAGGATTAGGTAGGGCATCACATTATCTATTCCTTTGAAATCCTTACTTGGAGAAAATCCATAATCATTGTTTGTGCTTTTGAAATCCTCACTCGAAGTAAATCCATCATCATCACCTGTGCTTTTGAAATCCTCGTTCTAAGGAATTTCATCATCATCGTGATCACCTTTTAAAACTTGACTTAGAGAAAATGAGTTATCCTTATTTATGCCTCTAGAATTCTCATTTAGAGAAATATTTTCATCCTCCCCTTTGCCAATGGTGCCTTTATAATCCTTAGGATTAGGAATTTCTTGATAAATTTACTCAATATCATTGCTTGTACTTTCATCAAACTCCTCACTAAGTGAAAATTTTGACTCTTTATTCATAGTGAACGTATTCATTTTATATTCATCAATACTAAATAGATTTGTTGTGTGAACAGGATGTTGATGCTGCAGAAATAGAAACTTCACTATCACATGACTCCATGACCTTTTATAGATTATGTTGAATGATACAAATGCTCTATTTCCAAATGACAATATATAACTTGGAGAACGGAAAAATCTCTCTAAAGTTCCCCCCTAAACATTTCGACCAAAAAAATTCCCTCTAAAGTTTCTCCCCAAAAATTTTGGCTGAAAAAATTCCCTCCAAAATTTATTCTAAAACATTCTACTAAAAACATTACTTAAAAATTATTACTCGACTTTCTATTCAAATTTTCTTTTAATACTTTCCTTCAAAAATGAAATAAAACTTTTATTTTAATTATTTAACTTTAACAAAATAATTAAGCTAATTTTTACAATTTATATATATTTTTTTTTATCTCACATTTAACACAAGTTAATCTAAACCCATAATTTTAATTATATATTAAATTTCTTTAATTTTATTTTTAATCTCTCATTCAACAAAACTTAAAGTAATCCCACAATATTCGTTATATATTAGTTTTCATAGTTTCTATTCCTCACTTCATATCAAATCTTGTGAGCATTTGTTAAAAAGCTTGGAGCTATTTATGAAAAAGCTATAGAGTCATTGAAAAGACACTAAAAAAACATTTTTTTAGACTTTCAAATCGACAAAACATTTTTTTGTTTGTTACACTCAATTTTTTGATTTTTTTTTTATACTTTTGATATTAAAAAAGAACCTTAAATTAAGAATTAAAACAAGCATACAAACAATTTTTTTTTTTTTAATTTGTTATGTTTTCTTCTTATACTTTTGAACAATAAAACCCCTCAAAAATAAAACTAAAATTAAAAATTAAAAAAATAAAAATAAATAAATTAAAAGTAAATTTAAAATATAAAATATAAAAAATATGTTAACAATATTTTTTATATATTTTTTTAATTTGATACAAATTTAATTTATATTTTTTAATTTGTTTTATATATATATATATATATATATATATATATATATATATATATATATATATATATATATATATATATATATATATATATATTCTTTTAAATTAAATTTGTTAATTTTAGTTTTTAAAATGTTAATAATTAAAAATAGTATTATTATATAGAGATGGATGGAGCTTTGAAAATCTTTGTGGTAGTTATATTTTTTCCCTAGTCAGTCAATATATTCTTAGATTGCGTGGATCTCTTTGCAGATCTCTTCTGCAGTCCGAAAAAAAATTTGTTAATTTTAGTTTTTAAAATGTTAATAATTAAAAATAGTATTATTATATAGAGATGGATGGAGCTTTGAAAATCTTTGTGGTAGTTATATTTTTTCCCTAGTCAGTCAATATATTCTTAGATTGCGTGGATCTCTTTGCAGATCTCTTCTGCAGTCCGAAAAATGGTGAATCGTAGTGATCCAACAAAGAAGACAATATTTTATGAAGGAATGGTTGTTGGTCCAGCAAGCTCTTCTTTAGTTTCATATAGTGCCATGCTGAAATCTAGATATGTTCTTATAGTAGTTCAAGAATTTCCTTCCCTCAATATTCCATTGGAGGAGGAATTTTTTAACTATGAAAAATATTTTCGAAGTAAGGTTTGGTCTGCAATTTTAATGGGTTTTGGTTTCAGTTTATTGGTCTGCACAAATGGATATCTGAGACATGGAAACCTCTCTTAATGAATGATCTAAATATTTATCCTATGGCTCGAGGTTTTTTTGTTTTTATTTTTGAAAATATTGAGGACAAGAAGGCCATTTTTTAATCTAGTTTTTCATTCTAGGGTAGTGTTGGTCTCTTCATGTAGTCCTGGCCTACCACCTTTGATCTATTTACGGCACCAATCTCCATAGCTATAGTTTGGGTAAGGCTTCTGAATCTACCCTTGCATCTTTGGAATCTCTCATCATTATCATCCATTAGGAATGTATGAGGAAAGTTTTATTGCCACAACCCAAAAACTAAAAAAAAAGTATAAGACCACTTATGCTCGAATATGTGTGGAAATGGAATTCAATGAGGCTTTTCTCACTGAGATTAAACTGATGGCTCTATAATATTCCTAGATTCAAAATATTGATTATGAAAATCATTCATTCTAGCATAGGGTGTGTCATGAAACATGGCATGTAATAAAAAAATCCCCAAGAATTTTCAGAACAAAAAATATCTAAGAAAAAAAAACAAAGGCCCAAATGGTGGGAAGCAGCTTAGGGCGATTATTATACAACATACAAAGAATAAGAGTCTGAGGATAAGAAAGTAATAGAAGAGAAAAAGGAAGCACATATTGTCAAATAAAATGCATCAGAAATGACAAAACCGGTCATGAAAAAACATATGCCATTAAGGATCCTCCAGACTCAGCGAAAGTGGAAAAGTAGCAAGCCCTCGTGAAAAATGAATCCCCTCCTGAACCCACAATGAATAAATATGGAAATAAAACTTCTTATGCAGATCAGGCACATTAAGAAGAATTCAAAAATAGCAACACTCACTTGCCGAAGAATTACTCATTGAAATTAGCATAAAACATTGGTCGGATTCAAGTTGGGAAGAAAGGAAAAAGTGTTTCACCAAGGAAAATAAGAAGTCAGACTAAATCAAATCAATAGTATTGAAAAGTGGAATGTAAATGTGTTTGGATATTCAGAGTTTTGAGAGAAAACAAAATTAGCTCGAAAGGGGCTGGAATTTTTGTATGATGAGGTACTCGCTTGAGGGTTTGGAATGAGTCTCCATGCTCAATCTCAAAACTATAGGGAAGATTGGAATATGTAAAAGTTATGGCCTTGTAACTAGATTAATATTTAGTACAAATATTTACTCACTTCTTTAAAAGAAAAAAATAATAACTTTTCTGTTTATTTTATTTTTTTAAATTTATTCTTTCTACTTCTTCTTTTTATTTAAATAATAATAATATTTCAATTTTCTTAAATGTTGTTATAAAATTATGTTATTACAAACTATTAATAATTTAAATTTTTTTAATCTCATTTTTATTTTTATGTTGTTTTTAATTTCTATTTTTTTTGGTTAATTTTAATTTTGTATTATTTTTTTATTTAAGTCAATGTTGCTTTTTCTTTAAATTACAGTTATATGTTTTTGTAGTTAAATTTTTTGTTGTATATATATATTATTTTATTTTGAAGATATTGTTTTCTTGGATGTTATAATGTTTGCTTGATAATTTTTTTTAATTACTAAAATAATTAGCTTCGTTAAAATAAAAGTGTGAAGATCTGTTAGGTGAGCAAATCTATGCTACTATTTTTATGTAGTTGATCCCAGTAGCGTATTGTGGAGTTCGGGGAAGGGGTGCGCATACGCCTCTCCCTATGACAAATATTTTGATTTTCATGCATTGGGCATGTCTCTCAATAAAAACCCTAGACCCAAGGAATCGTAGTAGAAGTTCGTTAAGAAAGTCAAGAACACTTTGTTAGTCCTTCTTCATCTAAGCTTCCAAAAGACCTCCTTGACCTTCTCTAATAAGGATTTAGTCAAAAATTTAATGGGCATGTGGCCCTCTCCCAAGTCAATGGAGCATTGCATTCATAAGACCTGAAAACCCATCATTAAATGGAATCTCGGTATATACCATATTAGCAATGGTTTCTTCTCCCTTATTTTCGAGTACAAGAAAGACCGAGACATAGTTTTTCGAAACAAGTCATATTTCTTTGGCTCCAAGGGAATGTACTTGAATGCCTAGTACCTATATTTCAATCAAGATGAGGATATCCCAAAGATCGTGCATGTATGGGTAAAACTCCCTAAGTTTCCCTTTCTTGCTAGATTGACGAGTGTTTGAAGGTCATCAGAAATGGTGTAGGTCGATACCTTGATTGGGTTGAGCCGAAAGTCTAGCAGTTTGTTTGTGCTAATATTTGTGTGGAATTCGAGCTGGAGAAAGGTCTTCCTTCAGAGATTATCTTGACCCAAGGAGAATGGATATTTTTTTAATCGCTATAATATGACCAGTTTTCGTTCAAGTGAAAAAAATGCCACGATTATGGGAATTTTTCTCATTACTGTAAGAAATATAAGGCAGGAAATGGAGATGGATTTCCCCCCTCATGGGAAGAGCAATGGCATACTCACAAAAGATGATCCAACAAAAGGAAAGGAGGCACTAAAAATCCCAAAAATCTTGTGCACAACATTACCTCATCGTCAACAAACCCTTTTGAAATTTTGTCTTAGGGAGGGCTTAAGCCATTGGAGCCAGTTGTTGAAAATGAAGGTCCAGCTCCTAAGGAGTAAAAATGATAATACAAAGATGGGGAGTTTTAAGAAGAAGAACCGAAAATGGATAAGGATATGTCTAGTATCATCCAAGCTCAAATCAAAGAGAGTATCAAGACCCATCCAAACCTAATCAGGAGAGATAAAGGTTCTGAAAGCGCTTCTAAGGAACACAAAGAAGTAAAATAAGGTGTAGGGAAGGTTCTCACTAAAGGCACTAAGAAAATAGTAAATTGGACTAGTGATTCTTCCAACCACCTAAATCCTTAGGAATGTGAGCAATAATGAATATGGGAGCATTAGATCTTGTGGAGGTATGTCTTCTACCTCTAAGTTTAAATGAAAGTTATATCTTGTAACATAAGGGGTCTGGGAAATCCCATTAAATCCCAGGTAGTAAAAGACCTAATCAGAATGTAAAACCCAAAGTTTGATTACTACAAGAGACAAAGTTGGTTGATGAAGAAATCCCAGTTCAATCTAGGTCATTTTGGAGAAACAATTTTGGTTTTGCTCAAAGTTCCTCTAGATATTTTAGAGGTCTTGTCACTTTTTGGTTGAATTCGTGTTTCAATTTAAAGCCCAGTTGTAGGAATTTTTTTTGGGTAGTTGTCATATTATAATATGAATACAAAATAAGGTTTCTCCTTACATAAAATCTATGGTCTAGTTATCTATGGTGAGAAAGGAGAATTTTTGGATTCCTTAGTCCAAATTAAGGAAGAGAAATGGCATATTGATAACATTATTAGTGGGGATTTCAATACATTCCTCCTTTCTTTAGAGAAATGTGAAGGTAATTTTGTCATAGATCTGTTCTGAGAAAGGATGGAATATATAATTAATTAATGGGATCTCCTAGATATTTCCCTGAAAAAATTCAAACATACGTGGTCCAACAGAAGAAGTGGCCCAGGTCACATCATGACCAAGTTGGATTGTTTCCATATTCACAGTAATTGGCTTATTAAAGAAATAGAATTCTCCGAGTCAATTTTGGCAAGAAGGGACTTTGAAAATTGTCTCATTTAGCTAAGTGTATACCCTCTAGAAGACCTTGGTCCAATCCCTTTATATTTCAATCCTAGATGGCTTCAGAAAGTGATAGTTTCAAAAATAATAAAGCAAGATTGGACAACCTCGGTAAAAGATTCCCTTGCTTTTGTTTAGGAGACCAAGTTGCAAAATGATAAATCAAGTTCTTCGAACCTAGGAAAAATCTAACTTTAAGCCCCTTGGGTCAGGAAAAAATAGATCTTACAAGACATCCAGAGAGCCATCAAGCATAGACTAAAGCAAGCCCAATGAAATAGGGATCCATTGAAAAATAAAATAAAATAAGTAATCAAATTTATCTTCTTAATAGGAAAGAGGAGGAATATTGGTGTTTAAAGTTTTTAAGCCTCTGGTTAAAGGTAGGGGACCGAAACACTTCCTTTTTCCACAAGAAATCTAGAGCATGGGAGATCAGAAAATAGGTCAAATAGATCACCTTGGAAGGTAAGCCTAAGCTATCCTACTTCCCTGAAATAAATCTTAAAGCCTTCAGTTTTTTTAGGAATCTATACTCCGAGGATAGAGAAAACAAATCTAGTGAGGTGAAATCTTATATATCATGTCTACCTTCCATAGTATTTGATTTTTAAAACCTCCAGCTAATGAAGCCAATTGAGGAGGAAGAAGTGATAGAGGCCATCTAGTCTCTCAACCCAGACCCTGGCTCAGACTGTTTCTCAGTTAGTTTCTTCCTATCTTGTTGGGATCTTATTAAGAAATAAATAATGTGTATTTTGAATTCTTCCAAAGTAAAAGGGAAGTTGGGAGGGAATATAAACTCATCCTTCCTTTCCCTCATCCCAAAGGAATCAAAGCCTACTTCCTTCTCTAGATTCAAACACATCTCCTTGTGTAACTCATCTTATAAGATCTTGACTAAATTAATTGCCAATAGGCTAATTTAGATTATTCTTGCAAATATCTTGGATAGTCAGGGGGTTTTTTGAAACATAGATAAATATTAGACAATGTCATATGAGTCCAAGAGGTCATCCATTCTAGCAAGCAAAGTGGTGAACCATGCATGGTTATAAATCTTGATATGGTGAATGCCTTTGACAGGGTTTGTTTTTCCTTCATCTTCTTTGTAATGGAAAAATTGGGGTTCATTGGGGAGTTTGTTAATTGGATAATGGATTGCATTAGCATACCTTGGATTTCCTCTCTTTTAAATGGTTTCCCCCGTAATTTCTTCCTAGCTTCAAGGATTTTGAGACAAAACTACCCCTTCTCCCCTCTTCTTTACATTATTGTGGAATAATTTATCAATATAAATTTGGATATTGTTGAGATTAATGGAAGGCTAAAAGGTATAAACATTTTCTGGAGAATTAAATATGTTAACCATTTAACCATTCCCAGTTCATTTATGACACCCTATTATTGGGAGGTCCTTCAAAGAAAAATGTTGTCAAATTTAAACAGATACTTGATAAATATTTGGATTTTTTAGGGGGTCTCATTCAAAAAAAAGAGACAATTATTTGGATGGAATTACTCTACTTCCATTCTTTAGGAGATATCCAATGTTTTTGAATTTTATGTGGATACTGAGTGGCAGTATTTCAAGTATTTGGAATCCCAATATATTTGGGCACCTCAAATCTGGACTTCTAGAGTGACACTCTAAACAAATTGAAAAATAAAATATAGGCGTAGGGAGCTCAATGGCTAACCACTACTCATAAACTAATCCTAGTAAAATTTTTCATATCCTCTCTCCCTTTATATCTCTACTCTAGTTTATTATATTTCACACCTGTGGTTATGCAAATGAATGTTAAAAACTGCAATTTTTTATGCCAATATGATAAAAACAACTAAAATAAATTTCCTTTGTTCCATTGGAAAATAATGTGCCTTCCAAAGGAAAATAGTGGCCTAGCAGTGAAAGACCCTCTCTATATGAACCTAGACCTTTGTGCCAAAAAAATTGCAGGCTAATGTCAGATATAAATAACTAGTGGAAAATAGATTTTGAGTGAAAATATTTCAATAAAAAATGTAAGAATTTATAGGGTAAGTTTCTTAGATCAAGAACCAAAGGTCACCGCTCACAAATAGATCACAAATCAATACACCAGTATAATCACATGGTTAAAACCCTCGAGGAGGTAAACAGTCCATGGCCTGAGCCAACGCGGCCACTTCAGGAAATTTATTAATATAAAAGGAAAAGTTGCATATGTTTCTCTCATAAACGGTTAACCTACAAATGACCCTCCATGCTCTTTAAATATAGATCATGGACCAATCAAGTGTTAAGCCATGGATCAAGTGTTGTTAATACTGAGTAGAGAGATAACCGTCAGATCACTACAAATCGTGACCTTCGGATTATAAGTTATAAATGTACATGGTAAATAAACACACTTTACCTAACTCTACACTAGACTAAGTTATTCTTAACTATTTCCTATGTGTCGGAATATCCTAACATCCCCCCTTAAGAAAAACTTTAGATAGGATTGAAGGATTTACAAAAGTGACATAATAGGAGAAGGAAGGAGGCATTAGAGCCTATCCCCCCTTAATGAAAACTTTCCTAAACTCCAAGAATGGATTGAATTTTTGTAAACTTCGCTTTTGTGAGAGCCTTCATAAAGATATCGGCTACTTGATCATTTGTTGGACAGTACTGCACTTCAAGAACACGATCATGAATGAGCTTTCTATTGAATTGTATGTGGAGTTCAATGTGTTTCATAAGTTGATGTTGAACTGGATCTTTACATAGCAAAATGGCACTCTGATTATCACACCAAAGTGTAGTTGGATGCCGCTGATGAAGACCAAATTCAGACAGGATCTGACAAAGCCACATGGCTTCCTTGTTGGCTTCAACTGCACTGCAATACTCTGCTTCGGTTGAAGAAAGAGAGATGACACTTTGTTTCTTACAAGACCATGTAATAGGTCCTGAACCAAGAGTGAATACATATCTTGCAGTAGAATTTCGATCATCAGGGTCACCAGCCCAATCAGAATCAATGAAACCAATCAACAATGGAGATGCTCCTGCACTATAATGAATCCCGAACTAAACTGTACCTCGAATAAATCAAATTATTATTTTAGCTACTTTTCAGTGACTTTCATGAGGTTGGTGCATAATCCTAGCAACAAGACCAACGACAAAGGAAAGGTCAGGATAGGTATGGGTTAGATACATAAGTTTACCAACAAGTTGACGGTATCAGGTAGCATCAACTTCAGGGGTAGTACAAGTGACTGAAAGCTTGAATCCAGACTAAAAGGGAGAAGGGGTTGGCTTACAGTCTTCCATGTGAAAGTGGTGTAGAAGATCACAGGCATACTTGGACTGAAAGAGGGCAATGCCTTCCTTGGATTGTAAGACTTGAAGACCAAGGAAATAATGCAAGTGTCCTAAGTCTGTCATTTCAAACTTCTTTTTGAGGCTAGAATAGACTTCCACTACTTTAAGATTTATATTGTTGGGATCATTACCAAGGATAAGATCATCAATATAAAGAACAAGGATGGTGAAGGACTTACCCTCCAACTCGTGAAAAGTGTTTGGCTGTAATAACACCTAGAAAAAGCCATTATCTAATAGAAATCTATCCATTTTGGCATACCAAGCCCGAGGATCTTGTTTCAGACCAAAGAGAGACTGCAGACAAATGTTGAGCTATTTTGGATAAAGTTGGGGCTGGTTCTTAGTTAGATTTCTTCATGCAAACCTATGTGAAGGCTGCGTATTGAACATCCATCTAAGACTCTCCATTTAAAGGAGGTAGCAAGGGAAAGAAAAGGCGGGAGATAATTCTCTTCAAGAGTGGAGGAGGATTTTCATCCTCGCTTATCATCAACTGAATCTAGATGACTCATTGAAAACAAGAGAGAGGTGGCACATATGCAGAATCGGGCTCGCAGGCTATTAGGTCCCTATATTACTAGTATAGTCCCTTATTATTGTTAGTGTAACCCCCTTATTGTTATTATTGTACCCCTGTAACCCCCATATTTTTATTAATTTTCCCTTAAATTATTATTTTTAGGTCGGCTAGGATTACATTGTGGCCCACTAGGATTACCTTATGGCCCCGTGGACTCCTATATATAGAAAGGAGGTTTTGTAATTTGTATCATCCAAGAATTTTTCATTCATGTAATGTATTGGAGGTTTCCCCCTCAAAGTGTCTTATTTATAAGGCATTGATATCTCTTTTCTTCTCTTTTTGGAGTTGGTTTCACAACATTTGGTATCAGAGCTTGGAGATTCTAGGGTTTCACTACTCCAAACAGGTTGGCGTGGTATTTTCGCTATATCGTTTTTTCTACGAAGTTTCAGAATCTGAAATTTTTAGAGTGCAAAGCCAAAATATTGAGGAACATCGTCAAAAAATTTCAGAGCTTGGTTCGTAATATTTTCAGAGATATGATCTGTGCACGTTAGGTCATTTTGCAGGCTCCTGAATTTAACCGAAATAGGTCATTGTGGTATTTTCGTAATAACTTTTTTTATACGAAGGTTTAGAAGCTGAAATTTTTAGATTGTGAAGCCACAATCCTAAGGAACATCATCAAAAAAATTTAGATATTGGTTCGCAATATTTTCGTAGATATGATCTGTGGAAGTTAGGGCTTTTTTAGGCTTCTGAATTTCATCTTAAAGAGGTGATCGTGGGAAAATATTCATAGCTCTCTCTCTCTGAGCATCGGATTGGAATGCCGTAAAAAGTGGCCACAAAAAAACGGACTGTAGTTTTTGGTCTATCAATTTCAGAGCCAAAGGAGGAAACAGTGACACGTGGCAAGTCGTACAAGTTTGCTCTACTGAACCAATCCAAAATTGGGTCATTGTGGGAGATTGGACATAACCTTGCCTTGAAGAATCCAAATCAGATCAGACCTATGGAATTTGAAAGAAGCTTCAGAGGGCTACTACAGGGCTGAATTTAAGATATTGATAATCTGCAATTATAAATATAATTCAATTTCAATATCGAGCTCCTCAAAAGCAAGTAAAAGGTGTGTATTTTTTTTTTCCGAATTGCATAAGTCTTGTTTGAAGAATCAAGTTGAATTGATTCCAAGGGCATATTGTAGAATAGATATCAGTATTGGATTCTAAAATGGCCCCTAAAAAAAATTCAACACCCATTAAGCCTTTAGAAGGCTCTACTATGACTCATGAAGACGAAGAATGGCAACATGACATATCAAAATTACAAGAGCAAGTGCAACAAATTTTTCTCTCGCAAAGAACAACAAAAAATGAAATGGAAGTTTTGAAGAAGGGTGTGGAAACTAAGATGGATGGTTTGAAGAAAGGCGTGGAAGCTAAGATGAATGGTTTGGAAGCTAATATGGATGGCATGGAAGTGGGAATGGAAGCTAAGATGGATGACATGGAAGCTAAGATCGATGAAAAAATGAAAGACAACATGGAAAACATGAAGAAGGATCTAAAAGTAGACATCGAAGGTTTGGAAAAGTTGATACAAGAAATGTTTCCTAATGGTGAAAAGATAGTAGAGGAAACTCATGATGAGAACAAAATAAATGTTAATCGCGATTTCATAAACTCTAATGTTGGTAGGAAGAACCACCATATTCCAAAAATGGATATGAGGAAGTTTGATGGAAAGGATCCTGTAACATGGATACTACAGATGGAGCAATATTTTGATCTCCATAATGTGAAAAACACACAAAAGGTACGCATTGCAACTCTACATTTAGAACAAAATACATTTGTATGGTATCGATGGCTTTTCTCCCGTAAAAAAATTGTCACTTGGTCAATTTTTACGGAGGAAATGATAGCACATTATGAGATACAAAGAGCAACACCTTCTTTAGCCAATTGATAAATCTCAAACAAAAGGGTTTAGTGGGGCAGCACATTGAGGACTTCCAAAAATTGAATATAAGGGTAACTGATATTCCAGAGGAACACAGGATTGATCTCTTCATAGGCACTTTAAAGGATAACATCCAACATAAAGTTCGCGTTTTGGAACCTGATTCATTGGAGAAGGCATTCAGGTTGGCAAGAAAAATTGAATGTAAAATTATGGCGACAAGGAAGCCTACCACTCACTTCTATAAAGAAGGAAGTGTTTCTATGCCTAGATTTCCACAACCTACAAGGTTGACATCACAACAATTGGAAGAAAAAAGAGCAAAAGGGCTTTGCTACAGTTGTGATAGCAAATACACTAAAGGTCATAAGTGTGCTGAGAAGAAATTATTTTACATAGATTGTGAAGAGGAAGAAGAAAATGAACAAGAATTTTCAAAAGAAGAGGGTACACACCAGGAACCAACCCTAGAAGAGGAAGAAATGAGTCCAACCATATCATGTAATGCATTGGTAGGAATTACCACTCCTCAAACTCTTAAGATAGAAGGACATATCAAGAAGAAAAAGGTAATAGTGTTGATTGATTCAGGTAGTACCCATAATTTTATTCATTGTAAGGTAGCTAAGGAATTGAATTGTTTCCTATACCCAGCACCAGAATGTAAAGTGATGGTTGTAAATGGAGGAACTATAAATTTCTCTGGAAAATGCCATAATATCAAGCTAACCATGGGGGAATATGTATTGAATAGTCCAATGCTTTCAATTCCTATGCGAGGTGCTGATGTGGTACTAGGAGTACAATGGTTACAATCTTTGGGGACGGTAGCTTTTAATTTTCAAGAACTTTTCTTCAAAAAAAATTTAGAAGGTAAGGAAGTTGAATTACAGGGTATTCCAGGGAAGCCGAGAAAGATAATAAGCTCTAATGTCATGACAAAGCTTCTAAAGAAATAACAACGAGGCGAATTTCACAATTATGCTCACTAGAAGTTCCAACATCAAAATCATCTATTTCTACAGATCTCCAAAAAGTCTTGGACAATCATTCCAAGATGTTTGAAACTCCCAAAGGACTCCCACCTATTTTTGATCATGATCATGCAATTCATTTGATTCCTGGAAGTGTTCCTCCAAACATCATGCCTTATAGATATCCTTATGTCCAAAAGAGCGAAATTGAACATATGATTGCAGAAACGTTAGAGACTGGTATAATTCAACCTAGTCAAAGTTCTTTCTCTGCTCCTGTATTATTGATACACAAGAAGGATGGATCATGGAACATGTATCCATATTATAGGGAGCTCAATAAGCTCACCATTAAAGATAAATTTCCCATTCCTGTGATTGATGAATTATTGGATGAATTACATGGAGCAATTTATTTTACCAAGTTGGATCTTCGTTCAGGATATCATCAAATTAGAATGAATATTGAAGATATTCCGAAAACAGCATTTCGAACTCATTGGGGTCATTATGAATTTTTTGTCATGCCTTTTGGCCTTACCATTGCACCTTATACATTTCAAGGATTCATGAATTCCATTTTCAAACCCTTCCTTTGAAAATTTGTGCTAGTATTTTTTGATGATATACTAATCTACAGCAAGTCTTGGAAGGATCATGTTCAACATGTTGACAAGGTGCTCAAACTATTGCAGGAGAAACAATTGTATGCAAAAACATCCAAATGTTTCTTTGGAGTACAAGAGGTGGAATATCTGGGTCATATTGTATCTCACGAGGGTGTTAAGGTAGACACTAACAAAATTAAAGCCATTAAGGAATGGAAATTCCCCACAACCATTAAGCAATTGCGAGGATTTCTTGGGTTCAAAAGGTATTATTGCAAGTTTGTTAAAAATTATGGGAGAATAGCAGCACCTCTAACAACATTGTTGAAGAAAGATGCATTTTCATGGACTCCTGAAGCAACTAAGGCCTTTGAACATCTTAAAGAGGCAATGTGCCTAGCACCAATCTTAGCTACACCAAACTTCACAAAAACCTTTATTGTGGAATGTGATGCCTCAGGAAATGGAATTGGTGTTGTTTTAATGCAAGAAGGAGGACCCATTGCTTTTGAAAGTTGTCCAATCAAAGGAAAGTATTTACATAAAGCTATTTATGAGAAGGAAATTTTAGCAATACTGCATGCACTAAAGAAATGGTGACCTCACCTAATGGGAAGACACTTCAAGGTAAAAACTAATCATGATAGTCTTAAACACTTTTTGGAACAAATACTATCTTCAGAAGAACAGCAAAAATGGGTCACAAAGATGTTGAGTTATGACTTTGAAATAATCTACAAAGAAGGGAAGCTAAATGTTGTTGCAGATGCACTCTCAAGAAAGAATGAAGAGGTGGAAGCATTGCTTTATGCCATTTCTATTATCCAACCAGATTGGATAACCGAAGCAAGGGATGAATGGAAGAAGGATGAAGAAGTGTGGACGTTCATTCAAAATTTGCAGCAAGATCCTAGTACATTTTATACATTTAGTTGGAAAAATGATTCCTTATGGTACAAAGGTCACTTATATCTTTGTAAGAATCCCCAACTAAAACAAAAGATTCTTTTATAATTGCACACTTCTCCTTTAGGAGGAAACTCGGGATTTTTAAAAACTTACCATGGGGTGAAGAAAGAATTTTTTTGGGATGGCCTTAAATCTGATATTCAAAATTTTGTGGCGGAATGTTTGGTTTGCCAGCAGAATAAAGTTGAGACAATTAAGACCCCGGGACTTCTACAACCTTTATCCATTCCAAGCCAATGTTGGGAGGATATTTCAATGTATTTTATCACAGGTTTACCTAAGTCTGAAGGAAAGAGTGTCATCATGGTGGTAGTTGATAGACTTACCAAGTATGCACACTTTTGTGCATTATCTCATCCATTTAAAGCAAGTACAGTTGCTACTACATTTATGGATAGAATTCAAAAGCTACATGGAAGCCCAAGG
The DNA here is from genome assembly GCA_034641835.2 of Pinus albicaulis. NCBI lineage: Eukaryota > Viridiplantae > Streptophyta > Pinopsida > Pinales > Pinaceae > Pinus > Pinus albicaulis. The sequence goes on along the minus strand of CM076572.1, from coordinate 1,460,463,510 downwards.
GTTATTGTGAGCGACAGAGATCCCATTTTTACCGGAAATTTTTGGATGGAGTTATTTTCTTGTTTGGGTACTCAATTAGCTCATAGCTCATCTTATCATCCTCAATCTGATGGTCAAACTGAGATAGTAAATAAATGTTTGGAAGGATATCTTCGTTGTTTTGTATCTGATAAACAAACACAATGGGTCAAGTGGTTACCTCTCGTTGAATGGTGGTATAACACTTCCTTCCATACCGCAACAAAAATGACCCCATTTATGGCACTTTATGGATATCATCCACCATCCATCACATCATCTTTAAGAGAAAATTCGAAGGTTCAAGCAGTGGAAGATCACATCGAGCATCAACAAGAAGTTCTCCAACTCTTAAAGGATAACCCGAATTTGGCACAAAATCGAATGAAACAACAGGCAGATCAACATCGCAGCGAGAGAAGTTTTGATGTAGGAGATTGGGTATTTTTACGGCTACAACCATACAAACAAATGTCTCTCAAGCAAGCTAAGAAGGATAATAAATTATCGCCAAAGTACTATGGTCCTTACAAGGTGTTGCAAAAGATTGGTACTATGGCATACAAATTGGAGCTTCCTGCTTCTTCACGAGTGCATCCAATTTTCCATGTTTCATGCTTAAAGAAGGTTATAAGTGAAAATCGTCCAGTTCAAACAATATTTCCCGAACTTGATGAGGAAGGAAAAATAATATTGGAACCTAAAGTAGTCACGAAAACAAGAACTCGACAGCTACGAAATCGATTAATTTCATAGTATCTCGTCAAGTGGAAGAACTTACCCACTAAAGATTCTACATGGGAGGATGAGAATTTTATACAGAAGCACCCAGAGCTACTCAAGCGTTGAGGACAACACTTTTTGAAGGGGATGGGCATGTTAGGTCCCTATATTACTAGTATAGTCCCATATTACTGTTATTGTAACCCCCTTATTGTTATTATTGTACCCCTGTAACCCCAATATTGTTATTATTGTGCCCTTAAATTATTATTCTTAGGTCGGCTAGGATTACATTATGGCGCACTAGGATTACATTATGGCCCCATGGACTCCTATATATAGAAAGGAGGTTTTGTAATTTGTATCATCCAAGAATTGTTCATTCATGTAATGTATTGGAGGTTTCCCCCTCGAAGTGACTTATTTATAAGGCGTTGATATCTCTTTTCTTCTCTTTTTGGAGTTGGTTTCACAACACAGGCCAAAGGTGGCACACCCGCCGAACTAGACTCGCAGGCCGATATATTTTCATCAAATTTTACATCTCTTATAATGATTATATTTTTAGATTTTGGTTGAAGAAGTCGATATCCTTTGACATCTTCAGAATATCCAAAAAAAATGCATTTTTCACTCTTAGGTTCTAAGGCTTTATGTTTCGCATCTAGAATATGGGCCCAAGCATCACTTCCAAAAACACGAAAGTGACTTACATCTAGTTTGATGGAGCTCCAAGCTTCTTCTAGAGTTATATTCTTTAAAACCTTAGTAGGAGTGTGATTTACTATGTAATTTTCACAGTTAATGGCTTTTTCCCAAAAATTGAAACCAAGTCCTTTAGATTGAAGGATACAATTAGCCATTTCTTTTAAGGTGCAATTCTTCCTTTCGGCTACACCATTTTTTTGTGGAGTATATGGAACAGTATGTTGCAACTGAATTCCATGCTCAGAGAAGAAGTTGATAAATTTGTTGTTAACATATTCTCTAACATTGCCTGATCTTAACTTAAGAATTATATTTCCAGATTGTTTCTCAACAAAGGCCTTAAAGGCCAAGAACATGTTAAAAAATTCACTCTTGAGTTTTAATAAGTATACCCAAGTGTGTCTGGAAAAATCATCAATGAAAGTTAAGAAGTACTTGCAACCAAAGAAAGAAACAACAAGAAGTGGACCACATAAATCACTGTGCACAAGCTGCAAAGGGGTTGAAGCGTGCTAAGAGGCACATTTTTCAAAACTATCCCAATTATGTTTTCCGAGTACACATCCGGAGCAAACACCATCTCGGCAAGATACCATAGGAAGACCCGTCACCATATTTTCCTTACATAGAGTTTGAAGAGAGCGATAGTTTAAGTGACCAAATCACTCATGCCAAATTTTTATCACTTCATCATTATGAGAAACAAAAACAGAGGGAAAACATGATGACCCAAAGTTTTCAAAATTATACAACCTTTTGGAATCATCAGCAATTCCAGTAGCTAAAATATGTTTAGGATCTTTGAGGTCCTTGATTACAACATCATGAGGTGAGAATTCTACTATTTTCCCTTCACCTGAATGAGTTATCTGATAAACAGAGAGAAGGTTGCGTGACAAGGTAGGAACACATAGTACATCATTAAACTGGCCATTATCTAGATGAATGGTTCCAGATCCTACAACACTAAGAGATCTATCATCACCAACATAAATATGTTTGGTGTTACAATAATTTAAAGAAGAAAACATGGCTTTATTTTTGGCCATGTGGTAAGAAGCTTCAGAATCAATGAGCCACTCATGAGAAGGAGAAGAGGAAGATACATTTAATTCATAACCAGATCTTGATGCTTGACAACCACAAGCAGAAATTTCCATTCCTGAAGATGAGGGTGAAGAGTGCTCCAAATTGATGTTGTGCTTCTGCATTGCTCCTTCTAAGGCTTCCATATTCTTAAAACATTTGGACTCTATATGGCCATCACGATTGCAAAAGTTGCAATGTCTTTCTGTCTTCTTCCCTTTGTTTTTATTTTCCTTATCATTTTGGTGAGTGGATTTTTCAATTTGCGGCTGAAATTGCGTAGGACCCTTGTTTGGTTTAGGACCATACTTTTTAGGATACTGCTTCTTGGGATTCTTTTGATATGGTTGTTGTTGGGCTACTAAGGCTTTCTTAGAAGCATTTCCAGCAGTGATAAGACCAAGGTGTAAGAGTTTTTCTTGTTCTCTTATCAAAGAATCAAAAAGGGAATCAAAAGAGGGATTCTTGTAGGTGGTTCCAGAAGAAATGATGGATTCTCTAGTGGAATGGAAGGAAGAAACAAATACAAAGTATGCAGGGCCAAGCTTAGCAAGAATGCAATAGATGAGGCTACCATCTTTTTTTTTGACCTTACAACCTTCTAAAATAAGTCTAAGGGTCTTGAATTTGGACAAAAAGTCTTCAATAGAGGAGAAATTATTAGGGTCCAAATTAAGCAACTCATTTTCAAGCTAGTGGGCCCTGATTTTATTTTGAATGCCAAAAACAATATTTAGGTTTTCTAGGGCTTTATCAAGGGTGTCAATGTCAAGGATGTGAAATCGAAGATCTTGAGCAATGGACATTCCTATCAACCCTCGTGCTTGATCTTGTTTATTTTCCCATTAGGAACTTTATCATCATCAGAAGGTTTAGTTTCTTGACCTGTGGCTATTCTATAAAGCCCTTTACTTCTAATTATATCTACCATGTGAGGTAGCCATTAGAAATAATTGGTGTTGTTAAGAATAATCAGGCATGCACTTTCCATTATTTTAAAAAAAAAAACTGAAGCTGAGAATAGGTGAAACTAACTACTCTAATGGAAATATCTCGAAAAATTAGGTCATTTAAAAAAAACAGCTTCCAAATGAAGAAGTTACACCCTTTTGAAAACACGAGACAAGGGAAGCATTATTTTGTTGTACTAACGCTCTATTTTGGAAGAGGCTCAACGTTATTAACGCTCTGGTCAAGAGAAGAGGGCGCATTAGTGTTGTAATTCACTACCCAAGAGAAGAGAGTCGTGTTAGTGGGCCTTAGACCGATTCTGAACTAACGCGGTCTGGAGCTAAAGCAAGGGCGTTAATGATATTTCCAAACAAATTTGGAAGAAAAATAAACTCTCTTTAATCTCTTTAGTTGTCAACTGCACACAAACCGAGAAAAAAAAGAAATGGAAGCCTTACATCAGAATTTTAGTTTTTCGGTTAGCCTTACCGGAAACTATTTATTTTTTACTATTTCTAATTTCCCAAGATCGCTCAAAGACGCAGGGAAATAGCATATGTAGTAAAAAAATTCTTATTCTTGTTTCTGATTTGCCGAGATCGCACAAAGCGCAAATCAAAGAGCATACGCAGAGAAGATAATATAGATTCAGAAAATAAATAAAACCTAAAAACTGAAATAAACGAAGGGAACCGAAGTAAGCAGAACAATGAACAAATATAACAGCAAAACAGATACTTTATGCCTCCATATCTAAACTGAAATAACTTGAGCAACCGAAACCATTTTCGCATGAAACGAAAGGTGTTCCTCACTGTAACAGACACTCTAGACACAACATAGCAGTTCTCCAGGCCCGAAAAAGTTTAGAAATATTAGATCTACAAAACGGTATTTGCATGCAGTCAAATCAACTTCGGGTTTGGATCAACAAAGGATTCAGCCCTCAAAATAGCTCTGATACCATGTATGAATTTATAGGGTAGGTTCTTAGATCAAGAACTAAAGGTCACCGCTCACAAACAAATCACAAATCAGTACACCAGTATAATCACGTGGTTAAAACCCTCGAGGAGGGAAACAGTCCACGGCCTGAGCCAACACGGCCACTTCAGGAAACTTATTAATATAAAAGGAAAATTTGTTGGGAAAAATACTGAGAGGGGGGGGTGAATCAGTATTTACTGCATAATCAAATCTTTTTACTTTTTCATTCCTTAAAACCCATACGCTACTTTACTTCAGTAAACTAGCGTATATACGCGGATCCCCTTTATGAAACTCGCGTATACACAGAGATCTAGATATGTCAATAACTCTTCACTTAAACCATTCATCATTTATTCTTCGATATTCAATAAGAAGTAAACAGTGCAGTAAGAACAGATTAAACCATCACACAAAGCATCACACATGAACACCAGGATTTTTAGGTGGAAACCCAAGTCGGGAGAAAACCACCGCTGCAGTTGCTCAGCCTTCAATATTTTATTATAGAGAAAACATATTACAACATATGTGTCAAGGCAGATTGATCAAAGACGTTAGGCACCCACCAAGGCTGCCATCAAATTTCTCTCTCGGAAGGAGAGCCCAACCCCCGACTCCGTTTACTCACTCTCTCTCCCGGAAGGGAGCTACGACCCCCGATCTCGTTTATCGCCTCGCCTGCAGAGGAGCTACAACCTCTCGATCGTCTCGAGTAACTAGCACCACCTTGGACCACGTTTCATCAATTTTCACACTGGATCCAACCACTTTAATAGAACACAACTTGCAGGCCACAATTCATCATATTTCCAGACCGAACCCTTTCCATACTTTTAAGCACAACCATACATCATTAACAGATTCATATCAACACAGATCAGATAGCATAAACACAGCAGAACAGCTCAGATATTTCATACCCCTTGCTTCAGCAAACCCTAGTTTGCATACGCTCTTTTACTTCACTGATTTCGCGTATATACGCGCTTCCGTCCACACAAACCGGCGTATACCTCAGTGTATATTTTATTTCGCATACGCGCTTTCTCTTCGCTGAAGCTGCGTATATACGCGCTTCCTCCGCGTCGAAGTAGCGTATAGATCTTCAATTATTCCAGAGCAGCATACTTCTTCAGATCAGATATTCAGTTCAGATTTACCCTTTCACTTCAAACAGATGTTCGCCTAGATGTTCGCCTCATCACAGATCTAGGCCTTCCATAAGCAGATCTAGTAAATACAAGTGCATTTCAGATCTAGATCCCCTTCTTCATCATTGGTGCATCATACATTCATATTTATCTTCAAGTGTAACCCTTTCCAATCAGATCTACTTCAGAGAGAAGTATTCATTCAAGCTCAGACATCTTGCACCCACTCTCATCTTTTTCACAATGAAATTCTTCTCCTTATATATGTTTATCCTTCTTCAATACCATGAGCCCCCTTTTTCAATACCATGGGCCAAAACAATAACATGAGCCCAAAACAACCTGGACGGGGTCAATTAGGCGGATCATTACCCAATACTATGGGTCAATACCATGGTGGTTACCCTTGGATTTGCACTTTTTGAGCGCTTTAGCCCATACGCGACTTGTAACGTTCCTTTCCGCGTGCATACGCGACTTCCCCTAGGCCAATCCGCGTATACCAAGAGACATGCTCTTTTCATCATTCTCTGAGTACATTCTGAAATCCTTTCTTCATTGCCTACTGTAAATACTGTAGATACATCAGATTTCCTTCATCAAGGACATATTCTATCAAACACAACTTCATCAAGCAAGTTGTCATCATCTTCATCAAGTGGGTTTCCTTTCAAGTACAACACTCAACATCATATCATCAACAATCATCATATCACTTCAGATTTACATCATTTAACAAGTCCATCAAGTCAAGCATAACTTCATCGGGTGGATTGCCATCAAGGACAATACATGTCAACAGTCGCACGTCTTCATCTTCATTCAGTGGGTTGCCATCAAGGACAACACTCTGCATCATATTTCCAACAATCTCCCCCTTTGGACTTGATGGCAACCACAATGGTGTTTGGTTACCACAACAGATAGATACCATGTCACTCTCCCAAATATGTCACATCATTACCTTCTCTTTATTCAAACACCATGTCACTCTCCCCCTTTGACATCAAGGGCAAAGGGCGGATCAAAACCCAACATTCTCCCCCTTTTCTCCTCATGTGGAAGAAACAGTCTGCAGATCTGATATGTGCTGAAGTGGCCAAGCTCCCCCTGAGTCCATGCTGAATCTCCAAACATATTTGTCAATGAAGTACATGACTCTATGAACTTCCTATCACCAAAGACTCATACTTCCATCAAATATCCAACCAAGTGGATTTACATATAAGACTCAAATACCCAACCAAGTGGGTTTACAAAATTTGACTCAGCTACCCAACCAAGTGGGTTTACAAAAATGACAAGTCCTTACATGACTGAATATTACAATTTTTACATCATGGGTCTCAACAAGACCTTTTCACCAAAATATAAATATGACCATTTATGACCAACACCAGAAAGTCCTCAAGAAAGAGGACATATTTCAGAACCATAATAATGCCAACACTGCATTATAGTCAGCAAAGCTAATGCTCCCCCTGAATCTGTGCAACCATGCATCCTTTTCATATGACTAAGGCTCCCCCTTAGTTTGTGCAACCTGAACATTTTCACCAACAAATCATCAAGGCATCTTCATCAAAACATTAGAAACATATTTATGAGAACTGGAACACCACCAGAGATACCAAACAGCACTGCAGCTGTGCTGAAGAGAGCTGAACCAACCAAGAATTGTCAGAAACCAACCATACGCGGTTTTATGTGCAGTAACTAGCGTACATACGTGACTGTGTTTCAGGAAACCCGCGTATCTTAAGACACCTTCTAAATTTCAACCAGATCTGATTCTTTGTAAGGCAAAGACAGTGTTCAGCTTCTTTCTGAGATATTTGACTGCTTCCCTGGACTACAGATATAACAGAATAGTGTAGTTGTGTCTTCAAGCGTCATCCATTGGTTGTAGCATAAGCCCATTAGTAACTAAGCCTTCGGATCCTTTGCAGCATCAATACATTCTTTCCAAAAGAGATTATCATATCAGAACAGCATCTTCAGATATGTGTCAAGCAATCATCCATGTGGTCCAAAATCACCATGATCTTCAAGAGGTAACATGAAGTAACATATGTAGGCCAAAGATCTCAACCATAGCAACCAAACTCTATATGATCTGAAACAAATGATATCCAACTCATCCACACAAAGATACTTATCAGCAACTAGGGCTCAAAATCTTATCATAATAATCCATGTACCAAATCATCATCATTTGAGCATGAGTATCACCAAGAACAAAGAATAAGCAGTCATATTTCCAACAATGCAACCATTAGAATTCAACCTGCTACTCCCCCTAAACCAATGCTTCTTCCTTAACTTCTGCAATCTGAGATACCTTCAACAGCAAGTCATCAATAACAATCTCTGCATGATCTGTCCTCATCTCTGAACTATAAGACTTTCATCTCAACAATGAATGCTCTTCATCATAAAGCAACCAGGCTTCATCCATAATATTCAACACAAGAACCCATGCATCATTTCATTATCATGAGTATAACTAGAATGTTGCTAACAGTGCAATCATCAGCAGTCAGACTGATGCTCCCCCTGGACCTCTGCTTCAGATCTTCAGCTATCAGATAAATTTTCTTATCATCAATGCATACGCGACTGCGTCTTCTGGAACTCGCGTGTATACGCGACTTTAGTTAATGGAACTTGCGTATGGAAAGTGAAGCATAGAAAATTTCCATCTTCCTTCATTTCTTCCAGAGCTTGTACCTCCTGTACCTGTCCTTTCCACATCAGATGCGCTGTCAGAAGTAAACATAACCAGTATAATCAAATCAACCCTGAGAGTCATCATGCATTGCTCCTCTTGTGACGATACATTACTAGATCTCATAATGTATCTCACATCATTCCCGCAGTCAACAAGAAAAGTCAGCTTCAGAAGCGGATGACTGCAGTAGGGTCATAATTCCCTACGTTTCTGATCGGTCCTTCATCTTGAATTGAGTGTTTTCTTCAAGAAAATCATTGTTTTCTAGAGCATCAACAAAAACATCATTTTCTTCTCTAGATTGTTTCTTATTCCATCCCTCCATCTTCTTCCAGATTTGTTTTCTATTTGTGTGCTGAAATTTCTCATATCTGTTCGACCTGCATTCCTTTCTTATATGTCCATACTTGTTACAATAATAACATCTCATGTGTCCAGAAAAATAAGCATAAGAATCATAATGAGTATTTCTATTCTTCCTCCTTTTACAATCAGCTGCTTTGTGTCCATACTTGTTACATGGAAAACAATATCCCTTGAAGAAACCAGAGTACCTTTCTGTGTAGGAACTGTTTGTTTGAGGCTGAAATGATCTGCTCCTGCAATTTGCTGCAACATGTCCATAATTATGACATTTAAAACATTCAACATTCTTGAATGAATTCCTTTGAGAATTCATGATTGTTGGTTGAGCTTTTGTCTCTTTCAACACTTCAGGTTTTGCATTGACATCCTCCGAATTTTTGGCACTTCCTTGTGAGCTAGATTCTCCTTTAACAGTTTCATGGAAACCAAGACCATGTTTGATAGCAGGAGACCTTTGATTACTCAGAATATTGTCCAAAATGTTAGTACTATCATGAAACCTCAAAAGTTTAACCTTTCCTTCTAATTTACCTTTGAGAATGTTTACCTCAACCTCCAAGGCTTGACATTGCTTTGTCATGCTTTCTTCTTTTCTTCTTCCATCTTCAACTTGATCCTTCAGATTTAGAATCTCTTCTTTCAACCAATCTTCATTTCCTTCACAAGTTTGTTGCAGCTCTTCATTCTTCTTGTTTGATTTTTTCAGATCTTCTTTGAGAGAGATAATTTCTGCTTCAAGGCCTTCCTTTTCAAAGGATTGTAGAGGTTCCTTATTCTCCTTACTTGATGCTTCTAGCTCTGCTTGCAGAAAGATGATAGCAGCTTCAAGTCCTTCATTCTTCTTGCTTGATTTTTCCAGATCTGCCTCTAGATCTTTAATTCGATTGGATGCATAAGTATGAAACCTTTGATACTTGTCCACCTGTTCATTTAGCATTTCTATTTGATCTTTCATTTGTGAGATCATCTCTTTATAGATAGCTTCTTGCTTATTGTATGAACTTTGTAGTTCTTCTTCTTTAATCTTGAGAGCTTCTTCTAGATCCACACCTTTACTTTCACTATCTTTACTATTGTTTGCACAAAGAAGAGTATTACAAGTGGCCTTCTCCTTTTTCTTCTTTGCCATGGGTGCTTGTAGATCTTCGTCAGAATCTGTTTCATCTTCTTCAATTTTTGCTATACATGATTTCTGAGATATCTCCTTTCCTCGAGTAACCTTCTTCTTTTGCTTCTTAGCCATGAGCACTTTCAGATCTTGGTCAGAATCTTCTTCATCTTCACTGGACACTTCATCATCATCTTCTTTTGCATAATAACTTTTTCTCTTTTCAAATTGTTTCCCTTTACCATGCTTTTCTCTATAAGGACATTTAGCAGCATAATGACCAACTTTTCCACACTCAAAACATTTGAAGGGAAGCTTACCTTTGAATCTTCCAATACCTAGTTGGAGCTTTCTCACGAAATTTGCTTCTTCTTCATCAGATATATAGCTGGAATCTTTGACAACTTCCTTTTCCTTCCCTTTAGTAGATGCCTTAAAAGCAGCTTCTCTTACTTGAGAAGGGCCTCCTTGTCTCATTTCAAAAGCAGTCAGAGTACCATGTAATTTAACAATAGTAAGAGTTTGCAAATCTTGCCTTTCTTCAATAGCTGAAACTTTAGAGTCAAATTTTGAAGTCAATGATCTTAAGACCTTTTCCACCAGAGTAGTATCAGTTATGGTTTCACCCAAATTTCTCATTCGATTTACAATATCATCCAGACGAAGAAAGAAACCGGCAACACTCTCATCACTATGCATCTTCAAATTTTCATATTCAATTCTAAGAGTTTGGAGTTTTGCACTTTTTACCTTTGTGTCTCCTTCATAGCTTAGAATGATTTTGTCCCATATGTCCTTTGCCGAATGTAGCTACATCACTTTAGCAAATTCTGATTCAGACATGCTTCCCAATAAGACATTCACTGCTTTGGCATTGATTTCATACTTCTTTCTTTCAGCTGCATCAGTAGGAATACTTGCCGGGTATTGATAACCTTCTTCCACGACTGCCCATACATCTGCACCAAGACTTTGCAGATAAGCTTTTGTACGTACCTTCCAGAAGATCAGATTGCTTCCATTGAATAGAGGTGGCTTTATAGACATTACTCCTTCTTGACTTCCCATTGCGACGGATCTCCTTTAAGCGATCAAGCTTCTGCACAAGGACCCGCTTTGATACCAATTGTTGGGAAAAATACTGAGAGGGGGGGGTGAATCAGTATTTACTGCATAATCAAATCTTTTTACTTTTTCATTCCCTAAAACCCATACGCTACTTTCCTTCAGTAAACTAGCGTATATACGCGGATCCCCTTTATGAAACTAGCGTATACACAGAGATCTAGATATGTCATTAAATCTTCACTTAAACCATTCCATCATTTATTCATCAGATATTCAATAAGAAGTAAACATGTGGTAGTAAGAACAGAATAAACCATCACACAAAGCATCACACATGAACACCAGGATTTTTAGGTGGAAACCCAAGTCGGGAGAAAACCACCGCTGCAGTTTCTCAGCCTTCAATATTTTATTATAGAGAAAACATATTACAACATATGTGTTGGCGCAGACTTGACCAGCACGCAGGCACCCACCTGCGCTCGTTTACCAGCCTCTCCTGGAAGGGAGCTCCAACCCCCTGACTCGTTTACCAGCCTCTCCTGGAAGGGAGCTACGACCCCCCGATCTCGTTTACCAGCCTCACCTGGAAGGGAGCTACAACCCCCTGACTGAAGGCTATAACCCTCAGCACCACCTTGGACCACGTTTCATCAATTTTCACACTGGATCCAACAACTTCAATAGAACACCACTTGCAGGCCACATTTCATCATATTTTCAGACCGAACCCTTTCCATACTTTTAAGCACAACCATACATCATTAACAGATTCATATCAACACAGATCAGATAGCAGAAACACAGCAGAACAGATCAGATATTTCATACCCCTTGCTTCAGCAAACCCTAGTATGAATACGCGCTTTTACTTCACTGATGTCGCGTATATACGCGCTTCCGTCCACACAAACCAGCGTATACCTCAGTGTATATTTTATTGCGCATACGCGCTTTCTCTTCGCTGAAGCCGCGTATATACGCGCTTCCTCCGCGGCTAAGTAGCGTATAGATCTTCAATCATTACAGAGCAGCATACTTCATCAGATCAGATATTCAGTTCAGATCTACCCTTTTGCTTCAGACAGATGTTCGCCTCGATGCTCGCCTCATCACAGATCTAAGCCTTCCATAATCAGATCTAGCAAATACAAGAGCAATTCAGATCTAGATCCCCTTCTTCATCATTGGTGCATCATACATTCATATTTATCATTCAAGTGTAACCCTTTCCATTCAGATATACTTCAGAGAGAAGTATTCATTCAAGCTCAGACATCTTGCACCCACACTCATGATTTGCACAATGAAATTCTTCTCCTTATATATGTTTATCCTTCTTCAATACCATGAGCCCCCTTTTTCAATACCATGGGCCAAAACAATAACATGAGCCCAAAACAACCTGGACGGGGTCAATTAGGCGGATCATTACCCAATACTATGGGTCAATACCATGGTGGTTACCCTTGGATTTGCACTTTTTGAGCGCTTTAGCCCACACGCGACTTGTAACGTTCCTTTCCGCGTGCATACGCGACTTCCCCTAGGCCAATCCGCGTATACCAAGAGACATGCTCTTTTTCATCATTCTCTGAGTACATTCTGAAATCCTTTCTTCATTGCCTTCTGTAAATACTGTAGATACATTAGATTTCCTTCATCAAGGACATATTCTATCAAACACAACTTCATCAAGTAAGTTGTCATCATCTTCATCAAGTGGGTTTCCTTTCAAGTACAACACTCAGCATCATATCATCAACAAACATCATATCACATCAGATTTACATAATTTAACAAGTCCATCAAGTCAAGCATAACTTCATCAGGTGGAGTGCCATCAAGGACAATACATGTCAACAGTCGCACGTCTTCATCTTCATTCAGTGGGTTGCCATCAAGGACAACACTCTGCATCATATTTCCAACAAAATTTACATATGTTTCTCTCATAAACGGTTAACCTACAAATGACCCTCCATGCTCTTTAAATAGAGATCATGGACCAATCGGGTGTTAAGCCATGGATCAAGTGTCATTAATAATGAGGAGAGAGATAACCATCGGATCACTATAAATCGTGACCGTCGGATTATAAGTTACAAATGTACATGGTAAAGAAACATGCTTTACCTAACTCTACACTAGAATAATTTATTCTTAACTATTTCCTATGTGTCAGAATATCCTAACAAAAAACACTTGTTACAGGTGGAGTCAGTGAACTAGTCTGGACCTGGTTTTAAAATATGCAAGTTATGTAATTAGGGCGCCCCTCTCATCACCAATCAACTTAGTTTGTGTGTCGGGAATGGAGCTCATATTAATATTTAGAAATACAATTTCAATCCTATCGGTCCTCTTGGAGTCCACGAAGATCTCAAAGATTTGGCACTATGGATGCAATAGAATGGGTTTCAGAAACTGAAAGATATTTCGACTTGGGATGAACAGGGACAATTGAAATTTTGGTTCAGGCCCAATATCCCTCCTTAATTAGGGATTCAATGGGATAGCATGATATGGATGTTAAAATGAATGGCTCACATATATGTTTCTCTAAAGGATCAACAAGCATGGAATTTAAGCACTCTCCAAAAATACTATGTCATGATGGGGTACTCTCATCTAATAAAGCGCCTTCCTCATCCCCCCTCGAAAAAATTGTGGTAAAAAAACTAGAGTAAATGTCGTATACCAAAGGTCAACGCCTTTTTTTGATCCCTAGTCCACCAAAAAATCCTTACCATCGAGAACCTTAGAAAGAGTAATACCCATGGCTTGAAAATATGTTTCTTATGTCATAATGTCGAGGAAAACATACCCCACCTATTTTAAATCTACCCTCTTGCCTTAGAGGTATGGAAGTTAGGTTATGATCCTATGTCTCTCATTGTCTCTATCCATGGTTCGTGGGAGAAATTTTTTGTTCATTGGAGATATAAATATCCTTGGGACAGGAAATCCTCCTCATTGTCGATTCAATGTTGGGAATGCCTTCCAAATTTCCTCTGTTGGTCAATCTAGATTTCCAAGAACAAAGTTGTATTCAAAAACAAGATTTTACTCCTCCAGAAGGCCACCTCCAAACCATCCTAAATTCTTCTTGAGGATATTTATGTTTGAGGCTTCAACCCAAAATATATTGATGATTTGAATCAAGAAGAACGTTAATGGATAAAGGTGGGACTATACCTCAATCTCCCATCAAATATATGCTTCGTTATATAAATAACAAGGTCCATTGCATCAAGATTATTCAATCATATTTTCAGAAATGGAGATTGAAACAGTCTTAATTTTCTCTCCTTTTTTATGGTGCTTAAAGAGGCAATCCAAGGGAGGTAAGAGCTAGAGGGGTTTTTTTGGCCCCAAAGAAAAAAGTGTTTCCCAAATCGCATGGGGCCTTAGATAGAGAAAAATAATAAAGTGGAGTATCTATCTTTATGGAAGGGATTGGAAATAGTTAATGACTATACAATTTCCATATTACTAGTCTTCAAAGACTCCATGCTAGTCATATGCCAATTGACCAAGACCAAGAAGGTGATTTATCCTGAATCCTCTCCCTAAATCAATGGATCCTCACATCCACCTCTCAATTCAAACAATTGGAATTCTTCCATGTGTACAGATATTTGAACTTGGTTGTTGATTCATTAGCTAAAAAAAGAGCCACCTTTGGCCAAGGTATAATAGAATTGGATCATAGGCTGGGCTTCTTCCCAATCCCTTAGATATATTGGGTTACATAAGATGCATATTAATTAATTGGGGGATGTACCCTTTCATATATATCCATCCTTCAAGCATGATTATAATTTATAGGAGTAAAAATTCCATAATTAAGTGGAAACCAAAGAAAAATCATGTAAAAATGGGAAGCGGTTGTCTCTCTTCGTCTCCTCGACTCTCCTCCAAAAATGGAAGGGCATCGGGATCCAACAACCCTTCCTTTTTTGGCCTCAGATATACAGGGTGTATCCTCGGTGTCTTAATGCGGTCAACGAGTGGCATATTTTATCATATGTCTTCCGCTCTAAAATTCTTTTCTATTTATTTTTCCCTTGGTGGGATCTATGGTGGTTCTCCTCAGTAGTGATGTCCAGATTACTATGCAAGGAAATGGAGTTATTTAATTTGTCCTGTGACATCCCTCTAGTGTTTATTTCTTTTCCTAGTGAGGTTTTGGAGATGAATTTGATATCTTTGTTTCATTGTAGCTCATGGAAAGTTCTCATAATTGGTTATATATTGAACCTCAATGTGTCTAATTTTATTCAAAAATCTCACTCAGGTCCTAAAGTGGGAGGAGTTGAAATCATAGTGCTTAATAGCTGGGAATTGGGTCTTTGTTCAAAGGTGATAAGTAATTCAGTGTCATAGGAGAACATCATTGAAATCATAATGTTCGGTAGGATTTTTAATGTTTCTCATGCTATGTTTGCTTCTATAAAGAAATTAGAGGACATGGTGGAAATATGAAGCTACTCCTTTCAACTTTTTTTAGCAAAAAATGCTAAATCATCATATAGATATGAAGAATTCTCTTGAAAACCTGAAAGATGAGGTCCACTCTTTCTATGCTCGTGTGTCTGCATTGGAAGTCTCCATCAATTCTAATGAGATGTAGGTGATTAGAGGATCTAGTTCTAGAGTTATCATGGAAAGGAAGAGAACTCACCACTCCAGGGGGCCTGAAGATTCTAACCATGGTCTATATTGAGGTTCATGGCTCGAATTGTAGGGTGAAATATTATCAGATGTAGTTTGATTTTGTTAAATTTCCAGTTAGAGTTTATAGTGGCCATATTTTCTGTCTAAGAATGATTTACAGCCCTAATGCCAGTAATCATTTTGTTCGGCTTGAAGAATTAAGAAATTTTGTATCTAAAAACCTTTTATAAGGGTTATGGGCCAAATTCTAGTTTTTATTAATACAAACACCCTTACTCGTTCTTTAAAAAAAAAACAAAGTGTTGCAATTTTTTTAAAATATAATAATAGTATAATTTCCTATGATAAAAAAATACAAACTTATGTTTTCTTTTTCATTTATGGAAATGGCATCAAAGAAGGTATATGTGAAGGACCATTAATCAAGGGCAACAATTATAACATCTAAAGTTGCAACTAGACCCTCTATGAATGTTGCTTAACAAAACCCAACTAACACCTATTGTAAAAGTCAAGCAACCAACCCCTCAAAATAAGTGAAGAATGTTAGAGGATGGAAGATGGAACTAGAGGAAAATAAAATGTAATTTTCATGGTGTATTAAAGATAAATGAAGCAACAAAGGGGAAAAGATATTTATATATTTTATTGAGCTTTGATATGGTGGAAATTATAAGGTAGTTGGCAAGGTATGAGACATATTATTTGTTGAAATTTGCAACAAGAAACAGTGAAATTGGCATCTAGAAACAACATGAAAATGCACACACACTAGTGTGGGATCACAGGTCACACAGTGATGGATCCTAGCGACACATTAGTGTGGAACCAATTTTTAAATAAATTGTAATGTTATCTCATATCAACTTGTAATAGTTAACTAAGTGTGATAGACTTAGTTAGCTCAAGAATTTCGAGTTAAGTGTCAAAGGATAGGCATGTAGAGTGATTATATTATTAACAGGGTCCAGTTACAGTTGTAGCACTAGTGTAGTGTGAGTGGGATCAGTTAACTCACATTAATTGAGTTAAAATCAGTTTAACAAGTTCTAACCGTTTGATGAGCTAGTGGAAGATCAAGTGAATTAAAATAGATTTAATTCACCAGTAGTGATCTAGCAAGTAACTGATGATTCACTATTTATAGTTGCATGCATGTCAATTCTGGTGGAGTCCCAGGTGAGACAAAGGTTTAATACAACTAAACTATCAGTTGTATTTTTGGCGAACTGCCCAGGTGCAGTTATAAAGTTAGAGGAAGGCTCCATAGGGATTGCACAGTCAAGGAAGGTTGATTATCTTATTTAATAGGGATTAATTTCCTAGGTATTGTGTGAGCAAGGCTAGGCTAAGGAGGGGCTGACAATTGGCTAAGTGTTGGTCATTTTTTCCTAAGAATTGCTAGACAGTTTTGAGCAGGATCAGGGTGAGACAATCAGGATAGTGCAGGATTTTCTCAGTGTGATAAAGCCTTGTATTGTTTCATGATTATTTGACTATATAAAATATATGATAGAGGGTTTCTAAGTAGATGCTTTCCCCAAGAACATCTTGTGTTGTGTGATTGATAATTTCCTTTCTCTTACTGGCATGTGATTGAGCGATCATGTTTTACATTTCGCATATATTGTAGAAGGATCCAGTATCTTGCTTTAGTACATTGCATGATCGGATTGAGTCCATTGATATAATTTCTACATGGTATTATTGTTGTGTTAGAGATTTTCTACATGATTGGTGTCATATACAAATATTGTTTATGTTCTTGTAAAACTAGCCAAGATACATGGCAAGGTTAAATATCGTTTTACAAAGAGAAATTATGACCCGACACACGATTTTACAAATATTTGTGTAAGCGTCGTGAACAACATTGAGAACGAAATTATAACTTTACTTATTCATATTTATTTATTATGCATTATTGTAAGTATTATTATATTTTTTATAGCTTATTTATCATTGAAATTTAATATTTTGTTCGACATAATTTTTTTAATCCTATTTCAATTATTTTGGAGGGAATTTATTATATCGAGACATATATTATGGATTTGATCAATATTTTTCATATATATAAAGCAAACAATAAAGGAAAATTAAACAAAAAACAATATAACCTAAAACTACAATAGTAGATCCTAGGGATCAAGAAAAAAGGACTCAAAAGCATCAATCTAGTAAAGCTAGAAAGGATATTTTTGAAATGTGGAAGTTGAATATGAAAAATATGTTGTCATTATAGACAATGAGGTTAAAACTCTTGTCAAAAAGGATAATAGCCATAAAAAACGAAAAATAAGAATTCCCATGGATGTTTCTATTCCATTTGATGATGAAGAGTGCAATGCCCCCTCCCACATTTACCCAAATTCACAAGCTTGTCTGGGTAAACATGAGACAAGTGTCGCTATGACATGACCTGGCCTCCAAGTTTGAATAATGGAAGTATGTTTGAAATATTGAAACTTACAGACATCCTACAGGGAATACATATCACCCAAGAGCTGAAAAAACACCCCAAGTGGTCAATACCTGAGCTGGAACCTTGTTTCTCAGACCTAACACCCTAACCACATGCATAAAAAGGCCAGAGTGTAGTTATAGGCCTCCAACCACATGCATAGGCATACTTCCATGCAGTTATGACCTAAATTTCTCAGTCCTGAGCATGCAGTTTTGGGATTTGTGCCACCTTTTCAGGCCAGACTATATACCAATACCCAGAATTGCCAGTAACTTTCTAGAATCATAATTTACATGATGGCAAAGCTAAACATGCAAAATTGAATCAGAAACTTGAAATAGACTACCTAATCCATGACATACAATTCTTCAAACATATGGAAAACATGTAAGCTACAGGTCATGAATGCATATATGATCATAAATTGATAGTATTTGTTTGAGAATCACCAAGAAGGCTATAAAACCTCTCTAGCTTGATACAATAGCACTTGTTAATGCAAGCATTCATCAACCATTCATATATTCATTAAAACATGCCAATATCCATAGATATATTACATCATATAACCAGCATAGAAACCATGGCAACTCAGCCATAATATCACCAACATAATCACTAAAAGTATTCATGAATCACATTAGGAAAATATCTCTTATTAATATATGAAAATACTAGCCAAGTGAGGGACTTCCACATACCACCCGACCATAGATTGGGTTGAACCAAGTCTCACTTTCATCCAATCACCCCTGCACCATATTCAAAGCATGAATGTGGGATCTCAAGGAATTAACCAAGACAAAACCAACCAGGGCTTCCAAAGGCTAAACCACCTCAACCCTCAACCATAGCGATTCCACCTCTACGTTCCGGAAATCACTAACACCAACCATATTAGTCTTTATCCAAGCTATCCAAGGCTCCAGGAACTAGTAACTCAACCCTCAGCTTTCCAGGGCTCCAAAGTGTTTGTTCCATTTTTTTCTCCAAGGACTAGTAACTTAACCCACCAAGGGCTCCAAAGTGTTTTTCCCAACCTACGACTCCAGGAATTAGTAACTCATCCCAAGTTGTTCCATGGATTATAGAGCATTTTTTACATCCCATAGCCATCGAGAACATGAGAACCAATCAAAAAATCAAGTGGAAAACCCAAAACACCATGGTTATCTAGGAAATGGAAAGGAAAGGCTAAAACCACTATCAATCCAAGAAAATCTCCATGCTAATGAAAACACATAACCAGATAATCACATGCATATATCATGCATCCAAAAATCACCAACGATATCACACATGTAACCAATTACCTGCAAAGACATCCAAGTGTAGTTGTTTTTCCAATTATTTACTTGCGCTCCCTGCTTTCCTTTGCCTCTTTTCTCCAAATCCCAGTGAATACCCAAGTGCTCCAAGAATTCTCCAAGAATTCTCTAAGTGTGCAAGAGTATGTGAGAGTAAAGCTAAAATGACAAAAGTTGTGAACTGATTCTCATATTCCTTTTTTATCATTGAGGCCTCTATTTTCTTCATTTTCCTTCATTTTTCCTCTAATTTAATTTGCATGAAAATATGTGTCTCTTCACCTTCGTTTTCTCCTATTTTCCTTTATTTTCATAAATAAAATGTTGATTATTTCCAATTTTCATTTACCAATGACTTTGCAAATTTCCATAGCCATTAATTAATCACAAGTGATACCCATCACTATTTTTGTTGGGTATGTGTTATATTCTTTCCACGACTAAGCACGCGCGGGGGGGTAAGAGGGGGGGCGATAGCCCCCCCTGTCAGGGTCCGGGGCAACACCCCGGCGAAAATTTTTGGTCCTTAATTTCCGGTGGGTAGTCCGCATCCATGGTTTTGTGCATGGTTTTTCACATGGTTTTGGGGTACGATGGTTTTCGACCCCTGGTATTTTTGTAGATCCGGTCAAGGGAACTACGATTATGTTCTAATCCAGGGTTTATGGATTAGGGTTTATGTATGCTTTGGCATGTATATATATGTGTTGTAACACTAAAAGGAATATAATGAAAATCAAGTTGGTCGTCCCGATTTGGGATCCAGGGGAAAATCTCTGTGTTTATCTGTTTTATGTTTTATGCTCTCGCTATTGTTTATTTTCTGTTATAAGATTCGTGTGTAGATAATTTCTGTTCAGGGTTAAAACCTACATTTGGTATCAGAGTTGTTTCGGCTTCAAGGGGATGCCTTTGCTGCTGAGGGTTTTTAGTTCGGGCCTGAGGTAGACCCTGTTCAGTGGGAGATCTGCGGGATCGATTCTTGCGGTGAGAGAAGATGGCGAGCGGCGGAAAGATAGAGATCAAGAAATTTAATGGTCAGAGTTTTGATTTGTGGGAGCTCAAGATGGAGGATCTGCTGGTGGATAAAGATCAGTGGATCGCGGTAGATCCAGGTACTAAGCCAACAGGAATGTCAGATGAAGACTGGAAGAAACTGGATCGGAAGGCTAAAAGCACAATACGGTTGTGTGTCTCAGATTCAGTATTGTTGAATGTATCTGGGGAAGCTACGGCGAAGACCTTGTGGGAAAAACTTGGGACTTTGTACCAATCTAAGTCTCTGGTGAATAAGTTGTTCCTGCGGAAAAAGATGTATAACCTGAGGATGAAGGATGGAGACTCAGTGACAGAGCATCTGAATGCCTTCAATACCGTGGTAAGTCAGTTGTCGTCTGTTGATATTAAAATCCTGGGAGATCAAGACGCATATTCTGTTGTGTTCTCACTGCATCCTTCTCATTAGTCAGCATGCAATAGGTAGCAATACAACTACCTTGAACTTTGATGACATTGTCTCAGCCTTGCTGTCGGAGGAAATGAGACGGAGAAATATGGAGGGTCAGAATGGAGATGCTTTATCTGTACGAGGAAGGTCCCAAAACAGAAACAAGAATAAGGTTTCGAGTGGGAGATCCAAATCTAGAGGGAGATCTAAATCTCCTGGAAAGTTTGTAAAGGTGTGCTGGAAATGCGGAAAGGAAGGGCACTACAAAAGGACTGCAGATCTAAAGCTCCTGAGAAAGGAAAGGGACTCGATGATGCCCTTCCAGAGGGCAAACCACCTTGAATGAGTAGTGGGGATGCATTTGGCTTCTTCTTCAAATACACATGGTAGATCATGAGTCATGGTTGATTGACTCAGTATCCTTTCACTTCACCCCCTATAGGGAGTGGTTCTGCGAATATGAGAAATATGATGGTTGTGATGTCTTCCTAGGGATGATAGGAAGGCCAGAATCGTTGGATGTGGAAAGGTCAAGTTGAAGCTGTAAGGTGGAAGGATCAGAACACTTCCTGGTGTTCTGCATATTCATGCATTGACCAGAAATCTTATTTCTGTAAGAAAGATGGATGATGCAGGTGTAAAAACGGTGTTCGAGAAAGATGTCTGCAAGATGGTTCGAGGAGCACTGGTATTAATGCAGGGAGTTTGGACTGGAACTCTGTACAAGCTACAAGGTAGAACTGTTATTGATGGATGTAATAGTTCTATGGTTCCTGAAAGTGGAGTGGAAACCCTAGCTATCTCTGGAGAAAATACCATGCTATGGCATCAAAGGTTTGGACAAATTGGAGAGAAGGGCCTTCGGATACTGCATAGAAATGGTATGGTATAAGGTATGTCTAATTTCTCTCTGGATTTCGATTTCTGTGAACATTGTGTATATGGGAAGCAGAATCGGGTGAGTTTTCCTTCTGGTGCTAAGAGGGCGAACAAGATATTAGAGCTTGTGCACAGTGATGTGTTTGGACCTGTGTCAGTTCCATCACTGGGAAAGTCTGTGTACTATGTTTCATTCATAGATGACTTCTCATGGAATACATGGATATATTTCTTGAGGAAGAAATCTGAAGTCTTTGACAAATTTAAAGAATTTAAGGCTCTGGTGGAAAACCAGACAGAGAAGAAGATAAAGGCATTGAGGAAAGATAATGGTGGGGAGTTCTGCAAGAAGGAATTTGAAGAGTTCTGTAAGAAGTGTGGTATAGCACGGCAGAAGACTACTCCATACACACCTCAGCAAAATGGAGTTGCAGAAAGAATGAACAGAACACTGATGGAAAAGGCAAGCAGCATGCTCAGTGGTACCGGGTTAGGACAAGAATTCTGGGCAGAGGCAGTGGAGACTGCATGTTACTTAGTTAACAGATCACCTTCATCAGCGTTGGAGGATAAGACCCCACATGAGGTATGGAATGGTAAGAAACCCTCTATTTCACATCTAAGGGTATTTGGATGTGATGTATATGTACATGTTCCAAAGGAGAAAAGGACCAAGTTGGATAATAAATCTGAAAGGTGCATCTTTATTGGGTATAAGGATGGTTTAAAGGGTTACAAGCTTTGGAACCCAGAAACAAGGAAGGTTGTGTACAAACGAGATGTGGTGTTTAGAGAGGTGAAAGATGTTGTTACACATGAAGTCCTACCAAAGGAACCTGAGAAGATAGAGTTTGAGCTAAAGGAGGATGAATCAGACTCTACAACAGAAGAAGACTCAGAAGATGAAGAGCCACAAACTCCAGCTTTGAGAAGATCAGTTCGGGAAAGAAGGCAACCAAAAAGGTATAGTCCATCTGCTTTCTGTTCAGGTTTTGCCTTAACTATAACTAATGATGAACCCAGAACTGTGAGGGAGGCAGTAGATTCAGAGGATGGAAAACTCTGGAAGGAGGCCATGGTTGATGAAATGGCATCCTTGCACAAAAATGATGCATGGGATCTGGTGGAGTTGCCGGCTCGAAGGAAGCCCATTGGGAGCAAATGGGTGTTTAAGAAGAAGATGAATGTAGAAGGCAAGGTGGAGAAATACAAAGCTCGGTTGGTAGCGAAAGGTTATTCCCAGGTGCCCGGAATTGATTTTGGTGATATTTTTTCTCCTGTTGCCAAGGTTACTTCTATTAGATTACTTTTATCTGTTGCTGCTGCATTTGATTTTGAGATAGAACAGATGGATGTGAAGACAACATTTCTTCACGGGGATCTAGAAGAGGAGATCTACATGAAGCAACCTCAAGGCTTTATGGTGAAGGGTAAGAAAGAACTAGTATGCAGGTTGAAGAAGTCTCTGTATGGGTTAAAACAGTCACCAAGGATGTGGTATCAGAAATTTGATACCTATATACGGGGACTTGGCTTCACCAGAAGCAAGGAGGATCACCGTGTTTATTTTAAATTAATTGGTGACCGTGTTATTTATTTGGTCTTGTATGTGGATGATATGTTGTTGATTGGAAATGATAAAGAAATTATCCAAGATTTGAAGACCCAACTGTTCTCCAAATTCGACATGAAGGATCTTGGTGCTGCAAACTATATTTTGGGTATGGAAATTAAGAGAGATCGGGCAAAGAGGAAGCTCTGGTTAAACCAGAGGAAGTATGTCGAGACTATATTGCAGAGGTTCAATATGCAGGATAGTAAACCGGTGAATGTTCCTATTCCTGTAGGTGTAAAGCTGTCTGCTGAACAGTGTCCCAAGACACAAGAAGAAGAGGAGCATATGTCCCGTGTTCCATATGCAAGTGCAGTGGGTAGCCTGATGTATGCAATGGTCTGTACTAGACCAGACATTGCACATGCAGTGGGAGTATTGAGCAGGTTTATGTCAAACCCAGGGAAGGAGCATTGGACAGAAGTGAAGCGGGTTTTCAGATATTTACGTGGCACTAGTGATTATGGCTTGTGCTACCAGGGAAGACCAGGATTGGAAATAATGTTGGACATTCGTGGTTTTGTTGATGCAGACTAGGTTGGAGATCTGGACCAAAGAAGATCTACAAGTGGGTATGTGTTTAGCCTATTTGGAGGCGCAGTCAGTTGGATGAGTAAAAGACAATCTGTAGTGGCTCTTTCAACTACAGAGGCAGAATACATAGCAGCCACTCATGCAAGCAAGGAAGCAGTTTGGTTGCAGAGATTGTGTTCAAGTATGGGGTTGGTACAGCAAGCTATAAGGATAGACCGTGATAGCCAAAGTGAAATGCTGGCCAAGATCCCCGCTATCATTCAAAGACAAAGCACATTGATGTTCAATATCACTTTGTTAGAGATATGGTTGAGGCTAAAAGGGTGTCATTGCAAAGGTGGACACTTTGAAGAATGTTGCAGATGAATTGACGAATTCTATGAGCACTCATAAGTTCTCTTGGTGTAGAGAAACAATGGGTGTTGCAGAGTTGGACAAGTAACTAAGCTCTCCTGTGGCCCCCTGCAGAAAGAATACAACAAGTGGGAGAACGTTGGGTATGTTTTATATTCTTGTCGATGCTGTGGTATGTGTTGGTACGTTATATATTCTTTTCTTAATTTCCTAGTGTAGTCCGTTCATGGTTTTGTATGGTTTTGTACATGGTTTTGGGGTACGATGATTTTCAGCCCTCGTATTTTTGTAGATCCGGTCAAGGGAACTACAATTATGTTCTAATCCAGGGTTAATGGATTGAGGTTTATGTATGCTTCGGCATGTATACATATGTGTTGTAACACTAAAAGGAATATAATGAAAAATCAAGCTGGTCGTCCCGATTTGGGATCCAGGGGAAAATCTCTGTGTTTATCTGTTTTATGTTTTATGATCTCGCTATTGTTTATTTTCTGTTATAAGATTCGTGTGTAGATAATTTCTGTTCAGGGTTAAAACCTATAATTTTTTTCCCAACATTCAACTTGGAATATGTGTTCCATGACCTTGGTATTATTTTATTTAAATGGAAAATAAGCTAGGGGTTGTTACAAACCCCTCCCCCTTGGGGGAACACCGTCCTCAGTGTTCTATGACACCCATGACCAAAAAATTTCTAAAAACAAAAGATATTTCCCATGGAGATTTATAACACAAATTGTTGTAGTATTTACCATGAGATCCTGCTAAAATCAAAACAAACATATCACTTATTGGAGCTTTATAACACAAATGATTGCAGTATTTACAACAACATCCACATAAATATACCAAAAAATCATTTTCTTTAACTAAAAAATAATGAAGGATATAAAACTTGCTTCTGATCAACCATCTCCCATGTAGATTCATCAGGCCCAAAGTGCTTCCACTGCACTTTAACTTGCTCGATTTCTCTGTTCTAGAGCATGAATTTTTTCAGCTACAATATTCATTTTAGTTCTGGATAGAATTATCCCTATAGTTCCACCTGTAATAGAGACCAATCAATCACATGATCAACATCCTATACATAATTATTAAGTAATGGGACATGGAAAACATCATGGACTTTCATTGTCGGAAGAAGTGCAAGTCTGTAGGCCACTAGTCCAATCCTCTCAAGGATCTTAAAAGGCCTGCAATACCAAGGTGCCAACTTGGCACATGATCCAATCCTCAAGGAGCTCCTCTTGGGATTGATGTGCAAATACACATGTTCCCCAACCTGAAACTCCTTAAATTCCCTATATTGATCTGCATAAATCTTATGCTTGTCTTGTGCTACCTTCAAATTCCTCTTAGTAACATGCATTTCCTATTCCATTTATGCCAAAATATCTTGTTCAATAGACACCTTGTTCACTATATCGCTCCAACTGATAGGAGTATTACAACTCCACCCATAAATAGCCTCAAATGGACTCATGTTCAAGTAAAATTGATACCCATTATTGTATTAAAACTATACCAGTGGAAGATACTCTTCTCACTTCCTTTGTTAATGCATGACATACATTCTCAACATATCCTCAAGAATCATGTTAACTCTCTTTGTATTTCCATCTATTTGCGGATGATAAGTTGTAGTGAAATCCAACTTTGTGCCCAAACTTGCAAACAACTCCTTCCAGAACTTGGAAGTGAACTTGGCATCTCTGTCTGATATGATCTTATTTGGAACACCATGCAATCTCATTATCTCCCTAATAAATATATGGCTACCTCACTAGCTGAATTAGTAGACTTAACTGCAATGAAGTGAGCTACCTTACTTAACATGTCAACCACAACCATGATGGAATCATGTTGTCTCGATGTCCTCAAAAAACCTATAATTAATTCCATATAAATTACACCCCATTTCCATTCTGGAATTAGAATCAGTTGCAACAAACCAGCTGTATGCTTACACTCTGATTTTACCTGTTGAAAATCCAAACATCTCGTAACAAAATCAACCACCTATTTCCTCAAGTTCATCCAATGATATAATATCTTAACTATTGTCAATGTCTTTTAATACCCCGGGTAACCTAAATGCATCTTAACATGAAACTCCAACAAGAAAAGCTTTTTGAGCTCACTATCATCTGGTACATATTCCTGAACCTGACCAAGTCATATGCTATGAGATGATACTCCTCATCCTATCATATTTATCATGTTATTGTAACTTATGCTTTAGTTGCTATTACCTGTCATCATGTTTCCCTACCTACAATATTTTATACTACAAGTCTGTCCCATAATAACTCATTATCACAATGTGATTCGCCTATAATATCCTAATGAGAACATATGCAACATTATTCTCCTTTCCCTTAATGTACCTGATCTATAATTAAAACTCATTGAGGGTAGCCAACCATATATGTTTCCTAGCATTCAGATTATATTGGTCAAACAATTACCTCAGCCAACTGTGATCACTCATCAATACAAACCACCTACCAAGAAGATAATGTCTCCACATCTTCAATGCATGAATGATAGTTTCCAACTCAATATCATGAGTCACACAATTTTTCTCGTTCCCATTCAATATCCTTGACTCATAACATACCACTTGTCCTTCCTACATCAAAACTCCACCAAGTCCTCTCTTTCAATCATCTATACATAACATGAACTCTTTTTTTGGATTTGCAATCTTCAAGACTGGAGAATTTGTAATAAAAATGCTTCAACTACTCAAAAATAGCTACACACTCCTCGTTCCATTCAAAATTCTTTTCTTTTCTATGAAAATATGTAATAGGATAGGAAATTTGTGAGAAGTTCTCGATGAACCTCCTACAATAACATGTTAATCCCATGAATGATTTGACCTCATTCACATTCCTAGTATTTTCCCACTCCATGGTGGCTCTGATATTTTATGGGTCCACTGTTATACCTTCCTTAGAAACAACACGTACCAAGTAATGAATATATTTATGAAATAAACTGCACTTTCTAAGATTAGCATACAAATGATGCTCTCTCAACAATATTAAAATTGGTACCACGTGCTTTGCATTCTCTTCCTCATTATTAGAATATATAAATATATCATCAATGAACATTATCAATAATTTGTCCAAATAATGACGCAACACACTATTCATTAAACACGTGAAATTCATTGGAGCATTAGTAAGACCAAAAGGAACTACCACAAACTCATAATGCCCATACCTGGTACAGAATACAGTCTTGTATATATATTCTTCTTTGATGTGTACCTAGTGATATCCTGATCTCGAATTAATATTTGATAACATTATTTCTCCCTTCAAATGATCAAACAATTGATCAATCCTCAGCAATGGATACTTGTTCTTGATAGTCACTTTGTTCAGTTTCTTGTAATCAATCCACAACCTGATAGTACCATCATTATTCTTTACAAACAACACTAGTGCACCCCAAGATGACACACTTGGCCTTATGTATCCTTTATCAAGCATCTCCTTAAGCTACAACTTGAATTCCACCAACTCTGGAGTACTCATTTTGTATAGTTCCTTAGATGTCAGTGCTACTCTCAACATCAACTTAATAGAAAATTCCATTTCTTTATGAGAAGGAAAATTTTAAGTCCCTGCAAGAAACACATCCTGAAACTGCTGCAAAATAGGATACCACTTTAGGACTTCATCATCCTCATATTCCTTCCCCTTTTCACTGGAAATATGAACTACAAAAAATGAAAATCCCTTTATGCAACTACACTTTTCCTGCATAGTTGTAACCATCCTCACTGATGTAGGGTTCTTCTTTCCCTGCAAAATTTTTCGCCCTCCATCATCATTGACAAATTCAATAGGCTTATCATAGAAGTCTACCTTAGTCTTGTGAATGTACAACAAATCCATGCCCAATAGAATATTGTATGAATCCAAAGGAAGCACATTTAGATGTGTGGATGTAGGAATACCATTCAACTCAAATGCACAAGCTCTAACCCAATAATGAACTCTTTTCTTGGTCCCTATAGCCAATTACACCAACCAAGATTCTACATGCACTTTTTTATTCAAGAAACACTTATCCACCAGGTTATGAATTATATAACTATAGTTAGATCCAAGGTCAATCAAAATAGAAAAAACTTGATCACAAAGCTTACCTTCCATATCGATAATATATGACTAATGCTCATCTTTCCTATTATCCAATACTGCATAAATTTGAGGAATACTTTTCCAATATCTCCAATTGTTTGTGCCTCTTGAGAACTATAAATCTAAGGTCTGCCACCCTGATGTTGTGGAAAATATCTCATGTGATGCTCTCCACCACAAGTCCAACACTACAAATGCTTCATGTCATCACCCTTGTTCTGCTCCTTAGACTGAAATTTGTGTCCTCTGTCAACTACATTGAAATTCTTGTAAGGTGCCACATTCTCCTTATTGCTTGCATCATGAGGTCTTCCTCACTTCTTATCCCACTTTACTTTAGTCTTATCATTACCCTTCCAACCCTTCTTAGGCTCCAAATTATGCTTATACTACTCATAACAATGTTTCAACTTTCCAATGACTTCCTCCAATGTTTGAGGCTCATCATACTCAATATGATCCTTAAATGCTAATTGAAATCCACTAATGAATCTTTGAATCTTCATATTCTCATCCTTAAGATATGGCACATACCTCAACAGCTCAAAAAAATTAGTCATGTATTATTCATCTATCATATACCCCATCTTCAGTTCATAGAAATCCTTAGCCTCACTGTCAAAGTATCTCTCTGATAAGTACTTCTTTCTTAAGAGTCTCTTAAACCCATGCCAACTCAACTCTTCTATCTTGATGCCTTTGACATGCTTCATGTCTTCCCACCAGACATTGGATTTTCCCTTGAGACTGAAAAATAGATATCATGGCTTTCATATTATCTATATAATCATGTAATTCGAATAAATTCTTCATCCCAAGTGGCCATGCTTTTGCATATTATGTTTTCTTTATCTCTCCATCAAAGGTATGATGTTTGGCTTTCTTAAACTCATATGTAAAGTACCCCCTCTCACTCCTCCTATAAGGATGATAGTGGTGATGACCATGATTCCTCTCTGATCGAGAACTAGAATAGAATCCATAACCACTACCTCTCCTGTTAGGTTTACCCATCCATATACCACCTCTGATAGTGGCATATATGTTCGACCTATACCCTCCATGACACATACTATTGTATGCCCCATTAGTCCTTTCCTCTTGTCCATAATTGATTCTCGGTTTTTCCTTTCTCTAAAAATTTGATAAGCTCTGAAGGATAACTACATTGACCTCTACTTGCTTTTCCTGAGCTCTTGCAAGTCTTTCCTATTATTTAATTATCTTGTAATTGTACACCTTACAACTTCTGATCTTTTCCTTTATAATTCTCAATGTATCTGTTATGTCAGGATAGTACTCATATCTTTGTTGCTCAGCTGATATATAGGGAGAGTCACTTGAATTGTAATCCACCATTCTGATCATCAACTTTGATCTTCTTCTTCCTATAAACATGCCATGTTAGATAAACCAAACATAAACATAATCAAAGATACCTTAGTGTGTTTTCAAAGGATACTCTTTAATATGCACAAATCAATTCATATTAGCATAATATACATGTATATACATAATTACACAAACATATCAACATCATCAACCTTGACATGACAACACAAACTGCAACAATTACCATCATGAGAAATAACCAACATGCATGCATGATGAATGCCTAGAAAATTGAACATGCATGAATAACAATCACCCCTATCCCATACAGTCCAAGTTTTTGAACCTAGAAGATTTGATACTACCTTATAATGCCCCCTCCCACATTTACCCAAATTCACAATATCGCCAGGGTAAACATGAGACGAGTGTCATTATGACATGACCCGACCTCCAAGTTCCAGTTATGGAAGTGGGGCCGACACACCTACACTTAAAAACATCCTATAGGGACTATATCAACCCAAAAGCTGAAGAAACACCCCAGGTGGTCAATCCCTGGGTTGGAACCTTGTTTCTTAGACCTAACACCCCATGCATAACAAGGCTAGGGTGTGATTATAGGCCTCCAACCGCATGCATAATCCTACTTCCATGTTGTTATGTCCTAAATTTATCAACTTTGAGCATGCGGTTCTGGGATCTGTGGCACCTTTTTAGGCCAACCTCTAGACCACTGGCCAAAATTGCCTACAAATTTCTAGAATAATAATTTACATGATGACAAATCTAAACATGCAAACTCGAATCAGAAACCTCACATCGACTACCTAATCCATGACAGAAATTTCATCAAAAATATGGAAAAAATGTAAACTATGGGTCATGAATATATATCTAATCATAAACTAATGGTATTCATCTCAGAATCACCAAGAAGGCTCTAAACCCTCTCTAGAGAGTTGCAACAGCACTTGTTAGTCCATGCATTCATCAACCATTCATATATTCATCAAAACATGTCAATATCCATAGATATATTACATCATATAACCAAAATATAAACCATGGAAACTCAGCCATAATATCACCAACATAATCACTACAAGTATTCATGGATCACATTAGGAAAATAACTCTTATTAATATATGAAAATACCAACCAATTCAGGGACTTCCACATACTACTTGACCATATATTGTGCTTAACCAAATCTCTCTTTCAGTCAATCACCCTCGCGCCATATTCCAATCATGAATGTGGGATATCAAGGAATTAAACAAGACAAAACCAACTAGGGATTGCAAAGGCCAAACTACCTCAACCCTCAACCATAGTGATTCCACCTATATGGTTCAGAAATCACTAACACCAACGAGATCAGTCTCTACCCAATTTTTCCAAGGCTTCGAGAACTAGTAACTCAGCCCACATCCTTCTAGGGCTCTAGAGCATTTGTTCCAACCACGACTCCAGGGACTAGTAACTCAACCCACCAAGGGCTCTAGATAATTTCTCCCAACCTATGGCTCCAAGAACTAGTAACTCAACCCAAGTTGTTCCAGGGATTCTAGAGTGATCGTTCCAACCCACAGCCATCGAGAACCTAAGAACCAATCAGAAAAATAAGTGGAAAACCCACAACACCATGGTTATCCAAGAAATGGTAAGGAAAGGTTGAAACCACTGTTAATATAGGAAAATATACATGCCAATTGCAACACATAACCAAAGAATCACATGCATATACCATGCATCCAAAAATAGGAAATGAAATCACACATGCAACCTATTACCTGCAAAGTAATCCAACTTTAATTTGTGATCCAATTATTTCCTTGCGCTCCCTACTTTCCTTTTACTTCTTTATCCAAATCCCAATGAATACCCAAGAGCTATAAGAATGATTTAAGTGTGCAAGAGTATGACGGGGAAAAGCTAAACTGAAAAATCCCTCTGTTAGTGTGTTTTTTGCATGTATGTACGAAATCACACCAACTTAACGGGTGTGGTTTTCCCACTTAAGTTATTGGTCACAGGCAGAAAAAGAAGTGGAGTCAAGCAAGTTAGTGGAACAAGCTAGAATCATAAAAATATTAGATATAGAAATAGCATGCATATATAAACTAAAATTAAACTAAAATTAAAACAAATGAAAAAAAGCTCTTAATAGATTCAAAAAATTGCAAAAATCCAAATGGTGGCTCTCTGGCCCCTCTTATTGAGTGCTTGTAGGAAATGAGGATGAAACTTTAACCCTCTTGCCAAAGGGTCCCTAGAACATGGGTTCTAAGTCCTGATGCAAGGATGTTTTTACTTCCAAGCTTGCCTTGGTGCAAAGTCTCCCTCTCTCTACTGTGGTGAACTGAACTTG
Organism: Pinus albicaulis; assembly: GCA_034641835.2. Classification (NCBI taxonomy): domain Eukaryota; kingdom Viridiplantae; phylum Streptophyta; class Pinopsida; order Pinales; family Pinaceae; genus Pinus; species Pinus albicaulis. The sequence continues at coordinate 1,460,431,454 of CM076572.1, read as the reverse complement.
TTGGATGGCCAACAATTGAGTCCCCTCTATCTTCAGCTCCGAATCACACACTGCTGGTATTCCTTGGGAAATTTTATCCATCATAAAAATGTGTTCTCAAATCCTTCATCTCATGGTGGCCTTATATAGGATAATTCAAATCCTCCTTCCCTCTCTTGGTACATTGTGGATGGTGACCCAAGAGAGGGGGATGATTCCTTTGTGTGCCACAAATATTCCATTGTGTGCTCCCTTGATGTCTAAGGAGGCCTTGGTGGCTATCCTTAGGTAGCTTCAAGTGAGGAATCATTGTCCTGGAGTGTGATTTTTGTGGTCCCGGAAAGTGACTTTCGCCACTCCCAGGATTGCGTGCATTTTGGGTCAAAAGGTGCGTAAAGGCGCTTTTCACTAAGGATTATGCATGCAAAAGCATTTATGACTTGCTCAAATTTGATTTTTCCTCAAACCTTAGAGATTTTTAAATACTTTCTAGATTCTCTAATGTCTTTCAACCCTATAAATCCTTCTGCCTGACATTAATTAATGACGTCTTATGCTTCTACGATTTTCCAATGTTAACAGTTTCCCCCTAATGTGTGAGGTCTAGGAAGAACTGTATAGCCTAAATACATTATAGTTTATTTTATGTATATCATGCATAGAGAGAGAGAGACCTGCATGAAGCTCAGAATCGAAAACACCCTGCACTAGTTCGAAGAATGACCATGTCCTACGGGGCCCCTGTAACCAAATATAATACATATACAAATTTTCTATGAGGCGGGCATGTCCCATTCTCGTGATGCTGTGGCTAGTTAAAAAAATATATTTGACATATACATGTTTTGTCTATGTCACTAATATGGTAGTGATCTGGTGGTTTCTGACGCCCTCTGGGGCATTCTTCTTTGACAATAGGTGGAATGTGGTACCCATATGTGTAAATTTGGTATGGAATATAGCTACGCATTGTCCGCATAGGCACTGGCTGGGACCTTCCCGTGTAAGCATTGCTAAAAGAGACGCTTATGAAGGCACGGTTCTTCGACGAATTTGATCAAAGTGCAATGTTTGTAAGGTAATATACCATCTTAACATGAAAGATTTTGTTGTAGTCAAATGTTAGGAGGATCTATGACATCTGTGGGAAATAATGTCTCTCACAGTGCCACTGGAGGATGCCCCTTTTATGGAGAGGGGTAATCCAAGGTATCGCTTCTTTTTTGGAAAATAGGTGCTGAAGTTGACAAAAAGGAAGCCTCAACCGAATGGGGGGTCGCTGACATGAGGGTTCAGGGATCTAGATGTGATGAGTTTAACACAGGCATGTTGGTGAGGGGTGACTGAAAACTGATGATGGGGATTCATTGGCCCAAGGTTGGAGTGTACTAAGCAGCTTGGGGGAAGTCATAGTTATTTCTGATGGGGAAATCCCTAGAGTCAGGGTGGGTAAAAACTGGCTATGAATGTCATGGTGGCTTGTGCATGGGGGTGTGATACGCCAACCAAGGGTGTTCAGGGACTGTTGCCATGGGAGAAAAGATGAATGCGAGGGTGGGGGATGCAGTGCAACATTTGCGGTCTTTGTACACTTACCAAAAGAATAATAATGGGGTTCGGTTTGTACAAAACACAAAGACGGGTGCCCCAAAACATGAAAGTGTTCTCTCACTGATGTTGTGAGGAAGGTTTTTTGTTGAGGGTGGGGGCCCCATTGGTTGGTCTCATGTGTGGGGTTGATGAAGAGGATGAAAAATTATCGCAGATGGGATTATGCTGGTGGATGTATGGTGGGCCAAATGCGAGGCGCGGTAGTACGCTTTTGATCTGATATACAACCTGGTCATCGAGGAAGGGGGTTTTATTTTGTATGGTAAAACTTGACCTTATGCATGGTGGATGGATGAGCATGAGGTGCTTCCCGGACTAGAGTGGTATGGCCATGGCGTCACTTTTGTTTTGATATATGGTCTACTGTGTGTGACGACCACCATGGGGGGGGGGAGGCTCTACCGACTAACCAGGATGTTTAGCATGTGCAGGGTGACATGATGATAAACACAGTTGGATATGTGGAACCTATGGTTGATTTCTGATGGAGAAATTATGTCAGATATGCAGAGTTTTCTGGGACTCTATCATGTTGGGGGTAGAATGATACCTGCTCTGCAACTTTCAGTGGATGGAGTTGTGAATGGTTTGCGAGATTTTCCTGCAAAAAAAACTACCTCAAGTGAAAGCATCTTCTTTATCAAATATTATTGAAAGTCATGAGCTTTAAAAAGAAGATGAGAGAGGGCATTATGTTGGCACTGAAAATTTATTTTTTTCGGGAGTGCGAATGTGTGGCATCGCCTCTAGGCGTTATGGAGTATTGATTTTGGTCTGGCGATTAGATACTCTAAGCTCTATTTTTCCCTTGCGAGTTGTTACTTGGCTCCTAGTTTTTATTTCGGTGGGGTTTCCCCCAAACTGAGATCATGGGGGGTGTTGCTAGTTATCGCCCCCTGTCTAGGATCTCCCTTTTGTTTTTTCCTCGGCTTATTTTTGTAGCATTTGGAGGATTGTCATAATTCTCCTAGTTGTATGGTTACTGATGAGCCTAGGAAGGGTTTGCACTAGATTGAATGGCGTATTACATTATTCCAGTGGTCCATTCTATATGGGGAATGGGGGATATCGGTTCCCTTGTCCCTGGTTGAGTGTTGGGGTGACTTTCATGATAGCTAGGTTGTGATATGTTCTGAGTAGAATCGTATGAGTATCCAGGGTATTGATTACTGCTGCCTAGGTGTCCTTGGGCTAAAGACCTAATCGAATCCTCTGCAGAATTGACGTGCATGGTACTACTTCTTCCTAGGTGATCTTGGGAAAATTACCCAGTCAAACTTTCTGCAGGATCGATGTGCATAGTACTACTGCTTCCTAGTTGATCTTGGGTCAAAGACTCGATCAAGCCATTTGTAGAATCTACCTACCTGGGTGTTACTGCTGTTTAGGAGATCTAGGGTCAAAGACCTGATCAAGTCGTCTACAGAATCTACCTACCTGGTAAATCCCTAAGTATCATGGGTGTTACTGCTACCTAGGTGATCTTGGGTCAGACCTGATCAAGCCGTCTGTAGAATCTACCTATCTGGTAACTCTCTCAGTATCATGGATGTTACTACTACCTAGGTGATCTTGGGTCAAATACCTGATCAAGTTGTCTACAGAATATACCTACCTAGTAAATCTTTGAGTATCATGGGTGTTACTACTGCCTAGGTGATCTTGGGTCAAAGTCCCGATCAAGCCGTCTGCAAAAACTACCTATCTAGTAACTCTCTGAGTATCATGGGTGTTACTTCTGCCTAGTTTATCTTGGGTCAAAGACCCGATCAAGCCATCTACAGAATCTACCTACCTGGTAACTCTCTGAATACATATTACTACTGCCTAAGTGACCTTGGGTCAAAGACTCAATCAAACCGTCTGCAGTAATCAAAGTGCATGATAACTCAAGAGGATGAGGCAACCAAGTTCCCCTGTCCCTCGTTGGTGTATAGTGGCTTGGGGGGAACTCTTCCGTCAAAATGTCTATATGCGTACTAGGTCCCATGAGACGGAGGATAGGGTCCTCTATGGTGATATGTTGGTGCCCTATTGGTCAAATTTTGTTGAGGCATATGATGACTTTGAAAACCTGGTTGAGGTACATTCTGGGTAGAACTGTACGTGTAACCAGGGTTTTGACTGCTTCTACCTAGGTAACCTTGGGTCAATGACCTAATTAGTTTGTCTACAGAGTTCGAAGTGCCTGGAAATTCTTGATAAGTTTGCAGGCGCGGGGCGTTTGGGAAGGATATTGTAAATATATCATGACTGTGTATAAATCAGCTCAAGATGTTGGGCTTTTCTGATGACGTCCTCTTCGGATGTGGGCCTTTGTTGTGCCACATCCTTTGCAATCTCTGTCATGAGATTTTTTAGGAACAAATATAAAAGAACCTGATCGTCGAGTTTTGCTTTACATAAACGACGACGCCACCTCCATTTGTGGTGATGGTCCGAGATATGGATGGAGGGGGTTTGTCTAAGATGTGTCAGTAATTCCATTCTGGAATCGTGGTGAATGGGTAACTGAAAATATGTTAGGAACGTGGTGGCGAGGGCACTAAAGGTTCCATGTGAAGCAGAGGGTTGCTCCACGTACCATTTCGAAGCTACTCCTGTCAGAGTGTGTTGAAATAGTCTCAATCGAATAGTGTCTTCAATGATATTGTTCGATGAGCACCACAAGTGGAAGGTCATGACATGATTACCTAGGTCTTCTGCTTGCTTTCCTTTGAACTTGGGAATATCCTAAGGGAGCTTTGTGGGCATGGGAGGCCATGTAGGGTTGTGTGCGATGGGGTCATTCGTTAGCTTGGTTAAATCGGGTAGATTCAACGAAGCTAAGAAAGGTGACTGGGAGGTTGACACCATTGCAACTTGCGAAAACACAAAGTTCTGGTTAGGAAGAGGGTTAGTTTGTGACGTACCCTGTTGTGTATTCAACTGACTTCCTAAATGGTTCGCACTCCTCTGCCCCCTAGGGGTCGTGGGAGGAGTGGTGTGTGGTGTGGCATTGGAAGACTGACTAGGGTTCACAACTATGGATGTCCCAATAAAGGATGAACCAATAATGGTGGTAGCATTTCGTCTGTGACGCCTAAATGGCGAAAGACCTGGAACCCCTCCTGGTAATGGGGGGAGGTCCAAAAGACGCCTAGATCGATGATGTCTCATTGGGTCCATTATGGCGTCGACTAGGTCTGTTTTTGGAAAAAATTGAGAGGATAGAGTCTATGATGAAAGAAAAATTCTAGTCACATACATAAAACAAAGTGAAAATAAAATAAATTTTCTCTTTAAATTAAGTCTATGTGATCAAGAAATCAAAAAAGTGGTTTTTGTTTGTTTGCGTATGATACTCAAAATCCTAGAAGACCTATTCATCCTCACACACTCAAATGTAATTGGGCCTTCAGAATATATCTTGCAAGTGTTGGCACAACGTCCCGTAAGAGTTGGCGACGTCCCCAATCAGCCAAAGAAAATCCACCAAGGTAAGGGTAGAGGGTCTAGTGCTTGCCTGCACTGTCAGCTATAGGGAAAGGATGCCCTAGATTTGGCCACTAAGTACCACAGTCCCACATGAACGTTCAAGTCTTGGGCTTCTTGGTAAGTCAGCTAACAGTACCGAGTATCATCCAAGTCAGGTAGCCCTGACTGATACTTGCCCGCACTAAGCCTAAGCCTAACCCCCTCTGAAACAAGTCTCTATCGCGCTCAGGTTTTCTTTTTCATGGGCTGATAGGTGGATTTAAAGCTCCCTAAATAGTCAAATTCTATGTTTCAATATGAAGAATGATCAAGGTGGCTTATTGGATTTCTACCCCCTTGATCCTAAATTAAACTATAAATTCTTTTGTGACCCCTGTGGGGAGAATTTAGTGAGTTTGGTTAAGTTAGTTTTAGGTGTCTTTGATTTTTTTAGTGGGTGGATGTGTGTGAGCAAAAAGTGGAAAAGCACATAGCTTGAATGTGTGGATATGCGATGATCCCTTTCAAAATCCCCCATTAAACTATGTTGTATTGTTCCTTGCTCAAAAGAAAAACATGTGTGAATATGGGCCGCTTTCTATTTTTCCTAGTTAATATATGTGATCAAATAAAGGGAGATGGTGAGTTTTGAGTCAAGAGTGTTCATATGCTTTCCTAGGATCATCGAAGGGTGCAAAGGCAGTAGAGATTACTTTCTCTTCTATCGACAATTCAATCCTAGTCCCGAAATCCTAGTGCAAAAATTGAACTAAACTAATAACTTTTACACTAGAAAAAAGAAACTAACTAAGCATGCGTGGACTTAGGCCACTTACTTTGGCTAGTTATCTAGGTTTATTGGTACCTAAATTTTCAAAACATATTTTTTTTTCAGAAATGCAAGTTAATTTCCCCCCTACTTAAAATATGTGTGAACTTTGAAAAAATAAACTTGAAATAAAACTGACACTAAGCCTACAAAAATAATCTAAGAGTGAGCTTTAACAAGTTGTGGGGTACCTCAACCAGTGATGGTAGATGTATTATGGGCTGCCAAGCACTTTACAAGCAAGAAAAAGATAGAAATGTGGGAGAAATTTCTCTTTTTGTCTTTTGTGCGCAAAAGGCTGAAACAAGCACAATGTCTGTGCGCGGGTCAGCTCTGAATGCGTGCCCTAGGCGTGTCTATGGGAGGGAAAAGCACACAAATTCCTACAAAATTAATTTTTGGAGTTTTTATGCTTCAATCTTTCACTTGGGATGAACTAGGGACTGCAAGAGAAAAGGGGGGGAATTCAGCTCCACTCCACAACACAGACAGGGGTCTCTGCAAAAAAGTCACAACCACATAAACTTGGTAATAAACGTTAGTGGAGTCGCCAATCTTATGTTAGTGTGCTTGGTGCACGTATGTACGAAATCACACCAACTTAAGGGGTTTGGTTTACCCACTTAAGTTATTGGTCACAGGCAGAAAAATAAGTGGAGTCAAGCAAGTTAGTGGAACAAGCTAGAATCATAAACATACTAGATAGAGAAATGACATGCATATATAAACTAAAACTAAACTAAAACTTAAAAAAATAAACAAAAGCTCTGAATAGAGTCAAACAACTGCAATTATCCAAACGATGGCTCTTCAGCCCCTCTTATTGAGTGTTGGTAGGAAATAAGGATGAAACTTTAACCCTCATGCCAAAGGGCCCCTAGAACATGGGTTCTAATTCCTGATGCAAGGATGTTTTTACTTCCAAGCTTGCCTTGATGCAAAGTCTCCCTCTCTCTACTGTGGTGGACTGAACTTGTTGGATGGCCAACAATTGAGTCCCCTCTATCTTCAGCTCTAGATCACACACTATTGGTATTACTTGGGCAATTCTGGCCAGCATAAAAATGTGTTCTCAAATTCTTCATCTCATGGTGGCCTTATATACGATAATTCAAATCCTTCTTCCCTCTCTTGGTACATTGTGGATGGTGACCCAAGAGAGGGGGATGATTCCTTTGTGTGCCACAAATATTCCATTGTGTTCTCCCTTTATGTCTAAGGAGGATTTGGTGGTTGTCCTTAGGTGGCTTCAAGTGAGGAATCATTGTCTTGGAGTGTGCTTTTTGTGGTCCCAGAAAGTGACTTTCGCCACTCCCAAGATTGTGTGCATTTCGGGTCAAAAGGCGTGCAAAGCCTCTCTTCGTGAAGGATTATGCGCGCAAAAGCATCTATGACTTGCTCAGTTTTGATTTTTCCTCAGACCTTAGGGATTTTTAAATACTTTCCAGATTATCTAATGTCTTCCACCCCTATAAATCCTTCTGCGTGACATTAATTAATGTCGTCTTCTCCTTGTACAATTTTCCAGTGTTAAAAATCCCAATAGCTCGCTTTTTGAAACTGTGAAATGTATCATTTATGTTGTTTTAAAAAATATAGAACCAAATTTATTGGCATGGAATCATACTAAAGATAATGAGTACAGGATGTCTATGACTTTCATCCAAAGGGTCAAATTTATTCATGGTTAATTTGAAGAAATATGCGGTGGGGATAAGGAAAATTTTATTCAAAGCTTTTGAAAGCAAATTTGTATGGAAATGGGTGGTCCAATTCATGAGGAAAATATAAATTCAAAATTCCATAAAGTAAGTGATGCATTCATAGGTATGGATAGCTTTTTTCATATGGAATTTAGAACAGGGGAGATATGGGATTTGATCAATGATATTTTCAAAATGTGGGAGAATATTGGAATAGAAAATCATAAGGTTAAAAAGTATAAATATTTAATAAGTACCAACAGTAAGACAAGTCCTAAAATCAAGGATCTTCCAAATGATGTGACTGTCACGCCTTGGAGAGCAATTCAAGGAGGGAAGGATAATAGACTTGTCAAATCAATATTATCTTGTGTGAAGTCAAGTAAATTATCAATGGAAGAAATAATTTCAAAAGTAATTTTCTTGAGTTACTTTTATTTATTTTTGGATTTACAATTTTCTTTTCAATTTAACAAATTGTTGTTGGCAATATTTGTTATACATGTCACTATAGCATTATTACTTTATCAGACTTATATTAGGGCATTGAGGGAGTAAATGGATCGGCGGCTGGGGAACCCTACTTACCTTTCCCTCTGGTTCATGCTGCCATTTCCTTTCCCCTTCATCTGCGGTGATGGGTTTCACTCATCCTAAATCTAATTTGTTATCTTGTGAAGTTTGTGTGGCTCTTCTTTTTTTCCGTAGTTTTGTGGTGTGTCAGATGTCATTTTCATTTGGTTCTTCCTCTGTTTTTTTGCCTCCTCTGTTGGTGCTCTCATCGGGCTCTTATGCATGCTTGGAGATGGGTCTTTGCCATGGTCATGTTTTGCTGACAAGTTCTTCATTTTTGTCACGTAATTTTCTAATGATTTGTGTCTTCGCCACTCCTCTATTTGGGTATGTGCTTTGTTTCAACATTTCTTATTGGCTCTTTTAATGGTGGTCCATACCGTCTATGTGCTTCATTGCAACTTATCCACATGCATGCCTATTTGTTTTTGGCTGTTTGTTGGAATTTATGTTGTCCATTTTGGGATTTTGGCCCTTGTGATGTTTCGTACCCTAATGAGTTATGTATGTGGGCCTTCACACCATATTATTTTTATATTTTTGGACAATTCTCAGTATAGTTGTATTCGTGTCTTTCGGCCCTATAGTTTATGCATTGAAGGGTTTTTATGTGGACCCCCTGATTCATCTTACTTTCCTGTAGTTTTTCCACCCAGGGATCTAGTTATTGTTTATGCCAAGTGCTCAGATTTTCTCAATGTCGTGAGGTGTATTTCCCAAATGTGTTCTACATATAAAAAATGTAATTTTCTTCTTTCTTCCAAATGATTAAAATTACAAGTGTATTTTTCTCCGAAGATTTTTTTACTTTATTTATTTTGTTATAAGGTTTATATGAAAATACAAAAAGAGATGCTTAAAATTTTGAATAAAGAGAGTTGATACAATGTCACTATGATTGTCCATATGCAAGTTCTGCAGCAACACTAAAACATTTTTTTGTTGCATTCAAAAAGTTATGTTGATTTAATACATTCATGTTATTCATTTGTAAACTAATTTTATTTTATTACATGTACATATATTTGTTTATTTCATTAAATAGGTCTAGGAGGAATACATATGTAATACCTAAAACTTTCAAGAGTTTTATTCAAAAAATTAAGGTGGCAATGCAAAGAAAGAAATGTCTTGAAAAATTTGAACTTTATTCTAGTCTTGATCACTACAATTGGAATAGGTTCGATACTATCTAATATAAAATAATATTAGGTGATTGTGAAGACACTACAAATATCATTCCTACAAGGGAATCATTCCTATGTTAGGATTTACTACAAAAATAATAAACAATTTACTGAGAGGAATAAACATAAAAGGCCAGCAACAAATTATAAACATAAACACATATGTTTATTCTGGAAAACCCCAAATCCGGGGCAAAACCCAACCAATTAAATTTCATTAAGCATTAGCCAAAACCTTGGCCAATTCATCCAAGTGAGCCTTCACCGCTCACCTCCAGGCCTACATTACAATGAAGTCTTCCCAGCCTTTTATAGGCTCCATTACATGCAATACCATGGGCCGAAAACTGTGGGTGCACAATACCATGTGCCCCAAAACCACTAATATTTACCCTAGTCAACATTGACTCTATCCCGAGTCAAGTTTACCTAACACCCTAATTATTGCAGATATACCTCATAGTTTCAATTTCCCAAACATTGGATATGATAATGAGACTTATAGTTATCAAGCTTTGAATAAAGTGGTTACATGATTTCAAGAAGTCACAACATCACACCTTTAGAGATTTGTGAAATTTCATTCGAACACGAATTTTGTATTGATATTATCAAGCTTCAAGGGAAAAGCAAACTCAAGGATTAATTTTACATGGCAATACATTGAAATTGTATGTTTATTGATTAATATTAAAAAAAAAATTGTGTATAAGTTTTTTTTTTGTGAATCAATCTTTTCTATTAATTCATAAGAGGATTACATTGTGGAAGACACCGTTTTAAAAAATCTAAGACCTCGCTCCAACTAGATTTAGTGGCCCTCAAGTAGAATAAAAATTTGATAATAGCTAGAGAAAACAAGAAGACCCATGAAATTAATGGGCCAGAGTGACCAAAATTGTCCAAAAAGCAAAAAATGACCCAAAATCATAGTTAACCAACCATGTTAGACAAATCTTGGTTTTAGGTGCTCTAACTCAAGGGCGTTGAAACGCTTCATGCACGTGATATTCCATGTGAGCCATTCTCCCTCTGAAAGCATCCATATACTCCTAAAGTCACTTTTGGCCTCTACGAAGGGATATTTATCGATCCAATATTTTCCATTGATTGTGTTGTATCTCCAATGTGTGTGTGTAGATGCATTGACTGCATCACTATAGTCACAACTGATAGTCCATCTCACCCTTTCACCTATCTCTCCACTGGGTCTCCACTGGATCTGACATGCAAGTAGTTAACTGTTGTATTCCTTCAGTTGCAAGTAAGACACTATTTGTGAATTAATTAAATAATTAATCCACTCATATTTTACTAGTGTATGTTCAGTTACAACTAGCACAATTGAGTTTAACTCACTGAACTGAGTTAAACTAAATAACAACTCCCATAACTACTCTTCCAACTCTGTTACAACTTGCCATTATCAGTTATAACTAAGTCCTCCATGCATGAGTCACCCACCAACCTTAGAATTCGAAATTCCTTCAATCAACTAGTTTGCCACATCAGTTAACTGAAATAAAGTGCTCCAAGAGAATAAGTTACTATTTATTGTCTGATTATTATTGAGGGATAATAATAATAGAAATGCATTCTAATTTTAGACAAGCGATCTATAAATGGACTTCGCCCATACATATAAAAATAGAAACTCATCTAAAAATATATTTTTCTCAACCATCTAGAATCAGCCTCCTGCTGATTTTAGATTTTGCTCAACATGTCTAAAAATAGACATACACATAAAAATAGCTTATGTGGGCCCCACCTAGTTTAGGTTCTTATTTTTCACTAGGATCAAGGAATTGTGTTTCTGAATGCCACTTTCACTATTTCTTGTTGCAATCTTCAAAACTCCCTCTCAACAAGAAAGGTATGTCTTTCCATTTTCCCTGCAACTCCATGCATCCACCCTGCAATACTTGCATGCAACACTTCCGAAACTAAATAGCCTCCAAACAACTAAATCAGTATAATGCATCTGTCATTAAAGTCTTCTGACCTCTGCTTAGCTATTGAACATGTCTTCAGGAACCACTGCATTGTTAAAATCTTCACCCATGCACTCTGCACTTGTTGTCAACTCTGAACCGCACTCCAGTATCTGACACTGTCACTTTGATATAACTGCACCAATCCAACTAATCATGCTACTGCTGCTCTGTGGGCTCCTCGTAGCCAGGTTCAATTCATGAGATCCACACCATCTCAATGAATCCTACCCAGAAATGTCCTCTTGGGATTACTCATGCATGTCACCCCACGTCTCACCTGGTGGTATAGTTGCATGCACTACCTCTACCCATCTGGCATGAAATTTCTCTACATGATTGGTTGCTCCCACTCCATGATCCTCATCTTGTGGCTGCTCCACATCCCGAGGTTCACTCTTACCTGCATGCAAATCTTGCTCCCTCTCAACCATCAATTGCATGGCTTTCTCACACTTTCCAATAGTAGGAAGCTTTGTAGAAATCCCATCTAAATCAAGTCTATATAGATTCTTAACTCGAATCCCAACCTTCTTGTCTTTCCATGTTGCTTTGTGTCGCAGGAAAACTTTTCCTTCACCAAATACAACATCATAGCCTCTATCCTCTAACATTGCGACTAAGATTAAATTATTCTTTAAACCTGGAACATGCACAACATCTCTTAAAAGAAGGATTTTACCTGACACCCTCTAAAAGGTAATGGTACCAATGCCAGTCGCATTGTATCATCCATCGTTGCCCAACTCAATATGCATCTGGAGATATTTCTCCTCCAAGTCACTAAAAAGTTTCTTATCTCCCTTCATGTGAAAGGAAGCACCACTATCAAAGTACCACCTAGATCCCAATGCACTAGACACCATGCATGTGATCAATGAGAATTCATGCTCAAATTGTGAGGCAAGAGCATCACCATCTGCAGCTCCAGCAACCATCTTGTTCTTCTTCTTATGTGGACAGTTTGTGGCAATATGTCCAAACTCGTGACAGTGAAAACACTTCACTTTGGACATGTTGTGCTCCTTGCCATCTTCTCCGGCCTCATATCTAGAATGGAATTTCTTCCCCTTCTTCTTCTTCACCTTGGCATCCAAAGCATAATCCTCTTCATCATCATCCATTAATGAAGAGCCATCCCTGGTGTTTCGCCTGAACTCCTCCTGCACTAGATCCAACCATAGTCATTCCCAATCCGGCAGTTTCTCTCATCCATTGAAAGAGTCTTGATAACTATGCCAACTCTTCGAAAGCCCAAGGAGAGCCAATCTCACCAATTCATCATCCGCAACACAGACTCCTACACTCCCAAGCTCATCCTTGCATTGGACAAACTTTGTTAAGTATACTAGAATAGTGTCATTCTTCTCCATATTGATTTTTCTGAGTTTATCCTTCAGCGCCAATTTCCTATGGTCACTGCTACTTTGGAAAAGATCTTTCAAAGCCTTCCACATTGCAAATGGAGTGGATTTCCCATGAAGGCTTGACACAATATGGTCTTTCACACCTTCCAACAGAATCCTCCTCGCCCTTGCTACTTCCTTTTTCCATGCGTCAAGTACTGCAGCATCTACCGAAGTGGGCTTAGGAACATCTCTCTCAATGAATTCCTTCAAGCCATTATCTTCAAGCACCGCCTCCATCCTGTCCTTCTAGGCTATGTAGTTCGATTTTCCCTCGAGTGCAAACTCCAACCGCAAACCATTGAAAGCCATTTCAATGTATACTCAACTGTCGCACCAAGAAATTCTTGTAGCAATTTCAAATTGTTTCCACCAGCACAAAAACTCAGCACTGCTTCACTATTGCAATCTCCAGTGATTAACTTGGCTCTGATACCATGTAGAAATTTAGAAACACAATTAAGTATTTCTGGATTCTCCTGGTCTAACAAATTAATATTATGTTAAATATAGAATCCTTCCACTTAATTCTTTGCAAAGATTAAATTTCCAAGTTCAAAACACATATGAAGCAAAATCAATCGCACATAACAAGATGTTTTACCGGGAAAGCTTAAAGCTAAAAACCCCAACTATAATATATTATGTATATCAATGGATCATGAAACAATCTCATATATCTCATACAAATCTCAGCTCATATAGCTCTCAGTACAATATACAATCATCACACATTGTCTTGCAGAAATTTGCATATCTATGCACCAAATTCTTGCCTCTTGACAGCTTGCCTCCACTGCGCAATCCCTGCTGAAGAAGAACCCTCAATGAATTCGACCTTGCCTTTCCTATACTACGCAATCCTCATAAGCATCTCCAATGTGTGTGTAGATTCATTGACTGCATCACTATAGTCACAACTGATAGTCCATCTCACCCTTTCACCTATCTCTCCACTGGGTCTCCACTGGATCTAACATGCAAGTAGTTAACGGTTGTATTTCTTCAGTTTCAAGTAAGAAACTATTTGTGAATTAATTAAATAATTAATTCACTCATCTTTTACTAGTGTATGTTCAGTTACAACTAGCACAAATGAGTTTAACTCACTTAACTGAGTTAAACTAAATAAAAACTCCCATAACTACTCTTCCAACTCTGTTACAACTTGCCATTATCAGTTATAACTAAGTCCTCCATGCATGAGTCACCCACCAACCTTAGAATTCGAAATTCCTTCAATCAACTAGTTTTCCACATTAGTTAACCGAAATAAAGTGCTCCAAGAGAATAAGTTACTATTTATTATCTGATTATTATTAAGGGCTACTAATAATCGACATGAATTCTAATTTTAGACAAGCGATCTATAAATAGACTTCACCCATACATCTAAAAATAGAAACTCATCGAAAAATAGATTTTTCTCAACCATATAGAATCAACCTCCTGCTAATTTTAGATTTTTCTCAACATGTCTAAAAATAGACATACACCTAAAAATAGCTTGTGTGGGACCCACCTAGTATAGGTGCTTATTTTTCACTAGGATCAAGGAATGATGTTTCCAGATGCCACTTTCACTGTTTCTTGTTGCAATCTTCAGCAATAAATTGTATAGCCATTGAAATATACCCACTATATTGCAGTTTTATTTAGCAAAGAAATGATGTTATTAAAGTTCTTATAGATGCAATGCAATAAGTTGGTTTGAGGAAAGGGGATTTTAATGAAACACCTATGGCATATAAGGCAAAGGAACCTCAGCCACCATTACAGGGAATGATTGGAAATGGATACTTCGAGAGATTTGTAGACATTAAAGATTCAACGAGAGAGGAAAATGACCAAACAAAAGCTCGGGATAATATGGAAGACGACAATAATGAAGCTCTTAAAGATTACGAGCATGGATTATATGGTATTGTGGATTAAATTTAAGTTATGCTTGAAAATCAAACTCAAATTTTAGAACTATGCATAAGTTATACTTGTAATGTTTTGACATTATGATTTTATGATAAGAATATGTATTGAGTTATTGATGTTATATGTTTAACATTTTTATTCTTTAAATTTCACTTTAATTTTTATGTGAATCATTACGTTGGGGAAAAAAACAAAAAACAAAATTGAATATTATTATTTTTTGACATAAAATTCATAAAAAGTGTTATTTTTTAAACTTCTTTTTTCAAATTTCCCACAGAAAAACATTTATTTGACATGTGTCATTTTTAGCCAAAAAGTGTGTGTGTGTGTGTCAAATGTTTAAAATTATTATTTTTTAGTGATAATTATCTTATACATATTAAAATATCAATTAACGATACATAATTGAAGAAATCTCTGGATTTTCCACAATGTTATAAAACAATTGTCGACATTTCAAATCTCAATGGGGATCCATCTTCAGGACAAGAGTTGAATTGAAGAATGAAAGAAGGCCGAAAGGACAGGATTTATATATAGTGAAAAATGTGAGGAAAAGAGCCGACAAGAACTTGATTAATTAATTATATTAAATTATTCAATTTATTTAATAAATTCTGTTATTTTGAATTATGCTTTATTAAATACATTTTTTAATAAATTTTAATAAATTTATTTTATTAATTATAAATATAATAAATTATAATAAAATAATTTATTATATTTATATTTATTCATAAATTATAATAAAATAATATATTATATTTATATTTATTCATAAATTATTTTATTATAATTTATTATATTTATTATTAATTAATTTATTATAATTAAAAAAATAAATTTATTAAAATTTATTAAAAATATATATTTAATAAAGCAGAATTCAAAATAACCGAATTTATTGAATAATTTAATATAATTAATTAATCAAGTTATTGTCGACTCTTTTCCTCACATTTTTCACTATATATAAACCCTGTCTTTTCGGCCTTCTTTCATTCTTCAATTCAACTCTCGTCTTGAAGATGGATCCCCATTGGGATTCGAAACATTGACAATTGTTTTATAACACTGTGGAAAATCCAGATATTTCTTCAATAAGCGATAACCATAGAAGCTTGAAAACCATAACAATACATAAATATATAGAAATCCTAACTTCAAAATATTGACTTTTTGTTAACTTTGTAAAAAAATTGAAATTTTCATTACAAATAAAATTCAAAAGAAAAACAAAAAATTACAAACTTGAAAAACACTTAAAAACAAACATCTCAAGAAAAAAGAAGAAGAAGACGACTACTTGAAAAATTGTTAAATAACCAATAGTTTAAAAAAATTATCCATACTTAATACATAAGAACATTTAAAGTGCCAAAAATAAGCCCCAAAAAAGGTGTTGATGTGGCATCAACACTTTTCAAAATTGGCATGAAAATCACTAACATTTAAAATTTAAAAATTATAAATTATAAATAAATTTATTAAGAATAAATATAAATATAATAAATTATTTTATTGTAATTTATTATATTTATTATTAATTAATTTATTATAATTAATAAAATAAATTTATTAAAAAAATGTATTTAATGAAGCAGAATTCAAAATAACATAATTTATTAAATAAATTGAATAATTTAATATAATTAATTAATCAAGTTCTTGTCCGCTTTTTTTCTCACATTTTTCACTATATATAAACCATGTCCTTTCGGCCTTCTTTCATTCTTCAATTCAACTCTCGTCTTGAAGATGGATCCCCATTGGGATTCGAAACATCAACAATTGTTTTATAACACCGTGGAAAATCCGGAAATTTCTTCAATAAGCGATAACCACAGAAGCTTGAAACCATAAAAATACATAAATATATAGAAAATCCTAACTTCAAAATATTAACTTTTTGTTAACTTGTAAAACAATTGAAATTTTCATTACAAATAAAATTCAAAAGAAAAACAAAAAAATACAAACTTGAAAAACACTTAAAAAACAAACATCTAAACCAACAGAAGACAACTACTTGAAAAATTGTTAAATAACCAATAGTTTAAAAAAATTATCCATGCTTAATACATAAGAACATTTAAAGTGTCAAAAATAAGCCCCAAAAAAAGGTGTTGATGTGGCATCAACACTTTTCAAAATCGGCATGAAAATCACTAACATTCAAAAAAAAAAAAAAAAACATAAAAAACATCTTTATACTTAATACATAAGAAAATTTAAGTGTCAAAAATAAGTTCAACATGAAAAAGGTTGATGTTGCATCAACACTTTTCAAAATGGACATAAAAATAATGATTTGTTGCAACCTCTAAATGTAAAGAGAACTCAGTGCAGTTCTAGTTAAGTTGGTAACTCTATTTACGTTCCATGTTTATGGATTAGGCAATGTGAGACATACATGTATCATGTATTTTTATTTCTTCTTGAAATATTGAATACAAAACCTTTTTGCATATGTGTGCGAGGAGGAGAGGGAGAAGAGGAGAGAGAGAGATAAATATGTGCTTCAATAAAACTATCTATTAAATTTTAAATTAAACTTTATACGGCCTATCACTATATTATTCATTAGTGAAGCATTCCCCATTAATTTAATTTTGAATATTGTTTTCAAAACTAGACCCAAAAAAATAATTGATGCAAATTTTATTACTTTTGTTTTCAAATCGATTTTAGTTCAACTCAAATAAAAAATAGCATCATTTCTTTTATCTCTTTGAAACATCTGGTTACTGAAAACTCGAATACTTGATTCAATTACGTTTTCTCTTCCAAGTTGTAATTGGAGTCCCAAATACTAACCATACAACGTTTGCTGGTAGTATGAACATGATTCATAAGGCTAATGTTAACTAATTCAATGAACATGATACATGATTCGTGGATGTTTTTTGTATTCAAATTTTATATGATGATGTCTAGGGATTATAAATATCCAATAACTGATACTTTCTTCTTATCTAAGAGGGTGTGTCTTATCAGTTGGTATGAGTGCATCATTTTATCCAATTGTGGCATGTTTGTGTAAACTAGTGAAGTGCATTCCCTCAACCCATGAGGGCGTATCATTCTTTCAACCCATGAAGGTGCAAAATTAAGTTTATTTCAACTTTTTTTAGGTTGATATTACATTACATATTACATATGATTACATTGTTCACCCATAAAAAACTTAAATTCAGAATTTCGGGGATAAAAGTCCTCGCTCACACAACCATCACTAGTCAAAATGCTTCACCTAGAGTTTATTTCAACCTAATAAAAAACATGTTTATTTCATAGTAATGGATATAATTTCTTCATTAAAAACAACTACTATTTCAATTTTAAAAAGTAAACATGTTTATTTCATAGATATAATTTCTTCATCAAAAAAACTACTATTTCAATTTTTAAAAAAAAGAAAAATGCATTTATATTGTGCATACTCACTCCTTATAATAGACCTGAGACATAATGATGGAGACCAAACACCTTCATAATAGGGATAGTCCTTTACTTGTATATTATCAAAGTAAAAAAATGCCAACCTCTACGAGTTAAATGATTTAACAAAAATTAAACTAAACCATTTTGGATGTTTTGAGATTCCTATGAGATTGAGATGTGATGTAAACTCCATAGTACCACGTGGAGTCTACTTTAAAAAAATCCAAGCAGAAAACCCAATTCTTAACTACTATAAAAATGCAGAAAACCCAATTCTTAACTCCTATAAAAATGTATTAGGAACACCTGCGTTGAAAACCATTATAAACTTTAGGAAAGTGCCTAATCTCGACAAAATACAATCATACAATCTCATTTTCATACTTGGAGTTTAGGCAAAGTCGTCGAGCATGTCGAACTCATGAAAGAAATAATAACTTTGTTTATCATGTGGGTACATGGTAGAGGGTTCAAACAAAATCAATGGGAAATTACAAAATATGAATACAAATTATTTCAGTTTGATGTAGAAATGTTAGTGTAAGGAAAATTAAGAATTATATATGGTTATTATTTTTTAAATCATATTAAAATCATTTTTTTAATTGTATTGATAGATATTTTATAGTTTTAATTCTATAGATAGATATTCTATAGTTTAATATAATTATAGTGGTTGTAAATATTTAAAATTTAGTTTAATATAGTGGTTGTAAATATTTAAAATTTAGTTTAATATGAGGGATGTTAGAGCGTTTTTAAAATAAAATATTAAATCAAAAATAATAATAATAAAAAATAGTGCGAGATAAATTTTAAAAATAATAAAAATAATAAATAAATTCAATTCAATTTGTTATTGTAATTTTGTTTTTATTAATAAAATTATAAATAATTTTTTGAAAAAAAATTATAATATGTATATCATATAAAATATGATGATTTATCTTCATAATCATGATATCTCAAATCATATAATAAATAAACACATAAAAAATAATTAATTTAATTAATAAATACATAAATCTAAATCAAAATATAGAAATGTGAAATATATATAAAATATAAGTAGTAGTCATAAATTAAAATCTAATTTACCATATGAATTAAAAACAATAATTCATATTTGTAATTTTATATTTAAATGTTGTATGCATGCATTCCTATTTGTGTTATTTTAGTTTTAATTAAAAAACATATATTAAAAAAAATTATATATAAAAATGTGAAATATATATAAAAATAAACATTGTTATTAAAAACGAGCATAGATCTATCTTAATCATGAATCTACTAAAAATTGATAGGAATCAAGTTTCTAGAGATACAAATACATCTTCATATTTTACACTCTTAAAAAAATCTACATATTGAAAATTCTTAACATGTGAGTTAAAATAAATCTATACTATTTTTTATCGGTTTCATTATAACGTAACTTTAATATAAACTTTTTCTAATTTAATTAATAAACTCAATAAACTAAATTTTATTTTTATAAAATTATTTATTTATATTTTTTTTAAATTCACTTTAAACAAAATCTATTTTAAAACCTTTTATATCACTTAACTACTCTAATTAATCTATTAATTTAACACTTCAATTAATCTATTAATATAACACAATAATTTATTATTTGTAATTTCATTTCATCATAGATATTGTTGAGTTTACTTTACATTAACATAATTCAAAAAATTATAATATGTTATCTCTTTAATGATGTTCAAACTCTCATTAAGCAAAGCTACAGGTAGGAGCTGAAAACTCCAATGTAGTAGCAACCTTTGAAAACTCTATTAACTAGTGAATCGGGTAGACTGTAAAATAAATATAATAATGATGTAATTTTACATCATTTTTTAATTTCAATTTTTGTAAATGTTAATTTTTATTTTTATTTAATTTTTGAAAAAATAAACTTACTATGTTATTCAAAAAAAATACTTGTATCTTTTATTAAGTAATTAAATGAAATTTGTTAATATAATTTAACTAATTACTATTATATATATTTTTATATTTTTTAACCTAATAACTATTTTAAAAAATCTATATTTTTAACTTAATAACCATTTTAAAAATTGATACATTAGATTTTCCACTGCTTTCATTTATATAAATATGTAATATCCATTAATTTAATAAGAACATACTTTACCAACATTATCTTTATACATTATCTATAATTTTCATATGAAGAGATGATTGAGGGCCGTAAATTATATTGGACAAACAGAATTCCTTATGGTCTTAAATTTCTTATGTTTTTTCCACATCTTTATTTATACCAAGTATAATGCTTTATTTTGGAAACTTAATTACAAACGTATGTTAAATAAATATTTTGTTTTAATGTGTTTAAAGCTTTTTAATATGTTAATTTATTAAATATTTAATGGTTAATAATTTATTAAGAAAAATATTTATAAACTTATTTTGAATAAATATTTGGTTAATAATGTATTAAGAAAATGATTAATAAACATATTTTGAATAACTATTTTGTTTAATATGTTTAAATTTTTTAAAATAAATTGTGAGTTATGAAATGTTCGATATTTTGAGTGGACATTGTTACTCCCTAAAGGATGGCTATTCGAAAGGGTATCCCATGGATGTATATTTTTTTATTTTAAGGAAGTTCTCTTGCTCACATGTGGCAAAATATAACTAGGCCTTCTCTCTCGTTTTCCTTTTGCATGTGCTAGCTCAACCATGGTGCCTCAAATGACTTCCTCAACTCAAATGGAAAAGAATGGATTAATAGTTAAAGATTACATACAAATAATTAGATGATGTAGAGGTTATAAGTGTGATTATGGTGGTGTTTGCCTTAGTGGGACTTGTTAACATTTCATAGTCCCCAAGTTTTTTTGTCTTGTCATACCATGATTGTAGTTGTTTACTTTGTAAAGTGGGTACTTTCCTATGGTCAAGGTGTATTATTGGTGGCTTCCTAGGGTGATGCCCCATATCCCCTCATACACAACATCTTCCACTAATGTCCCATCACCTCCACTCTATTCATGTAAAAATGAACATCCCCCTTGATTCCTCAATGTCATCCATAAAAGGTCTATGTGTGAAACCAAACCATGAATTGATAAAGCCTAAAATGCTTGGATTGTTTAAATAATAACTAAGTGGGAAGAGGAGGTGAAGAGCTATATCAAACAAATAAAGATTGAGTAAGGTATTTCCTCATTATGTGGTTCTTCCTAGTCCCTAGCTTTTCTATATAACATCAAAATTAAAGGGACATGTTTAATGAATCAGACATGATATTAATTAAGGGGTATATTAGATGATGTCGAGGAATGACCCCTCAATACCTTATGCTCCCTCTTGAAAAGATTTTTGACAAAATATTAACTAAAATCTAAACCTAAATGAAAGACTCAACTCTCTTAATGGCTTAAGAGTCATTTCATGAAGGTTTTCACCCTTTCTTTCCATACCATAAGCTCCCACTAAGGATACCCTAGTTAAAGCTCTTAGGAAACATACTTGTGATCTTCTTATACCTTCGCAAATCAGTGTATCATCTCCCAGCTTGTGAAATTTTTATTCACATAGGAATTCCCCCCTCGGGTCTAGGATATTTTCCTTGCAACCTAGAAGTGAGGGGCAAGGACATCGAGGTGACAGTATGTGGCTTTCCTAGTAGTCGTCCCTTGGCTCTCACGTTTATGACTAGCTTTCCTTTAATGATAGTTTGATGATCAACATTTTGGCGTCATTACTGGGGAGAAAGCCTTCATCCTAAGATAAGATTTCATTGATGAGCCTAACAAGCTCATCTATTGACTCTAGTACCTAAAAACAGTGCTAGGAGATGTTCCATCTAGAGCTCCTCGAAGGGAATTCTCTCTTTGATGCCAAAACTAGAAAGATTCATTCATCAATGCAACATGAAGTTAAAAAAAACTTCTTTGGAAAGCTTTATTGATCGCTCTATACTTGAAGATATTCAACATCTCTCTAAATCGCATGTTGAATAAGTCACTATGAGAAATTAGGGAATTGAGCTATAAATACCATTTGATTTCATTGACATCCAAAACCATCCACATGAAATTCCAAAGAATTCAATTGAAAAATCACCCACATTTCAAGGAAACAATGTTGCAACTTCACTAGATCATGTTAAAAAAATCATTACAATGTGTAACAAATTTGCTATAACTCACCTTGATGTGCATATGATACTGTTCACTATCTCCTTGGAGGATTATGCCTATGATTAGTTCACATATTTACTTGCCAACAATATTAACACTAGTGATGATTTATATAAGGCATTTATGAGAAGCAAGGAGGTAAGAGACTAAGTTTCTTTAACCATTTCCAAGAGGAGTAAGAATGAAACCATCAATGAATTCAACAAAATATTAGACTAAATGGTGCAAAGACTAGATCAAGACCTTAAGCCATTTGAGAAAGCCTTGTCATGATACTATTTGGGAGCATATGAAGGTGATTTGGGTTTTTACTTGACACAATAGGATCCTGGGAACCTAGCTACTGTGAATGAAGCTATCACCAAGGTGGAAGAAAGCATGTTTGGAGTTATTAAGGCCATCCAATAGCAGAGATGAGCCAAAGAAAATTGTAGTCAATAAAAAAAAATCCTAAGAATGAAATGCTAATTGTTTTTCTAAACCTATGAAGTGGATGGAGGCCAATTTCTCAAATCAAACATAAACACTCCAACAAAAAAACCAAGAAATGCAAAATAATATTTTTCTCTTGGAGAGACAAGCTCAACATAACCAATTTCAATAAAGAGGACAAGAATATTGGGACAAGTTCAAAGACAAGATCAAAATCGAAGAGTCCTTGACCCCCTAGAGACAAATGTTGTGGTAAATCAAGAATCCTATCATTTGTGTAACTCTCATGTGATGCAACATAATCAATACACATGTTTGGTGACCAAGGAGGATCTTAAAAATGCCTTGGAAATGGTAAAGAATGGAATACACAATTTTTTCAATTTTTTGGATATACCTATAGAAACACAAAATGTTTTGGATGAAGGAGTGAAGCGAAGATCCCAAGGCCCAACTATTGTTCCTAAATTTTCTCCACCAAATCTCACCAATGAGGAAATCAAGGAGAAAAATCCACCATAGAGAATGGGTAACCTAATAAAGGATAAGATATTGCTTCCATCCCTCACCTCCAAAGAATTCAATTCATAAGGTTGTCAATTAAGAGTTGTTATTCTAGGAACCATCTCAACATGATCTAAGTAATAAGAAGCAATGTAAGCACCAAAAATATTAGACTATGTGAATTTTTCAGAGAGCAAGCCTAGGTTTGGTCATAAAGGAACAAAAGGTTAACATCGATTTGAAGAATTACTTAGTAAAATATTCCATAATTGTTCCTTTCTTAGAGCTTATGAAAGTGGATTTTTAAAGGATAAAGTTAAAAATATTTGTGGCTTGAACAATATTGTTGAAGACCCCTTCAAGGATGCACCAATGACTCTAAAAACTATGCATAATGGAGGTTCAAATGGTGTTAATGCCCCTTTTTACTTGTCACTAAGAATAAATGATCGGTTTTTTCACAATTATATGTTGGATTTTTCCGCATCTACTAATGTGGTGACTTTAATTGTGAGGCACCAACTAGGACTCAACACGAGTAGCCCATATAGAAACATGTGTGACATGGATAAGAAATAAATCAAGGTGTATGGTGTAGTCAAGTATTTGATTGTGAGGCTACACAAGTACCTAGACAAAGCTATATTGATGGATAATGTGATGATTTATTTACCTAAATCCTAAGGCATGTTATTGTCTAGAAATTTATTTGATGACTTAGGAGGCTCACTATATATGGATTTGTATTATGTTTCCATTCCTACCTTAAATGGAATTTTGGTCACCTTACATAAATATAGGTTCAAGAAGTATCATGTTGAAACGCCTAATGAGCTTGTGAATGATCAGGTGTGCAATCTCAATAATGATGACCCGAAAAACTACTCAATCCTCACATTTTCAGATATTAGTATTAATAATAGAAATGATGGTAATCCAATCTCAATTTCTTTCCTTCTTGTGAATTGAATATGGGATAAACTTATCATAATTTTGGATCTCATGTTAGTTTGTAAGATTTTAGCCCATCCTAAAAATAAAACATGGACCATCCTCAATTCCTTGAATATTATATTGACTTGGGTATTAGTGACTTCACTCAATTCTTTAATATTGGGAAGCCCAGGTGGGATGCTAAGTTTATTTATTTTGAAGGAGATCCTATTCGTGAAACAAAGGGTGACAAAAATGAAGTTCAAAAACACAGGCATCATGGGAATACCAATTCTAGAAAAAATAGGATGAAGAATCTTTAAGTTATGAAAATAAACTTTGCTTAAGAAAGGGTCGCTTTTCTTTCTTGAGAATTGCGCAACATCATTGATACATCCCCTGGATTGAGCTACAATGTGATTATTTGTTTGTTTACGATTATTGTGAATTTCAGCCTACATTCCTAACTCCATTCTTTCCCATGGCCTTCATGTTGTTCATGGGTAGGTGTTTAGTCAATTTGATGTCTCAAATTGCTATCATGAATTATCGACCGAGGTTATTAATTTGATGAATTGTGGTGCACTATATGTCCTTAGGTAACCTTGTTCTCTTACTTCGTTGTGTATGTTTATGTTGTTTTTGGGGGATTTTTGTTATCTTGTGTCTAAGAAATGAAATCTCTTAATGCTAATGAGTAGTCAAATATAAATGAATTTTAATGATGAAAACTAATTAAAGAAGGAAGAAAAGGAAATGTTTCTTTTATTCTCAATAAAGAAATTAAATTAAAAACTATTTTTAATGTAATATGAAATCTAAAAGAAGGAAGAAAAGGAAATGTTCATTAGCTAATCTAAATTGTATAAAAATAAATCAAACTTTGAATGATGTTAGCAAGTCGGCAAAAATTCTATGAAAAACATCTAACTAGTTAAAAACAAAGCATCATTCTAGATCTAATTGCATTCAAATGACAAGATGAAATAAATTCCTATATTATCTATTGAAGGATTCTAATCTTATGAAAAACAAGGCATAACTTAATCTAATTCTATTCCATGGATTGAAAGCATAAATCCTATCTCTAAGAATTGAAGTGACAGTGCTAAATTGAAATTGAAAGCAAATACAAAGCATGAAACTATGACTATTGTGTGACCGAATACTCAAATCCGATCCAATTGGAAAATGGAAAACCCACCTTCTTGTGACATCTTAGCGAGCACAAGATTACACATTTAATTGGAAATTTAATCTAAGAAAGCATTCATAAAATTAATCTACAAAGAAGTAAACAATTTAAAATATGAATTGACAGAAAATTAACTATGAAAGCAATGTGAATTTAACTATTAAATTGACAAGAATAGAAATGATAATTAACAGTGAATGAAATAATGAAATTCAAACTAAAACAACTAAGAAAACCTCCTTTCCATGTAGGGGCTCCCTACAACAGAATGAGTTGAAAATCTAATGGACTACGTGCACATAAAAGGCTCGAACTAGTCTTCTTATTATCAAAACAGAGTTTCAAAGGCATGCACTGTATTATCAAAAATTAGGAATGTCTTTGGTTTCAAAACGTCCAGTATTTAAACAAGTTTTGGATTCAACTGTTTGAGGTGTTTCCTCTTACAGATAATGATTAGAACTATATTTTAGAAGCATAAACAAAAACAAATTCTTAGTGGGTGTCTCTTGATTTTCTATGTCAGAGCAAATCGAGAGTATATTGCTCGCTGATTTCACTCCTTAACCGACCTTTGACCACGAACATAGGCACGTTTTATTTTCGATTTCGAATAGGTGGATGGGATACGATCCATGTGTGGATAATTCCCAAGACACCCATGTGACCCATTCCCTTATTTCCTTCTTGAAACCTATCAAACCATAACAATAGTTGCAGGAAACAACGATTAGTTGTAGAACTACACACATTCTGTAGTTAGTTACAGAAATTCATTCAAATAACAAGAAACATCATAATATAAATTAGAGATCATTAAATTCTTTCTCTGGTATGGAATATATCAATTATCATTCATTGGAGTCATAAATTTGTAAAAAAGGAAGGAAGATATGATGAAAAAGGGTGTCAAAGTAAGAACAGTTTTGAGGTTCAACATACCCCCACTGAGAAACCATTGCATGTCCTCATGCAATTTCCAACAATGTGAGCTTCCCCCTCCTATTGAATTTGTTCTGATACCTCTACTAATACATCCATCTTTCTCATCTTCCCTTTCTTTGCAGTGACTGCCATTCTAGGTTTTCTCATAAGGAATTTGCTTGAGGCTGATGACTCTCTTGTTCATAGATTTTTTCTTTTCCTTCAGCTTCCTATTCTTCTTATACAACAGCCCCAAACGTAGGATGGTGTTATCACTGATGACCTTATCCAATCAATTTTTTTCTTTAAAAGTTTCATTCCCCTGTTTAAGGTGCATTTTCAGTATCTCCAGTTCATAAATTTCTTGCTTGAGGGTGTTTACCAGAGGTTCTTGTGGACTGACAAGATGCTCCTCTACACTTGGATTTTATTCTGCATGTTTCTTCTCTAATGACTCAATATATTCATATATCTCTTGTTGTGTTCAGTCAATTTCTGGAGATTTCCCGCTTGGACTATGTACAGGACTGTGTGCAAGACTGTGTGTAGGAGAGATAGTGATGGGTGAAGGTACTTGGGGTTCCTCATCTAAATTGAAAAATACTACCTCCTGTAATGGTGTTTTCTTCAAAGGTTTATGGAGTCTAGAGCTTCTCCTTGGCTATGTAGGGTTTAGGTCTTCTGAAACTTTTCTCTTCTTCTCTACATTGCCTCTCTTTTTTACTTTGTTTTGTCTCTTATTTTTCATTAGCTTTGCAATGGTTATCTCTTCCTTTTCTTGTTGAGGTTGAGGTGAGGATTCTTTCTCAATGAATGCATCAATCTCCCTCTT